>QEPC01012035.1:1370945-1422479 GCA_003113815.1 Sphenodon punctatus | reverse complement strand
TTGTCTGGTGGCTTCGGCCGTATCTCTCAGACTCCGACCTCGCCACTGTCATCCATGCCTTCATCACCTCGAGGCTGCATTACTGCAACGCGCTCTACGTGGGGCTGCCTGAGAAGCTGGTCCAGAGGCTGCAGCTGGTGCAGAATGCCGCGGCCCGTCTCCTGACGGGGGCGGGTCGCAGGAAGCACATGACACCAGTGCTCCAGGCTCTGTGCTGGCTGCTTATAAAGCACCAGGCCAGGTTCAAGGTGGTGGTTTTAACCTTTAAAGCCCTTCACGGCCTGAGCCCTGCTTATCTACAAACCGCCTCACTCCCCATGTGCCTGTGTGACCTTTGGGATCGTCCATGGGAGCCCTTTTGGAGGTTCCCCGGGCAAGGTGGGTGGCCACCGATGTTAGATCTTTTTTGGTGGCCGTCTGTGTTGTTGAATTCGCTCCCAGAGGAGGCTCGGTTGGCTCCCACTCTCCTATCATTTTGACATTTATGTAAGACCTGGCTGTTCCGCCAGGCTTTCGGAGAGGGTGTGTGTGTGGAGGGGGGGGGGAGGGAGTGTCTTTTTCCCCCCTACATAATGTGGAATTTTTAACTGTTTTATTGTTTTTTTTTATAGTTGTTGTTTGTGGCCCCGGGCTAGGGTGTAAGCCCATTTTGCCAGCCAAAGGCTGATTTCATAAAGCATGGGTGTAGCGATGTTGTCCCAGCTGTGGGGGTATTATATTTCAGGCAGCCCCGCTTCCCAGGCCCCAGGGAGGTCTAGGGGTCTGAGTAGCTGTATGGTAAAATTAGAACTGGTGTTCTGCGGAAAAGCATTGCTGCATGCTTTGCTTGGCAAGGTAATATAAAACCCTCCATCCTCCATGATGATTAGGCTTTACTGAGCTGAGAAGCAGCTACCCAACTGTTAAATTTAGATAGCCAGCCTAGCCACTTCACCAGACACTGTCTGTTTCTCCCTTTCCCCATTGTGGTTAGCACTTTTTCAACCCTGTATACTTTGTCCTGATTAGGGTTGACTTTTTGAAGTTCTTCAAGATAGAACGTCCCGATCATCACCTCCCCTTTGTAATCTGCGAGTCTGTACACCGGCCTTCGCGCCTTGTTAAGGACTTCATCCACTTTGAATATTTCCCCTGAAAATGTTTGCTCATAACCTTTCTCAAATTTGCCCTTGAACTTGGAAATCCTTACATGGTCCCCTTTTCTACAGAGGGTATCTCCTTTCTTATCACCAGGTTGTCTCCGTAAAGCGTGTCCCACACCCTCAGAGCGTTTGTGGAGTTCACATCTACAGGCCTGGTGCGTATGGATCTGTGGAAGCTGTGATTATAACTCTTTATGAGTTGAGGCAACAAGTCGATATAACGAAAGGTGTTGCGAGCTGTGAAATATCTCCACATCTTTGTTTTTATAAGTTCTGTTAAAACACTCCTCCGCCCCTGCCTTGACATGTTGGTTTATCACAAAGTGATGGATCCCATGCTGTTTGAGCAAATTGCTGAACGTTTTATTTAAAAATTATTTCCCCCGATCTGTTTGTAATTTTGGTGGTCTCCTCACTTCCCTGAAAATGGCTGCGAAGGCCTTAGTCACTTCACCGCCTGTCTTGTCTTTCAGACCTAAGGTCCAGGCATACTTAGACAGGGTGTCTATGATGGTAAAGATCTACTTGATGCTCCCGTTATGCTTAGAGAAATGTTGCATATCCACCAAATCAGCCTGCCATTGTGCGTCCACCGCCGACACGACCATTTTGTTTCACTTAAAATACTTCTGTGCAGGTTTGTGCAGGGTAGTCCTGGTCTGCCAGCCATGAAAGCACCTCTTTCTTAGATAGATTTAGACTGCGGTTTTTAGCAGCCTGAAAAAGAGGATTCACCCCTCCAAAACTTCCAACCTCTCCTGGTGTGTTATAGATCTCTTTTAACAGGTCCTCGTGCGCAGACGTGCTTCCAGCATTACTGACTAAAAACAGAAATGACAACAAATGACATTTCAAACAAAGTTTTTATTCTTCCAGCTTTAATAATTTCTTCTTACAGCAATCCACCTGGTCACCTCCTCTCGCGCATGTGCGGAAGCAGGAGATATAAGAATCGTTCACCCCTACAGGGGTCCCCAGATTCAGGATTCCAGACCCTTTAGAAAGTCAGCGTTGGCCTGTTCTATTAAAAAAATAAAGATACATCGGAGTCTATATCTATTTTAACCTCTTTACCCCTCACAGCAGCACTATCCTTGTGTAGAACATACCTGTGGGGGTTCTGCTGATGCTGGTGGAGTAGAGTAGGCCGAGTATCCATGGTTCACTGTAGGTCTTGGAGGAGGGTTCACCCCTTTCAGACCTGAATAGAGCTTTCTTATTAGGATAAAAGGAATAGCACGACAGAGGTAAGACATTTCAGTTTTGTTTGTTTTTTCCCATGTAAGTTGAAGTGAAGGGGTCTCTACTCTACAGACTACTCAGAAAATGGCATTCCCCTCTCAGAAAATGGCCCCTCTTTCATACCCCTAGGGTAGGTCTATGGGGCCAAAAATCTTTCTGATTGGTCGGGGGTGGCAGGGCTGAGTGGTTTGAGACCTCACATGACCCTCTTCTGTCAATCCGGCCTACCTCCACCCCAATCACATCATAGGCCCAGATCTCAGCAACAGAAGGGGATAGGCTGATGAAACCTCAGCTCACTCTCCTGAGTTGTTTGACCCCCCCACATGACCCCCATTCTGCAAGTTTTCAGATGCCAGAAACGGCACCCTATTGGTCCATCTTTCTCCAAAATGGGGTGGGTTAGGGAGAGGAAACCTTCGCCCATTGGTCCAGCTCAGTCAGACGACCCTCATCCAAGAACTTTGTGGGGTCACCCTGACCCGCAAGTGATCCTCCAATCACATGTAAGGACCTTTCGGGATCAGGGAGAGGTGACAGGGAAGCATTACCCACTTCTACATCACTTGCGCCCCCCAGGTGGGATTTCCAGGGAGCCAGTAAACATCTGGGGTAAGTGTAAGGACCTTCTGGGGACCACCCTGACCCAGAAGCATTTCCCGCTTCTACGTCACATCCGCTGACGTCACACCCATGTGACTTCTTATCTTTTATCAGGATAGGGTACCCTATCACTACTCTTATCCAATCCTTTGCTAAACCCAGTTATGCTACTGGCCTTGATCACCTAATCTGGCAACAAATTCCACAAGTTAATGGTGCATTGTGTGAAAAAACATTTTCTTTTCTTCATTTTAAATCTGCTGCCAGTTAATTTCATGGAGTGTCCCCTAGTTCTAGTGCTGTTAGAGACGTAAATAACTGCTCCCCATTTACTCGTTCCACACCACTCATGATTTTATAAACTTCTATCATACCCCTCTCAGTCGTCTCTTTTCCAAGCCAAACAGCCCCAGCCCATCCAGCCTCTCCTCACACGGAAGCCGTTCCAGAACTTTTATTATTATTATTATTAGCAAGCATTTATATAGGGCCAGCAATGTACCTGGTGCTTTACAAAGTAACTGAATAGACACGGTCCCTGCCCTAGGGCTTACAATCTGAGAGACGGGGGGAGGAGGGGAGACGAAGGACAGGGAACAGAGGGAGAGACAAGGAGTGTAACATTCACAAAGATGCGAGGTCTCAAATGCACGTGTTTGGCTCCCTGCCCCCAGCCCGATAGAGCCCACAGTATCTATCAAGATTCCCCAGTGCGGCGGCTTGCGACCCAGCAGTGCAGCAGGCCCAGTTATACGCCGCGTGCTAAGCCCTGAGTGGGCCCCTGGGGTGTGTGTGTGATGGTGGTTTTAATTCATTCAGGGAAGGCTGGTTAGGGGAGGTTATGTTTTTAGGGTAGGAAAGTTGGGGATTTTCTCCAGCCTTGGTGTGAGGGGGGGCTGGAGCGGGAGTGGGTTAGGGAGGGGGATCTTTCCCCCCAGTGTGTGTGTGTGTGGGGGGGGAGAAAGGGTCCAGGGGGGAGGTCTGAGATTCTGCCCGGTGTGAGCAGGTGGGATGGGATCTCCCTTGCCTTGAGGGCGGAGCAGCTGGGGGGGGCGCAGCCATTGGGGTCGTGATGGGGAGCTATGGCCCCTCTGGGAGGGGGGTGAGATCTAAGAGATGCGTCAGGTGTTTGTTGCCTGTCCCTCTCACTTCCCCCCCATGCAGGTGACTTTGTAGAGTTCGCTTTCTGTTGAATAACACACAGCAGAAGTTTCTTCAAAACAGAACTTTACGAAGAGCTCAGAAGACATGCTTCCATACTGTA
This sequence comes from Sphenodon punctatus, assembly GCA_003113815.1. Lineage (NCBI taxonomy): Eukaryota > Metazoa > Chordata > Lepidosauria > Sphenodontia > Sphenodontidae > Sphenodon > Sphenodon punctatus. Next base: position 1,418,228 of record QEPC01012035.1, on the reverse strand, counting down.
CAGCCTGCACGGGACAAGAGGGAGAGACAGAGAGAGGAGAAGAGAGGAGACAAGGAGAGAAAAAAACCCCTGTTTCATCCCCTGACCCTCCCGCTACTGGACAAGCCCCAGATTGAGCTTGCGGGGCTTGCAATGGGCTTTTACTTGTGACTGTTGCACAATCTAACACCTCTTCTCAACAGTCACTAGTCAAACCCACTAAGGTTCATTCTTCTTAATAGCTTGCGATGGCGTTCCCCTGCTAGCGGCTTTGTGAACACACCCACTGCCATAGCCTCTGTAGGACAGTATTGCAGATCTAGGAGTCCTTGTTCCTGCGAGTGTTCCAGGAAATGGTATTTTACATCAATGTGCTTGGTTCTGAGGTTGATTCTCTCTGTTTGCATCAGCACTATACATCCTTGGTTGTCTTCCAGGATCAGTGTGGGTCTGTCCAATTTTTGCCCCAGATCATTCAGAAGCTGTCGCAACCAGATAACTTCTTGGCTGGCGTGTGCCGCTGCCACGTACTCTGTTTCCATCGAAGAAAGTGTCACAGAGGCTTGTTTCCTTTCAGTGGTTTCTTCCGTGGTTGATTGTTCTCCTTCGCCTGGACCTTGGAGCGTCATCACACTGTCGCTTGAGTTTTCCACAAAGGTCACACTGTTACTAATGGTTATTCTGCCTGTGCATGGATCCAGGATCCTGTAGCCTTAGGAATGCTCACTGTATCCTACGAGGATGCCGTACACTGCTCTGTTTTGCAGCTTGGTACATTTCTCCTCTGGGATATATACGTACGTCTTACTTCCAAATACTATGATGTGGTCCACACTAGGTTTTTGACCATGCCACAGTTCGTATGGAGTTTTCTTCACTGTTCTAGAATACAGCCAATTTTGTTGATAGGTAGCAGCAACTGCTGCTTCGCCCTTCTCTGCACAGTTTCCATTTCTACTCTGTCCTTTTCGAGATGGGGCGACCATAACTGCGCACAGTACTCAAAGCTGCGGTCGTATCATTGTTTTATATTGCGACATTATGAAATTTTCAGTTTTATTCTCTTTGGTGCCGGTCCTCCCACTGCTGCTTGCGGCTAGGTACGTTCAATCCCTGCGCATCGCCGTGACCAGAGATAAGAGGGATAAAACAAACTGCCCGGCCATCGGGAGCTCGAGAAGCCAACAGGGCTGCTGTGTCATACTGACTGGATGACACTGGCCACTGTAGAAAGGTACTTTCCCCCCCATCCCTTCCTTGCTCTCATTAAGGAGACCAGCCTGCCCCCAGCACAGACCTCAGATGTGCTGCCTCATGAGAAGGAAAGTCTGAAGCCATTGTGTGTTAAAGACATTCACGCTATCCGTTATCAGTGAATTCCACTCCTTTGGGTGAAGGTGGAGTTTTCAAGTTCTAGTCTGATAACTTATTTATTAAAATGTATACCCCGCCCTTCCCCAAAGGCTCAGGGCAGCTTATGAAAATAAACACACACAAAAGACAATAAAAATACAGTAAAATCCCTTTAAAAAAAAATCCCCACCCTCACCCCAGAAATGCACCCACTCCAACCCCTATTCCCACCAGCCAAATGCTTTGCCAAAGAGAAAGGTTTTACACCCCCCTCTGGAATAGGCTCAGTCTCTGACGTGGCAGGGGGTTCCGTAACCGAGAACATCTCTCTGTGGGCTCTTGTTGTACAGGGAAGATTGGCAGGTGGTACCTAGAAGAGGGTGCTCCCGGCTGGCCGCGGGGTCACAGCAGAGCATGGAAGGACAGGCGGTCTCTCAGTTATATGGGACCCAGGCCATTAGGGATTTAAAGGTCAAAACCAGCACCCTGAATTGTGCCCGGAAGCTATAGGCAGCCAGTAAAGCATCGGTGTCATGCGTTCACCGCGACCCACCCCACGAAAGGAGTCGGGCCGCCACGTTCTGCACCAGCTACAGCTTCCCAACAGTCACCAAGGGCAGCTCACGTAGAGCGCATTGCAGTCATCTAGCCCCGAGGCAATGAAAGCATGGACGATGGTGGCCAGATCTGAGTCAGAAAGGGCTGCAGCCTCCTCACCTGAAGGAGTTGATGAAAAATGCTCCTGGCCACCGCCGCAACCTGCCAATCCAGGCGTAACTAGAGGGGGGCAGGGGGGTCCCAATCCCCTCCATGTCACAAGGCTAGTCAACCATCATCACTTCAGTCTATGCCTTTCTTTTTCATCCAACCCAGACCGGGCAGTTTCGGTGCTTGCGCAGTGTCTGAAGACTGTCGGGGACTGGATAAGGGTGAGCCGGCAGGCTGAATCCCGACAAGACAGAGGTGATGTTGGTGGGTAAAGCGGTGGGTGTGGCGTCCCCTGTCATTGATGGGGTTTGTCCCCCTCTGGTCCCACAGGTTCGTAGTCTGGGAGTGCTCCTCGACTCCCAGTTCTGCCTGGATATCCAGGTGGGAGCGGTGGCGAGGAGTGCATTCCGCCAGTTACATCGGGTGGGGCAGCTTCGGCCATATTATTATTATTATTAAGCATTTATATAGCACCAGCAATGTACCTGGCACTTTACAATTGTAAGAAAGAGACAGAGTCCCTGCTCTAGCGGGCTTACAATCTAAGCGAGACGAGGGGGAGGGGGGGGGACAAAAGGTGGGGGGGGGACAGAGGAAGAGACGAGGATACATACATGAACTCATGAGGTCTCAGGTGCACATGCTTAGCTTAGTTACAAAGGTGTAGTTATGCATTTAATGTTACACAAGATACGATGATTCAGGATAAGTTAGCGAGGGGAACGAGGAGCCAGGGAAAGCTTGATGGAAGAGGTGGGTTTTGAGGAGGGATTTGAAGACTTGGAGCGAGAAAGCCAAGTTAATGTGTTGAGGGAGGGAATTCCAGGCAAGGGGAGCTGCCAGGGAAAAGGGGTGGATGCGTTTTGGGGAGCAGGGGAACCATGAGCAGGCGAGGGTGGTGGCAGAGGAGCAGCGGAGCTCCCGAACAGGAGTGTAGCAGGAAATGAGTGCTGAGAGATAGGGAGGAGCAAGGCCGTGAAGAGCCTTGAAGGTAAAAAACAGGAGTTTGTGCAGAATGCTTTCAGGAATAGGAAGCCAGTGGAGAAAGGAAAGAAGGGGCTGTAAGTGGTCAAAGCGGCAGGCAAGGTGGATGACCTTGGCAGCAGAGTTATGAACAGAAATGAGAGGAGCAAGGAAGGCCAGTGAGAAGGAGGTTGCAATAGTCGAGGCGAGAGATGACCAGGGCATAGACAAGGGTTTTAGCAGAGGAAACAGTGAGGAAAGGATGGATCTTAGCAATGTTGTTCAGAGAAAAGCAACGGGATTTGTCTTGGACTCTGACCTGGCCACCATCATTCATGCTTTCATCACCTCAAGACTGGACTATTGTAACGTGCTCTACGTGAGGCTACCCATGATAATGGTTCAGAAGCTGCAACTGGTGCAGAATGCGGCAGCCCGTCTCCTTACGGTGATGGATTGCTGAGAGCACATTAAACTAGTGCTCCATTCTCTGCACTGGCTGCTTATAGTCTTCCAGGTCCACTTCAAGGTGTTGGTGCCTATCTACAAAGCCCTACACGGTCTCGGCTCTACCTACCTGTGGGACCGCCTCACTCCCCACGCGCTGTATTGGCCCCTGCGGTCCGCCGGAAGTGCCCTTCCTGAAGTCCCCCATGTTGCTTGAGGGGCAGCTATGGAGAGGACGTTCTTGGTGGCCGCACCAAGGCTGTGGAACTCCCTTCCAGTAAAAGCCCAGGTGGCTCCGGACCTCTCCTCCTTTCGATGAATGTGTAAGACCTGGCTGTTCTGCCAGGAAGGGTAGGGGGGGTGGGTTTCTGGTTTTTGTTTTACCTCCCCCATATGGACAGTTTTATATTTTATTGACTTGCTTATTTTATTGCTGTATTTTATATTTATATTTATTTTGTGATTGTTAGCCACCCCGAGCTACTTGGGCAGGAGGGGCAGGATACAATAATCAGGATTCAACTTCCATCGGCTCACCCCAACAGCAGCCAGGCATTGGGTAAGAACTTAAGCACCGTGACTGCAGGAGCCGGGTCAGATGAAAAAGAGAGGTAGACCTGGGGACTGAATAATAATAAGGGACTGAAAGCTGCTATTTACAATCAAGGCAGGAAGCAGAGAAATCTTTAGCAGGTTTTCCATCAGTGAGGCAGTCCCAGAACCTTTGGATGCAATGTCAGAGCTGAAGAAAGGCAGAAAGCAAGGCCTGCCAGCTGCAGCAGAATTCACTGAGCATGGAACAACAGGAAAGGTCGAGCTACCGGAGATCGGACTTGCAGTAAGTGGAGATTCCTGCCCTTTCCACTCCTGTATCAGGCACGTGAGATACACAAAGAACAATGAATCAATGGGAACAAAATCCTGGAAGTAACCAGTAAGCAGGTGAAGGCAATTAGCCTTTGGTATAACTGATAATGCCTGAAATGGAGAGAGGCAAAGGCGGGAGCAGAGACCTTGCAGCAGAGTTCTAGCACACACAGTTCAGTTCTTCCCCACCCAGCCAGGAATGTGGTTATTCAATCCCCGTCACCCTTCAAGCACTCCCTACCGCGCCACCCAAGGAAAAGGCCAAAAGTGCTCCAGTACCAATGGCCCGGCCTGCAAACAGGTTTTAGTTCAGACGTAACCTGATTAGGCTTGAAGCAAGAGTTCCCACCGGGGGAGTCTGGCCTGGCCAGGTCATGCTGTTCCAAACAGGGCAGGTGGAGGAAAAGGGCTCATCGTCTGCTGTGGGAAAACAAACTCAAACTGCAACATCCCAGCCATTGTTCTCAGCGATGAGAACAGTAGGGAAGATGCTGGTGGAACCATGGAAGTGCCTGGGACATTGGCAAGAGCGGTGGGAGGGAAGCATGTGCAGCGTTATTTCTACCTGTAGCCTAGTCTCTGGGCACCAGAATTCATCACAAAATTTAATAAAACCCTGACCCTCCCCCAACTGCTTCACTGAATATTTCCACTAAACTCGACACTCCTGAAACTGAAAAGCATACCAACATTATCCCTGGCCAGCTATCGGCCTGTCTCTAACCTAACCTTTTTAGAGAAGGTTACTGACTGGGTTGTGGCTCGGCAGCTGCACGGGCATCTGGACTGTATCGGTTTTCTGGATCCCTCGCAGTCTGGCTTTCGTCCGGGCTACGGCACCGAGACTGCACTTGTGGCTTTGGTTGACGACCTTCGCCGTGAATTGGATCAGAGTCGTTCAACTCTGCTGATTCTGTTAGATCTGTCAGCTGCTTTTGATACCATTGATCATGAGATGTTGGTGACTCGCTTGCGGGACCGAGCCAGGGTGGGAAAGATTGTTCTTGACTGGTTCTGTTCCTTCCTGGCTGGAAGAATTCAGCGAGTGGTGCTCGGGGACCATTTTTCTTCTCCCCGGGACCTGTGTGGAGTCCCGCAAGGTTCTATTCTGTTCCCTCTCCTGTTCAACGTGTACATACAGCCACTGCACAAGGTTGTGAGAAGGTTTGATGTCATCAATATGACAATGACACCTAACTCTACCTCTCTTTTACATCCGACCCAGACTCAGCAGTCTCAGTGCCTATTCGGTGACTGGTGGTGGCGGGGGACTGGATGAGGGCGAGTTGACTGAAGCTGAATCCTGACAAGATGGAGGTGACGTTAGTGGGGAAGGTGGTGGGACTGGCATCCCCCATCATTGATGGGGTTCGCTTCTCACTGGATCCCCAGGTTCAGAGTCGGGGAGTGCTCCTCGAGTCCCACCTCCACCTGGATGTCCAGGTGGCAGCTGTGGCAAGGAGTACGTTTTGCCAGTTACATCTGGTGCGGTGGCTTTGGCCATACGTCTCAGACTCCGACCTGGCCACTCTCATCCATGCATTTATTGCCTCAAGATTAGACTACTGAAATGCGTTCTACGTGGGGCTACCCATGGTGACTGTTTGGAGACTGCAGCTGGTGCAGAATGCGGAGGTCCGTCTTCTTATGGGGACGGGCCGTTGGGAGCACATTACACTGGTGCTTTGTTCTCTGCACTGGCTGCCTAGAGTCTTTCGGGCCCGATTCAAGGTGTTGGTGCTGACCTATAAAGCCCCGTACGGTCTAGGCCCGACCTACCTGTGGGACTGCCTCACTCCTTGGACTCTGGATTGACACCCCTGTGGTCAACCAGGGGCGCATTTCTCGAAGTCCCCTGGGTATTCCTCTGTGTTCCTATGTTCTCGCTGGCCATGCCAAGGCTGTGGAACTCCCTCCTGGCAGAGTCCCGGGTGGCACCAAACCTCTCCTCCTTTTGACAACAATGTAAGACCTGGCTGTTCCACCAGGGGTTTGGTGAGGGAGATGGGTGATTGGGGTGGGGGGGGGGGGAAGGATAGGGTTACGGTGGTTTGGGGGTTTGTTGTTTGACAGCCTCCAATTGTTTTATGATATATTTATATTTTATTGTTATTTTTATTATATTTTATGAATTGTTAGCCGTCTCGAGCTGCTTTGGCAGGAGGGGTGGGGTATATATTTATTTAAATACATAAATTATTAGCTATGATTTCTATAGTGCCTTCAGTGTGCAAAGTGCTTTACAACCCTACTCTAGTTCACCGTCACAAAAACCCAGTGAGAAGGGTCATTATTATTTCATTTTACAGATGTGGAGCTGAGAGATACAGACTTGCCTGTTGCCACCCAGTGAATTCGTGAGTCGGCTAAGGTGGGATTTGAACTCTGGCAGCTGTGGAGTGGATTAGCACACAGGCTCTGCTCCCTGGGATCTGTTTGGAGGCCTCAGCAAGCAGGAGAATTAAGTAATGCCATTGCCCGGCTGGTTAAGGAGTGCCCGGTGGGGCAGCTCTCTGGGAGGCTGTTCCAACACCAGACGCGTTGGGAGACAGTGATGAGCGTTGAGCACTGGGTGCAGTTCGAAGCGGGGTGAGTTTAGGACTTACCCACGCCCTCAGATGTTGGTGCATTCCTGTGACTGGAGTTGCTGGGAAGTCTCTGTCTCACACACGTGCTTTGAGAGCTGGTGGGGAACAGGCAAAGGAACTCTGCATTTCAGACCTTGTGTAACTGCTGCGTGGGCTTGTGAGCCTTTTCTGAGCCAAGCTGCTGATTGAGCAATGCTCCTGGATGACCTCCTTGCTCCCAATTAGCCACTGCCACACGCAGGCAGCCCCAGGCACAAGCCAGGCCGTCGAGCTCAGCTCTCCGCGACGCTCACAGAAATTCAGAGCAACTCCACTCACCTGAAGGCTGGCTCGGCTGTTCTAAGAGGCACCGTACGGGACAGGTGCGAGAGGGATTCGAGGATGCAGGGGCGAGATGGATTCGCTCAAGGTACTTCGCTGGGCTTTCTGGGTAGGATCAGAAAGGGCACACTTCAAATTGTGCCAGATGCAGAAAGCCACTGTCCTACGCAGCCAAAGTGGCAACTCCACAGGGTGGAAGGAGAACAGAAAATAGTACCCTCTCGCTGACTTTCTGAAGGAAATCTCTTCACCTTCCTCGTACGCTAACAGGGCAGGTAGGGGCTGCTGAGGAAAACATAACCAAGGCAGCTGTACAAGCAGTTTCTGACAGATATCAGGTCATAATAAAGGGGTTGTGGCTGGGAGGCAATAGCACAATGGATAGAGAACACGTGCATTTCAAGTGGAGCAACAGATCTCAACATCTTCAGCATTTCTCAACTGAACATCGCAACATCGTCAGCATCTCCAGCGCTGCATGTGACTAGTAGCGCTATAGAAAGGATAAGTAGTAGTAGTAGTAATGTGTGGCACTGCGGACCTAGGAGACGGCATCACTAAGCAGGCTCTCTTTGGTTGGCTGAATGTAGTCGTGCGGTAAAACTCAGCGGTGTCAGGCGGTCTCCTGTAGTCAATGCATCTTGCAGGCAGCAGTAAGTAGAGATTACTTACCAGTAACTCTGTTCTTCGAGAGAGCTCCACGTATTCTCACTATTGGGATTCACTTCCTGCTCCGCAGGCACCGGAAAACCTCGTCAGCAGTTTCCAGGCAGAAAATGAACTGGAAAGATCTAGAACAAGGTGAGAGCTCCGTCCTTCCCACCCCCTCCTGCTCAGAGAAAAGCGAGAGCTCCAGATCGCGTGAAAGCGGGAGTCTATAAAAAGGGGTGGAGCCCTCGCTGCCTCAGTTCTTTCCAATCCCGTCCCAGGAAGACCCAAGAAAGGTACCTCCGAGACAGAGGGGAAGGCTGGGTGGGACGTGAGAATACGCGGAGCTCTCTCAAAGAACAGAGTTACTGGTAAGTAACCTCTATTTCTTCTTCGAGGATCTCCGCAATTCTCACTATTGGGAGAGTGAATAACAATAAAATGAACTACCCTCAAGGAGGAGGGTGACGAGTAGGTCAGTCAAAGAGAGACTGTAAGCCTGCTCTTCCCACATTAAAGTCCAATCTGGCCGCCAGGTCCAGGGACTAGTGCTTGGTGAAGGTGTGCACTGAGGACCAAGTGGCAGCCTTACAAATGTCCAGAATAGGGACTCCACGGAGGTAGGCTAGAGAGGAGGCAACAGCCCTAGTGGAGTGAGCTCTAAGGTGAGAGGGGGGAGGCTTCCCCGACTGTTCATAGCACCTCTGGATGCCGAGGAGGATCCACTTAGACAGTCTTTGTGACGTAAGACGAACACCAATGCGTTGACCACCATAAGAGATAAACACCTGGTTGTAGGCGGGAAGAAAGAGCCGCTAGGTGTACCTTGAGGGAAGCGATGGAGAGTCCAGAGCCCTGTAGATATAATAGGTATCTGAATACGTGGAGCATGGAGAGGGAAGTTAGGGAGCAAGGGAGAGAAGTACACCATGCTGAAAAACGAGCCCATTTTGCGGCATAGCAGGCACGTAGAGGGTCAGCGGGAGTTGAGTAGGACTTCTGCAACCACAGGTGGGGCGTTCTGCATTAAGATTGGATTAACCAGGCGGAGAGATGGAGCATCTGCAGGTCGTGGTGTAGGACCGTGCCCTGTTGGTGTGAGAGGAGATTGGGTAGCAGTGGGAAGAGTATGGAATCCACTGCTAGGTTCTGTAGAGTCTGAAACCACGGTTGACAAGGCCAACCTGGGGCTATGAGGATCATGTGGGCACGCTCTATCTAAGCCTTGTGGAGAACCCTGTAGAGCAGAGGGACAGGAGGGAAGGCATATAGAAAGGGCCCCTCCAGGAGATGGCGAAGGCATTGGAGATCGACCCTGGGGCTCGACCCGCTCTGCTGCAAAAATGTTTAAACTTTGCATTCTCGTGTGTTGCGAACAGGTCTATTACGGGAGTGCCCCATATGCTGAAGATATCGTTCAGTACCTCGTCCTTGAGAGTCCATTCGTGTTAGTCGGAGCCCCTGCGGCTGAGGTGATCCGCAAGGGTGTTGTTCTGGCCTGCAAGATGACTTGCCTGTAGGTGAATGTTGCGTTCAATGCACCACACCCAAATAGTCTGAGCTTCGAGGGAGAGGCGGGTGGACCTGGCACCGCCCTGCTTGTTGATGTACCACATCGCTGCAGTGTTGTCTGTGAGAATTAGAACATTGCGACCTGCCATGTGGTTGACTAGAGCTTTGAGTGCCCAACGGACGGCCCTGAGCTCCAGCAGATTTATGTGCAGGAGACTCTCCTCCTGAGACCAGAGGCCATGAACCTTTGTGTGGTCCATGTGGGCTCCCCATCCTGTGAGCGAAGCATTGGTAGTGATGGACTTCTCTGCTTGCGGCGGATCGAAGGGCATGCCGATCAAGAGGTGAGCTGGGTCGGTCCACCAAAGGAGATCTGTGAGGACCTCTAGGGGGATGGTTATTCTCATGGAGAGGGGGTGATGAATCGGGGTGTAGACCCCAGCGTGCTACTGTTGTAGGGGTCGGAGGTGCAGGCGGGCGGGCGGTTACACGGCTCTGGTGGCTGCTATGAGACCCTGAAGGCAGAGAAAATAGCGGACTGGTCTGGTGGTTCGGGTTGATATGGCTGAGACGGTGGATACGATGTCATGAAACCTGTCTGTAGGGAGGTAGGCTCGATGTCCAGCACAGCGCCGATGAATTGGAGCCATTGAGTAGGTATCAGCTGCAACTTGTCGTAGTTGATAATAAAGCCCAGAGCTTGTAGAAGAGATAAGAGTCTTGTGGAGGTGGGTTAGTAGGGTGCGTCTGCAGGAAGCAGCAAAAAGTCAGTTGTCCAGGTATGGAAACACTCTTACTTCCACTGTTCTTAGGTGAGCCGCTACCACTGCCACACACTTGGTGAAGACCCTTTGGGCTGTAGAGAGGCCGAACGGAAGGACCGAGTATTGGAAATGGCGGTTTCCTACAAGAAAGCGTAAGTATCTCCTGTGAGGAGCGTTAATGGAAATGTGAAAATAGGCATCCTTAAGATTAAGGGAGGCCAACCAGTCTCCTTGTTGAAGGCCGAGAAAGATAATAGGGAGAGAGGTCATACGGAACTTAAACTTTCTAATGTACTTGTTAAGCCGGCGCAGGTCCAAAATTGGCCTGAACCCCTTGTCCTTCTTGGGGACTAGAAATGAGCTAGAATAGAAGCCTGTGTTTTGTTCGAGAGGGGGAACCTTTTCAATGGTCCCCTTGGCAACAAGCTCCTGTACCTCTAGTAGTATTTGAGTGTTGGGGGGGGGAACCCCAGGAGGGGTGAGGAGGGGAGTCTGGGGGGAGGGTGTGGAACCGAATGGAGTAGCCACAATTTATTATCTCTCTGACCCAGCGGTTGGAGGTGAGGGCAGCCCATTGGTGGTAAAAGGGCCGGAGACGGTTAAGGAAAGTAGGAGGATGCTCATACACCCCGTTGATCTAAGGTATTCTAAAACTGCTGCTTTGGCAGAGGTCCAGCCGACAAGGTGGAGGAGGATCTCCCCTTACCCCTCTGTTTGGAAAAATCTCCTACGAGGTTGGGCAGCAGGAGTTTGAGGCTGTTGGTATTGAAGGGAGTTCCGTCTGTTGAACTGGTAGGGGAAATGAGGGCGCTGTCTGGCCTGGTAAGGATACGAGGTAGAGGATTGATAGAAGGGCCTCTTCCTAACGGGTTGGATTACTCCTGTGGACCTAGCGGTCTGGCACATTTCCTTGACCTTTTTCAAGGTATCGTCTGTAGAGGCTGCAAAAAGTTCCTCCCCATCAAAGGGGAGGTCCTCGGTGCGGGCCTTGTTCGTAGGGGTGAGCGCAGTAGAACGAAGCCAGGCATGCCGTCTGAGAGTGATGGCCGAGGCCATGCCGCTTATGTTCGAGTCGGCAATATGCATGTTCGCGGTGAGCTGAAATTGCGCTATCTGCATTCCCTCTCGCTGTAGGGCCAGGATATGGGCGGGGTCAGATGCTCTACCCAATTGTGACTACAACCAGTGTTGATAGCTGCAGAGGGCGGAGCCATAGCTGGCAGCTCGCAGGGAGAGAGTCTCTGAGGAAAATATTTTCCTGCCCAACACATCTAGGCGCCTCCCCTCTCTATCTGCGGGGGACGTCTGTATGCCTCCAGCCCTGGATTTTAAAGAGGCTGCTGCTATGACGAAGGAGTTCGGGGCTGGGTGCCTATAGAACATGGCTGTCCCTTCCCTGGGGATTGAGTACAAAGAATCTGCTAATTTGTTAGTGGGAGGGGCGGATGACGGGTTTAGCCCATACTGCCTTAGCAGGTTCCAGCAGCTGATCTAGCATGGGGATCATGATCTGGCCAGAGTCCCCTGACCCTAGGATGCTAAAGATGGGTCCTGACTGTGCCTTTTTTATGACCCTGGTAGGTAACTTGGGAAGGGCAACAACCAGTTGCCTTAACATGGCCTGAAAGGCCTTACTGTCCTCCGTGGAGAGGGAGAGGTTAGGGTCAGAGATGGTGTCAGGGGGAGGCAGAGAGATGGTTTCATCCTCCTCAACTAAAGAGGACGAGGAGGAGATGGAGGCTGAGCATTCACACAGAGCTTCAGTGTCGGGAGGGGCGGCAGGAGTTGTTACTGCAGTGGGAGCATCCCTAGGAAGCTGTGGAATGCCCAGGGGTGCATTAAGGAAGGAGGGATCTGCAGGCGGGTCTAACCTTGTCTCCGCTAGTTGCGCAGGGAAGATATTCCGCTACTGCGGTACCATGTGCAGCATTGGTACTGGTGGTACCGTCGGTACTGGTATGCGAGGTTCCCCCCGGGAGTGACCTGTCTACACCCCTGACTGGAGGGGGAGGTCTCGCGGAGAATCAGGCAGTCTAGACACCGTTGCCGCCAGCGGTACCCGGGGCGGTGCTGGGGGTTTATATTGGTGAGTGGTCTGGGCCTGTTTGTGCTCAAGGAGGAAGAAGTCTCTGCTCGAGGGATAAGGAGATCTGCTCCGTGAGCGGCACCGATAGTCCCCTATGGTCAAAGCCATGGTACCGGTTGTAGTTGTCTGCATCCCTGTAAGGAGAGCAGCAAGAACATGGAGATCGGGAGCACTGATCTCTATGGAAGCGGAGCCGGGGATCAGCACATTCTCCCTCTGAGGTGAGGCCCAGTTCCAAGGGTTCCTGTAGAGGGGATCTAGAGTGGGAGCGATGGAGCCGCTGGGACCGCGTATGGGAAAAGGAACGGGAGTGCCTGTGGCGACCTTCTATCACCTGTGGTGTGGGTGGAGGCTGCTGGGCCGGAGGTACTGGGCTCTGAGGCGCCGGCTGCGTCACCAGGAGCGGTTCCGAGAATACCGCGTGCACCTCTAGAGTCTGGGAAACGGTTGCATCGGCGCTGAGTGACCTTTTCTTTTTCTTGTGGTGTTCCCCTTGATGTTTAGAGCGCCGTTCCTTGGGGGGAGCAGGGGCAGTGCTCGTGCCGGTACTGGACGTAGCTGGCACCGGCAGTACAGGCAGCGGTACTGATACCGTGGGCGTTGTCTCGGAGGCGTGAGGGGAAGCGACCTGTGAAGGGACCACTGGATCCATGGGGGTCTGGTGTGTAGAAGGGATGGAGGCCCCTCTTCGCCACCCTGGAGTGCTCTCCTGGTGAGGAGCTCCTGCAGCCTCAGAGCACGCACTCTTTTTGTTCAAGAGGAGGGCACAATGAGAGCAAGTCCTGGTGTTATGCCCTTCTCCCAGGCAGGAGAGACAAAGTTGTGAGTGTCACTCATTGGGAGCATGGCGGGGCAGGAGGCGCACCGCTTGAAACCCGGCTATTTGGGCATACTCATAGAAGTAGGTGGTAGGTCCCAGGGGGAGAACCCCACAGGGTGAGGCAGAGCCCAACCGCAGGTTTTTCTGATCTTCTTCTTTTCTTTTTCTTCTGCTTTTTCAGGAAGAAGAAAAAAACCCGACGAGAATTACCAGAGAAAAAGATCTTCTCTTGAGTAACTACTGACTTGTGCTGAGAAGCACGGAGGTCTTCCAATCGCGACGCGGTTGGAAGGAACTGAGGCAGTGAGGGCTCCGCCCCCTTTTATAGACTCCCGCTTTCCCGTGATCTGGAGCCCGTGCTTTTCTCCGAGCAGGGGGTGGGGGGTGGGAGGGACGGAGCCCTCACCTTTTTCTAGATCTTTCCAGGTCATTTTCTGCCTGGAAACTGCTGACAAGAGGTTTTCTGGTACCTACGGAGCAGGAAGTGAATCCCAATAGTGAGAATCGCGGAGATCGTCGAAGAAGAACAAGGCACTCCAGCATAATCTCTTCTCAGAGTGAGCACCTGGGCTGACATGGCACTCCAGCAGAGCAGGGATATCAGCACCACACTAGACATGGATACTTGAGGCTCCTACAGGCCTCAGATGAATTCGAGCACAGGAAGCAAAAGGCCACCCAAGGTGAGCATTCCTCTCCAGAGAACCTCATTTCCCAAAACCTGGTCTGTGAGCAGAGCAGTCCGCTTCAGCAAAGGCCTTGAAGCAGAAAGCCCTTGCACCAAGCACTCCAACTGTGCTGCCACATCAACCATGCTAAACTTGTACTTGTAAAAACTGGAATGGGGGCAGGCTGGCCACGGGTTAGCTCAGCAAGTTCGACATGCGACACGGAGTGTGGCAGAACCAGGGAGATAGAACGATCATCCCAGCCCAAATGGATCCCTCCTGGCTTCTCTGAAGAGCCCAACACCCACACCCCTTTCTAAAGGGAAAAGATCCACTCAATGTCCCCACCAAGCTCTGGGTTCACTGACTCAGCGATTCCCACTGGGTCCCTCACCTCTCATGAGATGTGTAGGACCTCCCCATCTGTCCCCTTAGATGAGGAACAAGTCAACCTGGACACAGGGCCTGCTCCAACTGCTCTGCTCCTTACAGGATGTTTGGGAGGGAAGGTACTGCTAGGGCAGTGGAACCAAGGGGAAGCTTCCCAGCTGCACCCACCTCCTAGAGACTTAACCCTTCCATGCTGGAGTAAGGAAATGCACTCTCTTACAATCTGGCACTGATCAGATATCCCAGCCAGAGACTTCGCCAACTTCAAACTGCATCCGATGAAGCAGCTTCCGATGGGGAAAATTCCCAGACGTCTGAGGAACATAGGAAGTCAGAGCATTCTGATACTTCTAACAGTGACACTTCTTTGATGCCATCCAATGAATCGGAGGGCTCCATCTCATGTCCTTCAGACAATATAGCAGACCCTGCTCAGGTGGTCTACTTGGAGGATCATAAGAAATTCCAGTTTTTCATTGCAAAAATGTTGAAAGCCTTGAATATAAAAACAGTTCCAGTGGACGCGGAGGAGGAAACTCCTATTTATAAAATCTTATCTAAAAGAGCTTCCTCTAAAATAACCCTTCCCCTCTCAAAAAAAGATGATGAAGCAATCTAGGCTTCACTGGAAAACACCATCTGTGATCTCTCCTGTGGATTCTCACTTTAGTGCTTTTTACCTGGTGTCAGCCGAGGATCACTCCATGTTTCTGAAACATCCCACCCCGAGCTTGATGGTGGTGCAAGCATCTGTGGATAGAACATCAACGGCCTCAGAAACCACTTCTTCTGACAAAGGGAACAAACGTGTAGACATCCTGGGAAGGAAAAAGTTTTCTTCCTCCACAACGATCCTCAGGGCACTGAACTATGCCTCTGCAATGTCCACATTTCAGCACCTACTATGGGACTGACTCCTTGAGTCCGCTTCTGCCCCGCATGCTTCCAGATGACAAAAAGAAGGCAGAGGTCATAAGAGTCGAGGGTCTCTCTGTAGCTCAGTCACAATCGACAAACTCAACACACATCGATACACCCCAGGAGACTTCCAGCAATCCCAAAAGTACTTCCCTTCTTCTCAGCCTCAGTTTCAGTCAAGGAGACAATATAATAGATCAAAACAAAGGTCTTGTCAGCAGCCTATATCCTCAACGCCTGCTCCTAACAAGCAGAGATCACGTTTTTAATCAGGGCATCCAAAGGCTAGAACCAATTCCCAAACAAATCTTCTTCCCAAACAAATTGGCTTCCTGCCTAAAAATCCGGACTCTTATTACGTGTAACCAATGGGTTCTTGACACCATTTCTCATGGTTACACGATCCAATTTGCAAAGATTCCGTTCCCCAAGCCCCCTTCCCGATCCCTCTTTAGGGATCCGTCTCAATAGACATTCTTGGAGCAGGAGATTTTATTTATTTATATTTATTGGCTGCCCCCCATGCCTACGGCATCCCGAGGCGGCTTACAACAAATAAGCAGAATGTTAGGAGCCCTCCTCTCTAAAGGAGTTGCTGAGGAGGTGCCAAAAAATGTCTGTGGAAGGGGCTTCTACTCCACGTATTTCCTGGTACCTAAGAAAGACATGGGTCTTAGGCCTATTCTGGACCTTAGAATACTGAACAAGTTCGTAAGATCCTTCAAGTTCAGGATGATCACCCTGAAGAAAATACTCCCTCTCCTTTTCAAAGGGGCTTGGGTTCTCCGCTTTGGATTCACAGGATGCTTATTTCCATATCCCTATTCATCCTGCCCATTTGAAATACCTAAGATTCACATTTGAAAATTTTCACTACCAATACAGGGTTTTGCCTTTTGGGCTTTCTACAGTCCCCACGGTGTTCACTGAGTGTCTGAGAGGCCTCGTTTTCTCAGGTATACTACCACTGGTACCAGTCTTCCCTTACCTGGATGACTGGCTCCTAGTTTCACAGTCAACACACCAGCTGCAGGAAGACACCCAATTCGCCATTGACCTCCTGCAACAACTTGGATTTGCGATCAATTAAAAAAATAAAATAAATCAAAATTAACTCCTTCCCTGAACAACGTGTTCCTGATCCCATGGATGAGTGGACTTCTTTATGCTTTCCCTCCATTTCCCCATGTCACTCGAGTCATGATGCAACTGGATGAAGAGAAGTCACTCTGCATCCTCATAGTCCCCAGCTGGTCCAGGCAGCCATGGTTTAGCCATGTGAAGAACTGCAAGAGGATCTGACGAGACTGGGCGCCTGGGCATCTAAACGGCAGATGAGATTTAATGTGGACAAGTGCAAAATGATGCACGTAGGGAAAATAATCCAAACTATGCGTACACAATGCTGGGTACTAAGCTAGGAGTTACCACTCAGGAAAAGGATCTGGGGTGATTGTGGACAATACACTGAAATCCACAGCCCAGTGCACAGCAGCAGTCAAAAAAGCAAACAGAATGTTAGGAGTTATTCGCAAAGGGATAGAGAATAAAACGGAGGATGTCATAATGCCTCTGTACAAATCAATGGTGCGACCGTACCTGGAATATTGTGTGCAGTTCTGGTCGCCCCATCTCAAAAAAGACATCGCTGAACTAGAAAAGGTACAGAGAAGGGCAACGAGAATGATAAAGGGTATGGAACGGCTTCCGTACAAAGAGAAGCTTGACAGGCTGGGTCTCTTCAGCTTAGAGAAGAGAAGGCTGAGAGGGGACATGCTAAGAGTTTTATAAAATCTTGAGTGGTGTGGAACGAGTAGATCGGGAACCGTTATTTACCCTCTCAAATAGTACTAGAACTAGGGGACACTCCATGAAAATAGTTGCTGGCAGATTTAAAACAAATAAAAGGAAGTACTTTTTCACTCACGCCAGTAGTATAGCTGGGTTTTAAAAAGGACTGTGTAAGTTCTTGGAGAGTAGGTCCATTAATGGCTATTAACCAAGTAGTTTACAGGATGAACATCTTACTGTTGGGAGCTGGGAGTGAACAACGGGGAATGGATTGCCCATTGTGACTGTTGGTTCTTGTCCCATGCGATCGAGATTGGCCACTGTCGGAAGACAGGATGCTGGGCTTGATGGACCATTGATCTGACTCAATATGGCACTACTTATGTTCTTATGTTTACCCACTTACAGGCCATGGTTGTACGTCAACATCATCTTCCTCTCACAGATCTCTTCCACCAGAACGATGGAGACATTCTCCATTCCAACCTCCAATAGTTACAGCTAACAGCTTGGCTGATATCATCTTAACTCATCGAGACTTAGTAGATCTGCCTGAAGAGGCAGTCCGCATGAAATAAAATAAAAATGCCTGCAAAGATTCGACTAACAAAACTTATGCTTTGAAATGGAAAAGTTTCTCCATATGGGCAACTTCTCAGCAAATATGTCCAGAAGCAGCTATCATTGCAAACCTTCTGACCTATTTGGTCCATCTCAAATGGAAGGACTAGGCTCATCCTCTAAAAAAAGTCTACCGTGCAGCAATCTCCACCTTCCTACCCCCCATCGAGGGTTGCCCAACGTTTTTGCACCCAGTACTTAAACGCTTCCTCAAAGGGCTGCACAACATTGCTCCACCTGTTCGAGACCCCTGTCCTCCACTGGACTTAAATATCGTTTTGGAGAAGCTAATCCTACCTCCTTTCGAGCCTCTGGCAACTTGCTCACTTCATTTGCAATCACTAAAGGTCTGCATGCTGGTAGCCCTGACTTCTGCCAGAAGGGCAAGTGAAATAGCAGCCTTGTCAATACTCCCTACATTCCTGATCTTCCACAACGATAAAGTCACTCTATGTTTACCTCCAATGTTTCGACCAAAGGTGGTCTCCACATTCCATCTGTCTCAGGACATCGTATTGCCAGTTTTCTTCCCAAGGCCTCATACCTCCTGGGGGGAATCGGCTTGCACACGCTGGACGTAAGAAGAGCCATGTCTTTTTACATCATCAAAAGGACTAAACCTTTTCGAAAATCCAATTCCCTCTTTGTCACCTCTGGGAGGCCCTCACGGGGAAACAAAGTCTGGTCTCAGACCATCTCTTCCTGGTTAGTGGAATGCATCTCCCTCTGCTACACGCTATCGAACAACCAACCTCCAGGCGGTCTCAAGGCACGTTCCACTCGAGCTATGGCTACCTCCGCTGTCTTGCATCGCCAGTTCCAGATGGAACAAATCTGCAAAGCAGCCACACGGAGCTCCGCACACACCTTTGCCAAGCACTGTGCACTGGACACTGCAGCTAGTGCAGACGCTGGCTTTGGGAGAGCAGTCCTCTAATCTCTATTCAAGTAGATTCCTTCCCCCCCTAAGGGGAGACTGCTTTTCTAATCTCCCACTGGCGAAAGTCATGGAGCCCCACTTGAAGAACATGTTTTTCAAAACTAAATCTCCCCATCTCCGCTCCAGTCCAAGCTCACATCTGTCATGGTGACACCATTTGGAATGGCTGCAGTCTGGATTGTATTTACAACCTCACATCTTGGGTAAATATTTACTGCTCTGACATTTGGGGTAAGGAGGCCAATAAACACAGTAAAAGTTCTGTAGCCGAGGAAGGGAGTCGCTCTCTTCAGAGAAGAGGAGACTGCAGCTGCTGGCGCAAAGAAAAAGATTCAAGGCAAACATGGGAATACAAAAATTTCTTCCCTCCTCTAGGATTCCTCCCTGCCTCGTAAGCAAGAGAAAGGAGTTGAAAGCCCGATGAATGGAATCCCAGCCAGTTTCCAGGGCAGCAGGGAGAACCCAGCCTGTACGGTGGATGAATCCTGCAGTCCTGTGGGGCGGGGATGGTATCCTAATGGGACTCTACAGAGCTTCTGTTAAGTTGGAGGCTGACCCAACCAGGTCCCACTGCCCAGCATTAGGGGTTACACTGACTGCTAGGAAAGATGGGACCCAGATAGCTTTTGCCAGTCTTGATATCAGTGGCTGCATATTATTATTATTATTAGCTAGCATTTATATAGCACCAGCAATGTACATATCTGATACACATTGAGGGAAGCTACTCAGTAAATTCCCTTGCACGGAGGCAATGCCTCTTCCAGGAGGGACAGAGTTCTAAAGCCAACAGACTTGCACTGAGAAAGCCTTCCCAGCAGCCCCTGCTCTTCCTATCAGGCGGCACTTTTCACACCGGGGATGCAACCATGAGCAAAGCAAATCAAAGCCCAGAGAGGTGCCCTGCTTTTCCAGAGAACGGGCAGCTCGCTAATCCCATGCTGCCCCAGCCGCCTCTCAGGGCCAGTTCTCTTTGCCATGCCTCTGAGTTTACAGAGACTGTCACTCCACACATGCAGACCCTGGGACACCAGCTGCCTGCAGAGACACACGAGCCCCAGGGAAATGCCCCTGCGAATCCCCTGGGTACCCAGCAGCTCTTGGAGCCACGCAGAGCTAAGCCTTGGCGTGCTCCCTCATTTCTTACTCACGCTGCGAGCAGGACTCGTTCCTCTGACAGGTGGCTTCCTCTTTATTGCAGGTCACGGCAAAGCTCTCAAACCGTTTACATCGGCTGGTGCTTGAGGCCGAATTGGTTGCTTTGCCCAGAACAGACTATATGGAGAAGGCTTGCCAACAGACCATGCTGTGCATGGGGCAGACAGGGGTGCCCCAGACTGGGGCAGGGGACTCAAGTGCATGAATACAGTAGGCAGGGGGTTACGTGTCCAGACACCAGGTGACTTAAAAGCACAACATGGATTTTAGTGGAGTGGTCAGGGCAGAGACCCTTCTCCATCTAAGCAACAAAGCTTCAGGACAGCAAGAACCGCTAACCCTGTAAAGCTTGCCTTCTTTTTGGGGGGTAGGGGGGGCGGCGGCGGCTGTGTTTGCAGAGACCTATGGCAGGTGTAGGGGTACAACGTGCCCTCCCCTCCGTTACCTCTCTGCTCCCGAGTGTCAATGGGTTTGGGGGAATGCAGGGGTGAATCCCAGCCTGGGGGACTGCCAGCTCCCCTTGATGTAGTTTGGCCTCCTCCTTCTATCTTCCTCTTTCAAATCATTCAAAATTGATTTTATATTTATATTTTAAAAATATTTTTATGATTGTAAACTACTCTGAGTGCCATTTAAAGGCAAGGGAGTGATGTAAAAATAAAATTATTATTATTTATTACTAAGTCTCAGGGGATTTTGTTTAATTTTTTCTATGAAACAAAATTAAAAATTGAAAATAATTCTAATCAAGTAATTTTTGTGAGGTCAAAAATTGTGAGGTCAAATTTGGTGATGTTATTTTTACTTGTACAATAAAAAGACAACCCCCTATATTGGTGTGTGCATGGCCTAGGGTAGCATGGGGGTGGCTGTGCTTGGGGTACTGGGGGGGTTAAGATTTTGGGGGCTGCAGAGGCCCCTCCTGCCTCCCCATGCAGCAGTGAAGTGGGAGAAGTTATCACGAAGATCCTGAATTACAAATCAAAGCTCTCAAAGTGTTTCTTGGAGAAAGGAGACAATATAGACGGGGGGGGGGGGGGGGGGGGGGGGAGAGGAGAGAGCAGGGTCTCCTTGGAGGCTAGGATCCCCTTCCCCTGCCTTATTTCTCAATTGTCTCTAGCCTAGACTACTGACTACCAAGAAACTAACAATACGGCCTCTTGTCGACCACGGCCTGGACGCAAGACTTTAGCACGGTAACTATGTCAAATAGACCAACGCTACAGGTCAATAATATTAGGGAAATGTGCATTTTGCTGATTGATAAGAGCTGCAGAAAGCCATGGGGAGACGGGCCCAAGCAGCATCCAGGTTCAGAGAAGGGCATAGAATGACACCACAGAATAAAGAGAAAGCCAGGGGAATTGTCAGCGTACAACGCTGATGTACTTGGGAGAGGACTGAGAGACCGGACAGGACAGCTCCACCGTACAATTCAATCCCAGGCTGCTGGCCATCTATTTGTTGAGTCTAGGATGTCGTGTACATTTATATCGAAAGCGAGTTCAGATGGTCAGATCCAGGTTTTCCATCATCTTGACACAGAGCGCTGAGCTTTCACGTATCGGAAAGTATCATCCCTTCAAAATACAAATCGAAGGGGCAGGGTTTGTAGAAGTGTGGCTTAGCCCTACCTTTCATTTCCTGGATTTGTGGCATTTCAGCTCCATTGTATTCAGCGCTCTGGGAAGGCGTGTATTAATAGTACATCTCATTGTAACAAAGTCTAATCTTCCAAGTCTTTATTTCAAAGGAAGAACTAAAGGGATGTGCTGTGACGGAAGCAATCCCCTCTCCCCCCGCACCTGCCCTCGGTTGCTATTCCCCGGGAACTCCCCCATTCACAGCAGAAAAGCAGGTGAAAGGACACACATACTTGGATTAGGAGGGGAGGAATTACTCTTGCTAGAGTGCAGCTGCACCCAGTTCACCTCCAACGTCATCCCCGCACGGAGCAGCATGTCAAACAGACACGCCTCTACAACGGACAAAGCTCCCCGCTTGAGCTGGTTCACAGGCAGGTGCTCAGTCACCTCCAGACTTTCGTTATCCAAGCGTTTCCTGCTGCCTCAGGCACTTGCACCACAAGCTGTACCTTTTGGCAAAGGCCGCACAGGCACCAAGTGGGAGCGTGAGGAGGAAGTCTAGTTTCTGCCAATTTCCAGGGGAACCTTTGCCTTCACTTGGCTTCTTCTCCAAAGCATGCCAGTTGTTTGGGGAGGCTGAGCTCTTCTGTTCCGGCCTCTAAAGAGCCACCTTTGAATCCACCCCAGCGCTACTCCGTATTGTGACACTGGCTACTTCAGGGTTACCCCTTTGGTTTTTTTCCAGCTGGGGAGCAGAGGTGCCCTGGTTGCTGCCACCTGAACAGCCCTGCCTCTTCCCACGCTTGTTTGTTTACATTTTGGTCTATAAAAACTGGGCCCTGGGAGATGCACTCTGGCCTGCCTCAAGCAGCCGCAGGGAAGGCTGGAAAGGCAGCCTGCCTTTGTGGAAGCATCCTAGTTGGAAACCTGTTCCCGCACAGCTGTACGGTCCCTCAATCGCTCTGCTACGGCACCAGCACATTCTGCAGCACTAGCTTCCTCCTCGGGCTCAGCGATTCTAGATTTACTAGCCAGGACGTATTCATTCCCTGCCCCCCTTTGCTACAGTTCTGAGCCCCTCCAGACACAGGGGTTTCAACCGGTAACAAACCATGAGGCCTCGCCCCATTTCCTCTTGTAGCCTCTTCCACACCAGAAACCAGCGCTAGCTCCAGGAAATCCCTTTACTGCTCAGAGCAATGACCCACTGGATCCCTCTGCTTAGAGAAGGGCAGCTCCTTTGCCTGCCCCACCACCCAAGTTAATTTGCTCCTCTCTGCTGGGCCCCAATTCTTCTGTGGAATTTTTTCTAAAGAGTCTGTGGGAGCCTGCGGGCCTCAGGAGGGTCAGTCTTCCCCACCGCGACCGGGCTGGGAGGGGATTGCCCCCCCATCCCAGTTTGCTTGGGTTCAAGTGGTGGCGGCGGCGGCACCAGCAGCCTGCGCGGTGGAGTTTCTGACCGGGCTGGCTGGGGAGAGGGAGGACAGCGGCAGCGTTCGGGCTCCTGCTGAGTAGACCAGGCTGAGCATGGGGAGCCGCTGGAGGTTGCCTTCCCCAGCGCCAGCAACTCACCCGACGGTGATGGCAGCAGCAGCAGCTTCTCCGGCCGGCCCTTCTGGCTGCTTCCGGACCCTCCCAACAGGGCCTCCCAGGTTGGCTAAGCCGGATGACATCATCCAGCCACACCGCCGCAGGAGAGCCTGGTGGGAGGGGCAGGAAGCGGCCAGAAGGAGCAGGAGGCCCAGCCAGAGAAGCTGCTGGGCTGAGGAGGGAGAGGGAATGCAACAGCCCCCCGCCCCACTACCACCCAGCCTGGCCCGGCCCGGCCCGGCCCACCAGCAGGAGCACCGAGCTTCCCCTCCCAGTCCCTCAAGCTCTCTCCTGCTCCGTTCCTCCCCAGTGCAGGCTGAGGGCATGAAATCCCGCAGGGGGTAGAAGTGAATTGTGGTCCTGA
Organism: Sphenodon punctatus; assembly: GCA_003113815.1. Taxonomy (NCBI): domain Eukaryota; kingdom Metazoa; phylum Chordata; class Lepidosauria; order Sphenodontia; family Sphenodontidae; genus Sphenodon; species Sphenodon punctatus. Next base: position 1,395,146 of record QEPC01012035.1, on the reverse strand, counting down.
AATCCCCCTTTCCACTTGCATGCAGCATCCACCCCTTTGCCAGCCAGGCTGGACAGACGGGCATTTCCCCCACCCCTGCGAGACGCTCAGTGGGGCAAAGCGCTGCCAGCCTCTCACTTCCCTTCTTACCACTTTCTCTTTGTAAACAATGTATTTCAGCCACTTGAAGTCCTGCCACTTGAATCCGGCCAGAACAAAGAGGGAGTCCTTCTCGTATTGCTCCAGCTTCTGGATGGCCCCTTCGGGGTAGGTGATCCGCAGGGTCGTCTTCCCACCTACATCCTTTTCAAAGCCCTTCACCGGAGCCGAGTTCAGCCTGCAGGGAGAGGAGCGGCTCGAGTTTACACGCACACGCACAGCAGCCTGAGCATGGAGCAAAGCAGCTTGGGGGGCTCCACTCACTGGGACAGGACAACAGTTCACCTCTCGGAGGGTGTGGGGAGCAACCCCCCAACCCAGCAGTTAGCAGCCTCATCAGAAAATCTTAGCAGGGTAAAAATATCAGCTGAGTTAGAACAAGCTCCTTCTAGAGAGGGGTTTCCCTGCGCTGCCAAGGGCCTTCCTAGCAGTGGATCCTCCCAGCAATTGCTCCTTCCTGCCCCCAACAAAGCAGCACTCCCCACTCCTGAGTCCCAGCAGTGGGCTCTAAGGGCCCCTCAGCTCAGCCTGACTGAGCCGAAAGTGCACGATTGTGGCTTCCCAGCACGCTCGGCTGGGGAATCGCTCCGATAGTTCTTCCCTGGGTTCACAGGGAGAGAGAAAGCCAGTCACTCCATTCCTGGTGCTTCTCTCTTGGACAGTATGCAGTCTCCACCAGCCTGCCATCATGACTGCTATGTGGGCAGCTCCCTTAAGAGCAGCCGAGAGCGATTCCAGAACACGGCATGGGGGACCCAGTGTCTGGCCCCTCGAGGCTCAGCTCAGAGGTCTATATGCCCCCTACACTCTGCAAGCAAGAGATAACGTGAGCAGCAGAAGCGGTCGGCACCCTGATATAGACAGCGCGTTGTGTGGGAGAAGCAAGAACAGCACTCACCGGACAACGACGTCGTACTCATCGATTTTTAACCCCAGCGACTTATTTGCCAGGACGCCACCGTTCCCCACAATAATACATCGTCGGCAGCTGAGACTGAGGAGGAAACACAGGAAAGGGCCAGACGGCTGTTAAAGTATTAAATCCACAGACGGAGTCACTTCTAGGACACTCTCCAGGCTGGCTGCAGAGGTTGCGTTACATCCCTAGAGCACAGAACAAATTGCTCGATACCTCATACCACATGTGGCACGAGATCAGCGGCTACGAGAGGAAGTCTCCCTCCACCACTTTCTGATTGCCTCAGATTCAAACCCTACCCTTAAACTTACTTTAATTAATAAGTGAATGAAGAATAAAAAGATGAGGACAGATTTTTATTTTAGATTTTTAACCAGCCTCCCCTGAAGGCTAAGGGTGCTTTACAACATTATAACTACTATGTAAAATATACAAAAAATAAAACCCTGGAAAGACAAAGTAGTTCTTTATTAGACCAAAGTGTGCTGGCGAGGGCAAGCAAGCTTCCAGACCGCCACCTAGGGCCCTTCCTCGGGCATGTGAAAGTAAGAACAGAAGAATGAGCAACACAAGATCGATTTAGGGAGATGAAATCCCTTGGGAGAGAGTGGTTAAGAAAAAAGACACCAGCATTTCGAGAATGAAGAAGAATAAAAGTAAAGAGCCCTCTCCCTGCATTAAGCAAGATCCGGACAGGATTGTGGTTGTCTGACCGAAGGTAGAAGGCCTCTGCCCTCGCACACCTCCAGACACCTGAAAGAAGAATGTGACAGCAATCGGCACAGACAGGAGTTACCCCTCGTGCAGCTGCTTGTGAGAACTGGACCCACAAACCAAGAGGCTGACCAAAGATGGTCACCATTGTTATTTCAGGCATTGTCATGCTCTGGCTGGTCCTGGTCTCTGTGCTCAGCGCAAGTTTTCGTCTCTCTTTCTTGTTGGATGAACGTTTCTGTGCAGATGGTGGGTCTGGTGAATCCTGCAGTGGTGCAAGGGGCAGGAATAGAGGACTCTTGAGGTCCCTTCCAGTCCTGGGACTCGAGGACTATTAAGAATGAGGTACCCATAAGAGACGTGGCCATCTGAATGCAATCAAACCACGAAACATAGTGTGGTGAGCCTGGCTACCTGCGTTCCCACTACGGAGACACAAGGGCTCTAGACTCTCCTTAGATAATCCAATTACACACCTGCAGGGACATTCAGAGGTCATCTAGTCTACCCTTGCACTGAGGCAAGAATAGTTAAGGCTAAATCATCCCCGATGGATGTTCTACTAACCTATTTTTCAATACTTTCCTAGGTAATGGTTTCATTCCTGACTATTCTTATGGCTAGAAAGTTCTCTATATTCAAAGCTCATCTTTCTTCCTTTATTTTAAACCTATTTCCTTTTGTCCTGCCCCCAATGGCCATGGGGAGCATTGGCTCCCATCTTGCAGAGAGCAGCTTGTGTCCATAATTCACACCACTTTGCCCCCTTCTCTCCTCTAGGCTAAGCATGTCCAGCTCCCTCAGCAGCTGAGCGGGCCGTCTCCAGAGCTGTGACCTAGAGGAACACAAGGGGGTCACCTTGCCTCCCTCCCCAAGGCACCGTCTATTTCAAGAAGCTTCCAAGGGTTGCGTTCCAGGGCTAAGAGCAGAACTGATGACAGGCCTGTTGGCTGGAGGTTCTTGCACAATAGTAACAACCAACAGTGTCCAAGGAAAGCTCAGGAGCAGCTCCCAGCACAGCTTAAAAATGACAGGAACCAAGGCTTTCTGTAACTCGGGGATCAACTTAATTGGCTGAGCCAAGTGAAGCCAACTTTGCTCTTCTCCTCTGAATTAAGCCCTTGCAGAAATCAGCCAGCCGGGGACAGGCAGATTTTGTGGCCCTCAAAGATTTTACTTTAAAGACATACAAATGATTTGAATCCTCAGGAACTCTCCAGCGCTGCCTGGTAAGGGGGCCGGCCTGAGTCACTTCTCCCGCCCAGTCTTAGTTCTGCAGGTTTCCACACGGCACCCACTCCACCCGAGTCCAAACCCCGAGCAGCGCATGGTGGTTGTGCCCCAGAGGCCACACAGGGCGAGCAGTGGGAGTTGCACGAGGAGGATGGAAAAGCTGCCCTTCTGTGGCCTTCAAGTCTGGCATCAGTGGTGGGGTGGAGTGGTCGCAGCTGTGAGGAGCTGGGGGAAGGGAAAGCTGCCTAGACGTACCCAGAGCTCATTGGCTGTCTCCCTTCTCATTCAGGTGCTTATTCAGAGGCTGGGGCCCTCTTGGGCGGCAGCCCTTGGCCGCCGGCCGTTGTTGGGGCCATTTGCGGGGCTGAGTTGGTGTTGGCGCCCCCCTTTACACAAGTTTTCGGAGAGAGGCCCCTCCAGCGTATCGTACCAGCATAGGAACAGCTGCAGCTCCAACACAAGGACTTTGTGCTGCTGAGGCTGCTGCGTGTGACCCTGTTTCTCTGCTTTGGGATACCCTTCTCTTTTGACCCATTAAGACTACTTTGAGACTGGTTACGGAGCAGTCAAAACCCTTTTCCTTTGTTTACCAGCTCGAATTATATTTTGTCAAACGTCAGCAGTAACCTTTGGGTATAGATAATCATGGAATTAAGATTTAGAGTGCTCCGAAACTCTGTTTCCTTGGCAGAAGAGATTTTGCAGGCGGAACTTGCTGTTAGAGCTCCCGCTGCATCATTTAGTCAGACGAAGCGTACAAATTTATTTTGCCAAAATACCAGTAAAAAGGTGGTATCTGCACCTGTGCCAGAGATCAAGGGGACCCTGCATGTGGGACCCAAGGGGGCTGAAGTGCAAGAGCAGGGTGACATTGTCATTATCCAACTTAGAGAAATACTTAAATCTGCTCAATCGGAAATTTGACGATTTAAATGCCAGATTGGAGATTGATATAGACACTCAATTTAAAGGAATGGAATACAAGTTAAAGCAAACTAACGACCTCCTATTCGCGATGAAAGCACTGTTGGGAGGATTATGGCTTGAATCTGATGCATGGACTGGGAAAATGAGTGCCCGCGAGGCGGCCGGCCCAGCGCAAAGGGAGGTAGCTATGCAAACGCAGTTCGTTCCACAATACAATCAGAACTCCTTAGCTCGAGGATCTAGAGTGACAACTGAGGCAGAGCCCCAAGGTAGAGGGAGAACAGCCCAGGAGACGAACTCCAGTCCCCAAACAATTGTACATACTGCTGGGAATGGTAAGCATGTTCTTGTTTGCCCTGCTAATAGCGACGGAAGTCCAGGTAGTAAGGCCTCTTTACCAAAACAGGGAAATCACCTCCCTGTCAAAGTCTGGCCGCAGGACACTAATATAAGATGGGCATCAGCACTAATTTTTCACTTTAACAGAAAGAGAAAATTCACCTTTCTTAAGAATGGAGCCCTGGATATTCAGGTATTTTTAGAATTTTTGCAGAATAAAACGGCATTGGAGGTTTCCTTTGAGGAAATCAGGGAGATTAAGCCCCTGTTAAACAGATGGGCAGTGGAGTTTTCTGAAACCCAAATTCAGGACAGGGTTTGGAAAGGTAGGGCCTGTATGAGGGCGACTGGCATTTTTTTTGCAGAGGGTGGAAAACACCCTTGCCAGGGCTTTGCTTGTGGAAGAATCCCGGTTAAAGCAAGCTCCGGATGCTTCTAATAAGCGGCTGACTGAGCAGACTCTTAGTAATCAAGAATGGTATACGCTAGATAAAACAGGATCGCCAAACCCGTTAGAGGTACCAGCCCTGACTAAATCTCCTGTAGGGAAGAGGAGAGGTGAGCAGGGTTCAGAAGCGGTTACTCCCCAAGCCTCACCAACATGTTTTGACTCCTCCTCTCTAGCTTGCAGAGTTTTGTATACGGCGCAGATTTCTTCCAAAGCAGAGAGTCAAGCTGTGGCCTGCCCCTCAGTGAACAGTGAAGAGGTTATGTCCTCAGGAGGAAAAGACATTATTCCAGAGACCTCGCAATGACAATTACAGTGGCCAGCCTTAAAAATCCTGTCCTGGAATATAGAGGGCCTGAAGTCAAAACTGGGAGATGGTGAATGGAGAGAGTTTGTTCGGGTGAATGACCTTGTACGTCTCCAAGAGACTTGGATGACAGCAGCAGAGCTTACAGCATTTCACTTTGCAGATTACATGGTGTATGGAGAGCTGGGGATTTCAAAAGCTAATAAAGGGAGATTATCAGGAGGTGCGATCACTATGGTATTAGCTACTAAATTAACAACAGTAGAGCAGAGTTTAGTCCCAATTAAGAATACTATAGCCCTATCGATGAGGATACCTGGTCAGGGTACACTCAATTTAATTAATGTGTATATCCCGCCTGAAACTTCACCATATTATGAAGAGGGCTGCTGGGACCAACTTAATGAGCTCCTTATGGAGATGAATAAAAAATGCCCGCAAGGTACCATAATCCTAGTGGGGGACTTTAATTGATATGCCCGGGGACAAATTCTGTTTGGGGACTCCCTAGCAGACGATCACTGGATGACCAAATTAACAGACATGGGAAGAAGTTTATTCAATTACTGGCTGACCATGGTCAGGAGACAGTTAAAGGGCGGGAGCCCTCCGATCCCTTGGGGGAGTATACCTTTGACTCCCCCAATGGAGCGAGTGTGCTAGATTATGTCTGTCTCCCCAAGGCCAGATTCAAAATGTTCGAGTGATCAAGGGACCTGAGGGAACCCACTTTCCACTGTACCTCGAACTGTGTCAGAATGCAGGGTGCACCCAAGCAGACGAATCTCCCTTAGGCCATCAGAGTGCAAGGATAAAGTGGACTCAGGCTGGAAGCAATCATATTGCTCCGCTATTGGTTTCAATAGATTTTAGGAATACCTTATTGAATATGCAGGAGCAGGAAGAATTGAATGCCTGTCTGCAGGGACTATTTGATTATATTCGGTCCTATATTAGGAAGATGCCCGTGACAAACCAGACCAAAAGTCCTGCTAACTGTAAAACATGGCATGATAGGGAGTGTAAGAAAGAAAAGCAGAAGTTGATTAAGGCCAGGGAAAAGTGGAGCAGGTACAGGGTGAGTGCCCATTGACATGAATTTGTTCTTCTAAGGAGGAATTATCTCAACCTCCTGAGAGAAAAGAAGAAATTAAAAGTGTCCATTTTATGGTCAGAAATACAGGTAGCAGCGCAGACTAATGATACTACCACATTTTGGAGATTGATTAATAGTTGGGGCACTTATCAAGGCCACGGGAGAGGGATCGGTGTATCTGAAGAGAGATGGGTTGAGTATTATGCCAGAATGTTTCAGGGGTCGAAGGCTCTATCTTTAGCCCTTGACTATGAGATGGAGCAGGTTATTCCAGGAGGGAATAAATGCATATTCTGCCCACTGGTTGCAGAAGAGGACATACGTCTGGCTGTAAATAAACTATCTGCACGCAAGACACCAGGAATAGATGGGATCTCTCCAGAGCTTTTTAAGAACTTTGTGGCATGGTGGATCCCTCTGCTGGCTAAATTCTTTACTCTGATTAATTATAGTAAGGAGATCCCACAGCTCTGGACTAAAGCGGTTATTGTCCCTGTTTTCAAACACGGGAATCCCCTCGATCCGGCCTGTTACAGGCCGATCAGTCTCCTTCCAATAATAAGCAAATTATACACCAGGATACTGTTGGAGGCTTTGGAGAAGTGGGTTGAGCAGGATCACCCACTTAGGGAGAAGCAAACAGGATTTTGTAAGGCTAAATCTATGCTACATAATTGCTTTGTTCTCCAACATCTCATTGAGAAATAGGTTGTAATTAAAAGGGGGCATCTTTTCGTCGCTTTCATAGATTTTACCAAAGCGTTCGATTCGGTACAGACACCCCTGCTTTGGGCCAAACTAAAGAAAATGGGGATCCCTGTGGACTTGCTGGAGCTTGTGACAAAGCTTCACCAAGACACAAAGGCAGTGGTTAGACTGAGTGCCAGAGGAACTTCCACACGTGAATTTCCCCTAAGGCAAGGGGTCAGACAGGGACGTCTCCTTGCTCCCCTTCTCGTCAATTTATATATTCAATTTCTACTCTCCCAAACAAGGTGGGGTCTTCAGCAGACTATAACAGCTTTACATGTTTACTGTCAAAAAAATGTCCTCACTGTTAATATGGGGAAATCCAATGTGGTATCTTTTGGTGGAGCATGGTCTAATTATAAGTGGCAGATGGGCGGACAGGAGCTTGCTCCAATCCAGCAGTATACGTACTTAGGAGTAATATTCTCCACACAGAATCACTGGAATAAGCAGAATGAATGGAAGATGAGTAAGGCAAAGCAAACAGTTGGAGGCCTCCTCAGGTTATACCATGCAGCTCCGACGGCTTCGATAAGACAGATCTTAGATATCTTTCAAATGAAAGTTATTTCCAGCCTCACATACGGAGGGGAAATAATGGCTTTGGTCTATCTAAGTAAAATGGAAGTGCCTCAAAAACATTTTTTACGATCTATCTTGGGGGCCCCAAAGTCGACACCACTTCCAATGCTCAGATTGGAGGCGGGGATTCTACCGGTGTCTGCGCAGCTGAATCTTAGAGTCCTCTCCATTTGGAAAAATATCATTAGAGGGGATTCGAGCATCACAGAGTTGCTATTTGGAACAGAAAGAGCATCATGGAATTCCACAATATCCCTGGATAGCGTATTTAAAGAAAATATCCTGAGTTATCGGTTTTCCAGTGGACGAGGACGGGGTTCCAGACAGCGGACTAATGAAACGTGAGCTTAGAATAAGAACTTAAGAGTGGACCTTTAATAAGGACCTAGAATTAATTAGCTCAAATGAAGTTTCCTTGCAGTACCCAATGATTAAACAGTGTCTAGATTAGAGCCATATTATTTGAGTGCCCGTCGAGATATCTGGAGCTCCCCAGCTCTGAATATAGAATCTAGAGGGCCGAATGGAAATTATATTGCCTTGTTGAGTACAGTAGAGCTACGGCGATGTACCTTATGCTGGTAGAACGGGAGATGAGAGCAAACTAGCGGTGGTATTCGATGCTCACAGTGTACCAGATTCTGATTTAAATGATCAGATTATTATATTGTGTTACCACTGTTTTTATTATGAATGTACTTTTTGTATTGTAAACAGCACATTTGCTAATTCAATAAAACCTACGACGGACTGGCATAAGTGGTGAAGCAGAGGGCTGAAGTACTGCGGCACACGAGGGGGTTGCTGGGCCTGGGCTGGGTGCTGTCAGGACTCGCCTCCGGCGGCGCCTGTCCCGGGCAGTGCGGGGGCGGCGTAGGATGCACAATGGCGGAAGGACGCCCCAACACGCAGGTCCTCGCGGGGCCGGCTCCGCAAACAGCTGACAGAGTCAGGGAGGAGTCCTGGCCCCCGCTGACGGGTGCAGGAGAGGCGGGGCCCTCCAGCATGTTGTGCCGCTCCGCGTGTTTGTGCACAAAAAGGGGCGGGGCTAACACATTATAAGGCGGGGCCAGAGATACCGCTAACGCCGGCGATCAACACTGCTGTGAGGAACTGGCCTTTTATTAACAAACATTTATATAGCGCCAGCAGTGTACCTGGCACTTTACAAAGTAATAAAATAGACACGGTCCCTGCCCCTAGGGCTTACAATCTGAGAGACACGACCTGGGGGAAAGACATAGGAAGGGGAACAGAGGGAGAGACAAGGGGTCTAACATTCATGAAGATGCGAGGTCTCAAGTGCACTTACTTGGCTTTGTTATTATGAGAATGACAGCAGGCAGGTCCATGTTGCAAGGATAAGGGTAAACCGATCGTAGGTATAGGAATAGTGGCTCAGCAGGAAAAAGAGTCAGACAGAGCAGAGCGAAAGAGGTTAGTTTTAAGGAGAGATTTGAAGGTATGAAGGGAGGGGGAAAGGCAGATGTGGACAGGGAGGCCTTCCTTCTGGATTGCGTGTCTGCGTAGCTAGCGTGGTAAACTTGGTGTGTGAGGGGCTCGGTGGCTGTTAAGTGTGTGTGGTGATAGTTTGGTTGGAGAGTGAGGCGTGTGTGTGAGTGTTGGTGTCTGTGATTGTGGTGACCTGAGTTTCACCCCGCTAGAACCCTTAAGTGTGTGTTTGCGCACAGTGTTAGTGAGTGCACTCATTCTCCCCGCTGCCTCTGGACCCTTCCCACCGCATCTCCCTGGGTATGTGCGCCCTTTGGACTTCCTTCCCCCTTATCCTGGGTCACTTCCCTGTTCCCCTCAATTGTGTACGTGCCCTTCGTCCCTCTTGTGACTGTACGGGTACGAGTGATGGTGAGGTTGGTTGAGGGTGTGATTGGTGCGTGGGACACGTGTACAGAGGGGAAGGGTTCCACTCCGGGCCTTGCTGTTTCCCCCCCTCCCCATGATGATCTGGCCGTATCCCACACGGGACTAGTTGGGCCACTTAAGATCCTGAGGGGTTGTTTTCCTCGGGCTAATTCATGGAGCCCTTTGGTGTGCGTTTGTGTGGGCCTTCCTGAGTGGGCTTCGTGTGCACTTGTGGTTCCCAGGTCCTGTCCCATTCCCCCCTACCCTAACAGGTACGGCTTTGATGGAAGGAAGAGACGCTCAAACTGGAAGCATCAGACAAACAAGAGCTATGGGGGAGGGGGTGTTGTGGAGATCAGGAGAGGTCTGGCCACCACTCTTTTGGTCAATTACGGGGCGCCAGAGGGATGTCTGCGAGGTGGCTTCGGCCATGGCAAAAAGGAAGGTGGAGAGTTCCAAGGCATCGCAGGACTTGGCCACAGCCTGGAGAAGTAGGGAGAGGGAGTCCATGGTAATGTCAAGGCTTTGAGCCAGAGTGACGAGAAAGGAAATGGCAGCGTTAAAAGCCTGGAGTGCAGTCTTAGCCAGATCAAGCCTGCACTGCTGACAGGCCATTCTGGACACTTCTAAACTATAAAGTTAGAGGGAGCTGGGAAGAGATCCGAACACGGACAGTCTGGTGCTGAACAGAACTAAGCATGAGGGCAGAGAGGGGGGGCAGGAGGAACGGGGAGGGTCAGACAGCAGGAACTCCATGTGAGACCAGCAAGCAGTGATCCGAGGGCAGGAGGCTAACAGTCCAGCAGCAGCAACAGCCACCCCAGATTTCCAGAAGCGAGCCCTGCATACCGCTCTGCAGAAATCCAGGCTGAATAGGTGCTCCCACGCCTGTAAAGGTTCCCAATCCATCCTGTCACCAGCCAGCTTCAAAACGGAGCTATTCATGAAGCCTTGTTGTTGGAACAAGCCGGCCCCTTCTATTTTGTCTCAATAGATTTTGTTGCCTTGCCAGCACATTTCTCAAGGAGGTTGTAACAGGTTAACGCATCTGCTGAAAGCCAGTCAGTTATTTATTTGAAAAGCTGGCAGTGGACCACGCAGTGACATCACTGGGAGATAAAAATCCGGCAGCAGTCAAAAGCGTGTGTTCTCTTGTAAATTCAACCTGAAGAAAACTCCCAGAATTTACAGATTCATTGGAATGGAAACTCCATTCTCCACTCGTAATCGCTTTCAAAATCTCTGGGAGAATCGAGTTAGGAAATGTGATGAACAGCCACTGCTACCTTCTCCCCAGTCTCCAAAATGTCTCAAAATGACCATGATAAATTGGAGAGCTGGGCTGAAAACAACAGAATGAAATTAACAATGACAAGTTGCACGTAGGAAAGAAACAACCTAGTGCACAAATACAAGATGGGAGAGAACTGCTGAGAAGGATGGGGTTATAGTGGGTCAAACACAGCACATCAGTCAATGTGACCATTTGGGGCTGTATTAAAAGAAGCATCAGATTCAAGACTTGGGTTTGGTGGTTCTGCAACCCTATCCCCAGCACTGGTCAGACCCTCTTGGAGAACTGTGTCCAGCTGTGGCTCCTTCTTTCAAGAACGACGTTGAAAGACTAGAAAGAATTCAGAGGACAGAAACCAAGACAATCCAGGGTCTAGAATACAAGTCACATAAGGAAAGGCTGGCAGCACTGGACATGTTTAGCCTAGAGAAAAGGAGATTAAGGGGGTATGTTGACATTTTCAAATATTTAAAAGGATACAATAAAAAAAGATGGAGAATATTTGCTCTCCGTTGCCACCGAGGGCCGGGTGAGAAACAATGGGTTTAAATTGCCGGACGGCAGGCTTAGGTTAAATATCAGGCAAACAACTTCCTAACAGTTCAGCAGTGGAATGAGCTGCCACCTTGGAAGGTCCTGGAATCTCCTTCCCCGTGTGACGGGGCTTGTGAAACCAACATACATCGAACACACGTAATACATCGAATACACGTTCCCAGTGCGAGTCCACTAGACTCGGATCTCATGGGCAGCTCTGATCTCAATCAACTTGTCACTGAGAGAGCAATACTTTAATCAGGATGAAAGTTTAGATGTAAGAACTATGTAGAGAAAATAACTTTAAGTAATAAATTGTGAGCCCCAAACCAACAGGGTTGTCTGGGACAGATAAACAAGACAATAGAAATGTAAACGGAGCCTTAAATTATGATTAATAAAATAATATTTTTTTATTATTATGATTATTATTAGCACTTATTATTATTATTATTAGCACTTGTATAGCGCCAGCTGTGTACCTAGCACTTTACAGAACAATGAGATGGATGCGGTCCCTGCCTACGGCTTACAGTCTAAAAGACTCGGAGGGGGGAGACAAGGAGAGGGGACATAGGGAGAGACAATGACTCAGAAGTGACCTGAGACAGGCACAGAAACAGCTGCAAGGACCATCGGAAAGGGATTCAAGCTATCAAAGACAAAGGCAGAGAGATTCCCTCATCCTGCAAGACTCAAGCAAGGACACGGACTAAAAGGTTTCTCAGCTAATTGCGGCACCCAGCCTTCTCACTGGCTGAGACGCAGGGACTTTAATATGAACTCATGTAGGGTAAGACTTTAGCTTAGGGATTCTCAAAGTAATGTAGCTTTGCATTGTCTGTATATTCTTTTATTTGACTTGCACTCTTGAATCAATCTTGCAGAGTACTTCATTTGATTTACAAATATAAAATTCTTTAACTAAGCCTTGCGCGATACTGACACTGGGGTGAGCCCCAAGTTAGAGACTTGGGTGAACCATTTAAATTAATTTCTGTGCTTTGGACAACTCCAAGATGACGGGTTGCAAGCAGAGTGACCTCTTTCCAGGTTGGGGCTGTTCTGGAGGGAACTGGATCCAGGAGGGGCTGTGAAGAACTAGGTCATGGCCGGGCTGGAGAGGGACAGAGGAGCTCACAGCAGTGAGCCAGTCCAGTGAAACCCAATACCATGTCCCCATGTGCAGAGATTAAAAGGTTGAGTTGCCTCCTGCTGCTGACGACAATCGCACAGACTGGGCAGGTGTCTGAGCATCCTGCTTCTGGGCAGGGGGTCAGGCCCCTTCCACCTGTCTCTGATTCTAGGCCTTGACTTACCTGTCGAGGGCTGGAGTCAGGCGGTAATCTTTGGTTGCTGACAGGATGGCTTTGATCAGATTATCTGGGAAGGAAGGAGAGAAAGTGTTAGAGGCTGGCCCATTGCACACGAGTTCTCTCTTCCGACGCCTGGGGAGGATGTTTGGAGTAAGGAGGCCCCAGGGAGCTCCCTCGCACAGCACCACACAGCCAGCGTAGAGAGCTCGCTGAGTGCAGCTCAGGCGGCTTCTCCACTGGGAGCTGGCCGCCACCTTGGGAAGGGCTTCCCCCTCAGATAGATCTTGCCAAATGCCATTAGTTCCTTGGCCAGTGCTCATGCCGCAGACTGCGAAGCAGCCATGACGGTCACAGCTTGGGAGCCTTCACACATCTTTCTGAAGAGTCAAAGGAGATGCCCAGTACCAGTGCCCTCTCCCCAAACCACCAAACAGGTCACCAGTGTTTAGTGCACCAGCTGTCCTAATCCCATCAGCTGCGATTCCACTCAAGAACACCCCACGGCCAATGCACTGCTTGTCAAATGTCTCTTTCTGACCAAACCCCTCAAAAATGAGAGTCCTTTTCTTAAAGACACCCACGCTGTCCTTGTTTTCTCAACAGCCTGTGACTCACGCCCCCCCCCCCAGCATCCCAGAGAAGTGCTTGCATGGGGGTGCAGAGACAGCTGTGTGACAGCACCAGAGCAAGGAGAAGCAAATCCAGGAAAGGCCACCAAACTCGCAAGGAATTTCTATGTTTACGACATTTCCAAACAACTGGATGACTCATCAGCTCTGCCTCTCCAGAGGGTCCAGCCAGTGGACCCAAAGACAAGCCAGCAAGGGACTAGCTTCCCTGGTCACACCTGCCCCAGGCTGGATGTGATGCCACTCTACGATAGAGTTCTGGGACACCAGGCCATTGTTCATTGGCCAATTCAGTGGCCCTTTGTCATAACTTCTTTCCTGATTAGAGCCCTCTCTCCCCCACCCCTCCAATCTCTCAACTAAAGCCACACAATCCCCATTCCTGAGCAGCTAAAGCTTTTTGTTCTGCAGGACGCCCTAGGCCTGGGAGTTCTCTGCTTCTCCATGGGGTCAAGCTGCAAAGTGCAGCCTCTCTCTCTTCAGGAAATGCCTCCTCCCTGCACCACTTCATATCCAGGGGCCGATGAAGCCACTTCACTCTTTTGTGGGAGGATCCATACCAGCCAATAGGGTGGGGAGTCCCAGGCTTGCACTGCCAGCCATTCACCTGTGTCGACCCAGGTAGACTGGCGTTTATATAGCATCTTTCGTACACCTAAGCCAACGAAACCTCAGAGCTTCCCTTTCCTTCTGGCATAGCCACTGCAGGACGGGCTTTATTGGATGCTTCCAAACTAGCCTAGCAGATCATCCTGGCAAGGATGGGTTTGGTCTCTTCTTGGATCCCCCAAACTGATAACCAAGACATGCAAGGCTGTGAAGTCTCCAGTTCTGTCCAGTAAAACTGCAAAAGCTCAGACCTCTTTCAAGGAACACTAATTATTTCAGATGACTGCTTCTAACAGACTCCTAACCCAAATTTGAGAATTTTGCTTTGGAATAAACAGTTCCAATTCTCATAGGGAAATCTCCATGGAAGAGTCCGAATTGCTGCAATTTGCCCATTTGGCATTATGACAACTGGGAAGGGAGAGCTTTGTGGGTAGAAATCCAAGGTTGCAAGTGGGAGCAGAGCACCTGCCTTGGACTGCTAAATGAAGGCTTCAGGGTGGGGTGGTGATGTGAATTTTGGGATTAGGTTGCTGAACATCCTGAGTTCTTTCACAGAGGGCAGTACCTAGTTGGATTCCCTTAGGCCTGACCTTTGCATGGATTTAAAGAAACATTCTTCTCAGTCTTGATTAGATTTTCTAAACAGTTAGTTCAGAAACCAGCTCTCTGGTAAGCTAGAGCCCAGATTCCACAGTGAATCAGACAGCTCACGTGAACTCTCCTCCTCATTAAAATTCTTTGCAAAGGAATGTCCGAGTCTGACCAGCACAGATAGTTTCCTCTCTCTTCCAATGTCCTTAAAGAGCTTGACGGCTTTGATTTTATAGGGAAAGACAAGCTCTTAATGCTCTTTTGGGGCTTGGAGAGGCTTGAGCTGCAAGATCGGATGGGCAGGAGATCTAGGAAGAGATTGTCTGAACTTTTCAAATGTGCATTCTGGATAATGAAACCCGGTGAAAGGGACCTCCCTCTGACTTCCCTTATTCTTACTGGACAGTGCAGAGAGTTCATCACGCGGCCCACTTCTCTCTTGGGGAAGAACACCTGCTAGCATGCGGTCGATAGACCCTAGTGCCCCAGACTCTGAGATGCCAACACAGCTAACGCGGAGGGCAGTGACCGGAAGCTTACTCCACGCATGCTGAACTCCTGCCCCTTGAAGTGGTAAAGATCTCAGGGAAGGGCCGCACACTCAATTTCTGAGCAGAACCCTCAAGTGCCCAGCAGTGCCCCCTGCTGGGTGGGGAATGCATCTCTCTCCTTACTGGTCCATTCGGACCGAGAGCTGGAGTTCAAAGACCGGAAGCAGCTGTTGACAGTGTTGATGCTGCAGAGCAGTTCTGCTGCCCTGCCACTGCAATAACAGAGGAAACACTGGAAACCAGACGCTCTGTGTGGTCACTGCCTGACTAGTTCTTTGCTATTTACATTTGGATTTTTCAAGACGGCTGCAAATATCAAGGTTGGTCTGAAGTTACATTGTCCTCGGGTCCACAGCAAGCTTGCAATTGTGCCTTTCCCTTGAATACTGCCACTGCCCTGGGGAAAAACCCACGACTCCTAGAAAATATCATCCAGTCGCTTCTTAATCGGGAGTAAGAGAGGAAATGCTGCGTTTGTGGAGCAACAGAGATACATGGCGGCTTAAGAGATCAAGTCTGAGACCCTCCACAGAGTTTACACGGTGCAGGGAACAAATACCAGCAAAACTCTGGGTAAGGAAACGGCTCAGGATGCCTTGGGTTTATTTATTTATTTATTTAGTGGTGGACTAGGGATTTCAGGTTGGCAGGTTCATTTTTTGCTTTATGACTTTGGTCCTGAAATGCCAGCCACAACTCACTGATACTCAGGGACCCGTTGGACAACACACCCCACTACTCGATACAGCCTTCTCAATGCAAGAAACCAAAAGGGAGCCCGATTCAACTTCCATTAGCTAGAGAGAGGAAGGCACCACAGAGAGAGCACCATTATTAGCCAGGCTATACCAAACCGTGTGATAAACTGGTTTGGCTACAGCTTAACTCATATGTAATCTATTATTGTTTGCAGGAAAGGTGTTGGGGGGGAATCGTTTCTGGTTAGGGAGTTCTCTACAGCTTCCTTCGCTCCTTCAAACCGGTTTCCTACTCTGTTTCTCCAGTGATGCCGGTCTCTCTTACATGGCACGCAACAGTTTAACTGGTAGGGGACTGCCACTCTCAGTACCAGGACTCGGTTAGACGTTGCTTTTGAAGGAGGCACAGACACTCCTCAAACACGATGGAGATGGAGAACTGGAGAGATGCCAGAGACAGACTTGCCCAGTGATGGGCTGTCCGGAAGGAGGGCAATCTTCTCTCTCACTGTTACTGGCATGCTTGATAATTCCTGAGAGCTTGGGATAGGGTGGGACAGACATCTGAATAAGTCATTCTGGCTTGCCGATGCCCAAGGCAGCCTGAAAGCTCACACGCTCTCACCAACAGACACTGGTCCAATGAAAGAGATCACCTGCACTCCTCTGTCTGCCTCTCCCCCATCTGGATCCTCCACGGCAACTGCACGCTTTGGAGAGCGTGGGCAGGAATCTCAGCTGGAGGGAAAGCCTTTCAAGGCAACTCGTCAACAGTAGCGGAAGCGGCGTGGATCGTTCAGTAGGCTGAGTGGTGCTCTTGTGACCGAGTCAATATGGGGATGACACCCTGTGCTGGCTGAGCTGCCCCTCAGGGAGACCTACTAGCTACTTACTCGGTTAGATCGCGGCCCTCGTCTCTAGTGGCCAGTACAAACCTCTGACACCTTTTGCCTGAGCAGGGAGATTCACTTTGGTGCCCCTGACAAATACATATTATGCTCCCTCCAACTGCCTCTGAAAGCTAAACCAGCTAGGGGATGGATCCTTCACTTCCTGTCCCCCGTTTTGCTGTTGAACAGCTGCCACATTTCACTCACGGTGGGTGAAGTAATTTTATACAGAAAAAGTCAAGAGAAGAAAAGTTAATTGATATAATTACAAAATTCAAGACACATGTACACATTGTTCCCTCCCTCCAAATTCCTCCTAAAATGTACCTGTTCTGTCAGGCTTTCCCTTTCGTCTCACCCCATAGATTCCTTGTTCCCAACTGTCTGCCCTCTGATTCCTGTCACCAAGCTCAGCACGGGCACCTGCAGCCTCTCAGCTTCGTGAACGTCTCCCCGTCTCTCCCTCCCGGGAAGCAGTCTCTTATCACAACTGTTCAGTGCCAGGCACACCTCTATAAACAACTACATGGATCCAATTCTGCAAGCGCACTGGGGCTGCAAGTCTTTGCCCCCTTCAAGTCTCTGCAATTTACAGGCTGGCTAGAAACAGAGCTAGCAGGCGATAGGGAACAGCGCAGTAAAACTGCTGACCAGGATCCCTGCGGAATGTGACTCACCCGGAGCACCGTCGTCTGGCTGGAGGGACACTATTATAAATAAAATGATTATTATTCATTTTGAGATGGGGTGACCAGAACTGCGCGCAGCATCCAAAGCGTGGACCCCCGGTGGGTGTCTCTAGCAGCATTCAAATTTCCATTTTATTTTGTATCACTTGGACACAGAATAAAGACTGGATGCAGGAATTTCTGAGTGAAATTCTCTGGCCGGTGCTTTGCAAGAGCTTGAACTGGATGATAATATTCCCTTTGGGTCTTAAAATCTAGTCATATCCCCTCATTAGAGACTTGCTCAGGAGCACAAGGAGGATCCTGGGTTGGCCGACAGACACATCCCCTTGTTCTGGGGGATCCAGAGTGCCTAGAGCTACAGCCAGATGAGATCAGCTGCTGTCCTTCCCACGGGGAGCGGAGAATTGTATCTGTCTTGCACAGAGAGGCGGTGGAGAGAATCCTCAAACCTTAATGTCTCCAGCATGGTCAGGAGTTTTGCTTAGCAAAGGTATCAGTGACTGCATGCACGACCCTGCCTGTCTACTGGACAGAGGAGGCTTTTTTCCTCTAGTACCTAAGAAAAACCATGGTAGCTCCTTGTCCCACTTTTACTACATCCTCACCAGACGGCTACTTGTACTCAGACACCGCCCGCTGTTTGGGGATCCTGCCACTGCGCTTAAAGTCAGCGGGCGATTGCTGAGACAGTTTCTTCAGGGTGAAACTCCCATCTGGATAGTCATCTTTGTGCCTCCCTCCTCACCTTCAAAAAGTGGCTGAAGACTTTTATTCTCCAAGTGTTTCTAGAGGATCTGCAGCTGGATTTTATCCCCCACCCCCTTTACTCTTTCCCTTTAAAGCCTGTTTTTGTGACTCACCCTGAGCACCGTTGTCTGGCTGGGGGGACACTACAGAAATAAAATTATTATTATTAATTCTGAGATGGGGTGACCGGAACTGCGTGCAGCATCCAAAGCATGAACACCCTGTGGAGGTCTCTAGCAGCATTCGAATGACCATTTTATTTTCTATTTATTCCCTAGCAGTCCCAAACATTGCTATCCTGCCTCCTGCAGGGCGCTGAGTGAGGTTTCCAGCGAGCGTTCATAACCGCTCCCGAGAGCTAACAATTAATATAGACCTCAACCCTGTTCAGGGACAAGTTCCTCACTGCTGCAACGAGCATTTCTGTGCACGTACAACATGAAAATGTGTCCACCATTTTATTCCCCGACATCCAGTCCCGTAGACCAGTTCTGTGCCACGCGGTTTACGTACGCAGTTCAGAACTGACCAGTTTGAGTCGCTTTCTATTTTCTCAAATAAAGCTTGTGTTGTGGCACTGGCAACGCGACTCAGAGTGCTTGCTGCCAGCGGGCTCCCAGCCCAGGGGGCCGTACCAACGCTGGAGGAAGCTTCTTTGCGTTAGCGGTGCAGACATGTTCAGCACAGCGCCGCAGAGCATGAGTCATTTGTAGCATGTAACAAGCGAAAACGACTGGACTAGGAACTGGGTCAAAGGAATCCATGTGCTGCCTTCTCTTTGAGAAGACTGGCGATAAGCAGCAACAATTCAGCATTTCTGACCCAATTCTATCCTTTCACATTGCAAGTTACACAGACGCTCCTTCACAGCGACGGAGCTCCGGAGAGCTGCACCCTTCTCTTACGTCTCCCCGACTTGGACGAGGGAATGGGCAGAGCAGGGTCAGGAGCAGCAAGAGACTGGCCATTAGCTCCAAGCCCCCAAAGTGGAAGCAGCTTCACTGCAACTGGCCTGCTGCCCCGACAGTGGCAATGAGGGGGTGGATGAAAGAGCCATAAATAGGTGCTCTCATCCTGATCCCCAACATTGTCATTTTTGGTTTGGTTCTGAAGCGTGATAGTCAATAGACCCCTCCGTCACGGAACACTGTCGAATCTAGGGATGAGGAACCGAGGGCCCGAGGGCCAAATGCGGCCCCTCGGCAAGGTTTTATGTGGCCCCTTCCAATTCTCTACCCCAAGCACTGGAAAACTGAGCTCAGGAAAAGGGAGCCGAGAGGAGAGCCTGCACACACGGAGAGGAGACAGATCCACAGCACAGAGCCATGAGCTGGGCCCCCCTTTTCTTGAATACACCCGTTCAGCACCCCCGCCCCCAACCTCTCTGTGGCCCTCGGAGCTTGTACTAATATTCAGTGTGGCCCCCAAGCCAGAAAAGGTCCCCCACTCCTGGTCTAATCCTTCATCAAAGTTCTGGCCTGGCTTTCCATGATCCAGTCATGTTGTGTTCGCTGACCTTATCCCGGTGCAGACTACCTATTGAGGAGTCCCTCCCATGCCATTACTTTACCCGAAAACAGCTTTCTGCATGTGAGCAGCTCCCCATGACCTGCTAGGACGGGCTAGAAGCCATCCCAAATCCTACGCAAACGGGAGCAGATTCCTGTAAACACACAACAGTAGGCAAGTACCCCGCGCAACGCCTGCCCTGTTGGGGAGACTCAAGAGCCCTAGTGGCTAGGAAGGATAACGGAGCCCAGAACAGGCGTCTCCCTGGATAGTACTAGCCAGGTGGCTCCGGTTGGTTTTCCCAAGCAGGCTCTGACTGACGCCCTCTAATGAGGTGCTGAGCAGCTCCATTCAGCCAGAATGCCGGCTCCTGGGGGACGGGTAAACAGAGCAATGGGCAGGAATTCCAAGGGATGGGACCCGTAAGAGGGGCGCCGTTCACATGGCTCCAGCTCCCAGCCTGTCAGCACGGCCATTAGAAACTCCACTTTCCAAGGGCTGATTAGTCTTCCTTCCCATACACAAAAACTGTTCCAGACTGAATCTTGGCACAAGGTTCGGTCCCAGGAGGGCATTAAACCCCTGTTCTGCTGTTACTGTCCCATTTGCCTCAACTCTCAGCCATTGCAATCATGACCATTTCTCATTTCTCTCGTTAATGGAGGAAATCCAATCTAAAACACTGGACTGACCTAACGCTGCGGCGACAAGCACAGACGACAGGCTGCCAGAGCCACTCTCTCATCATCCTCCCGTGCAGAATCCCACGTCCACACAGAGGCTGGGCTCCAGCCATGCGAGATCTAAAAGCCCCGGTGTGGAGGCCTGCCCTGAACACTCTACCCCTTGGGGGCCTGGGGCACACCTCCAGGAGCCCACCTAGCAGCCTCTGAAGCTCTGCTTTCAGGCTGGCTTCTACACGACTTGTGGAGGGCATGAGCTGCTGGATATTTCCTCTAAGCAATCAAGATTGGCCACTGTCGGAGACAGGATGCTGGGCTCAATGGACTATGGGTCTGACTCAGTCTGGCACTGCTTATGTTGTTTTTGTTATTACTACCATTATTTATATAGCGCCATTTGTTTACCTGGTGCTTTACAATCAATGGTTTTAGACAGGTCTCTACCCTCAAGGGGCTTACAATCCAAGAGAGACAGGGGAGGGGGAGACAAGGGAGAGGCGAACATGGGGAGAGACAAGAGCATATTCATGAGGCTGAAACATTGCTGGCTCACGTGTGTCACTTAGTTACAGGGAACTAGATTCTGAGCGAGGGGGAGAGGCTGCCATGTCACTCATGACGAGCTAGGGAAAGCCTGACGGAAGAGGTGGGCTTTCAGGAGGAATTTGAAAGTTGGGAGGGAGGGAGGGAGCACTGCAGAGCGGACGTATCCAGGGAGGGAGTTCGAGGCCTGAGGGTCAGCAATGGAGAAGGGGGCGAAGATGTTTAGAGGAGCAAGGGGGTCACGAGCAGGCGAGAGTGGATGCAGAGGAGGAGCGAAGCCCCCGGGCAGGAATGTTGGGGGTGGGATACAAGAGTGGAGAGATACGGGGGAGCAAGGCCATGAAGAGCCTTGAAGGTGAAGCCCAGGAGCTTGTGCTGAATGCGTTCCTGTAGGGGGAGCCAGTGCAGGGCGGAGAGGAGGGGCTGAACGTAGTCAAAGTGACGGGTAAGCTGGATGACTTTGGCAGCCGAGCGTTGAACGGAGATGAGAGAGTGGGGGTGGTGATCAGAGCAGGGAGGCCAGTGAGGAGGAAGTGACCATGCTGACCCATGTAGATACTCCTAATGCCCTCATCAGCTGAACACCCAAGAATAGTGCTCACTGCTCCGGACCAGCCTCTAGCTGTGAAATCACAGTCCCCTCCAATGCCCAGCGCGAGACACCTCCTCGGAACTGTCAGCTACAGCATGTGCCAGAACAAGGTCTGCAAATCAAGAGCATAGTTCTATGTTCACCAAGCTGCTCTGAAGCAGCATTATTCGAGAGCAGATGCAGAATCCAGCCCAGAGACAGCCAGGGGATACTTGCCACACCGCCCTCCATCCCCCTCTGCTCTGCTCTGCTCTCCTCTGCGCAGGGCTCGGATGCGGGCTTTGAGGGGACGGGCTCTGCACGTGGCAGTGCTGGCACCTCCACTCAAGCAGGACAGAACCCGCAACACACATCATCAACAAGAGGAAGAAGGCTTGCAGGACAAGTGTCCGGCTCCAGACTCAGAGCTGCTTCTACCGTACCTTGCCCTTTAATTCCAAAGGGAGGGACAAAGTCCCTGATCCGGGCCCACTTTCTGAAGGAGTCATCCAAGAACATCGGTGCTGGCTTGGAGAACCTGAAAAACAAAGACAAAGTCATACAAGCGGGGAGGAATCCTTTCCTGCAAGGGGTAGAGAGGGACGATTGTCCAGAAGGTGCACATGACCTGACAAGTAATTCGAGAACATCTGCTAATCTAGACTCTCCCCGCACAGGGCTTCCCTTTCATCAAGCTATGTCCCACTACTCACAAAAGTCTGCAATCCCTCTTTCCAATGGCTAAGAAGGGCGGGCATGCCAGACACTCCATTGCACGGAAAGCACTTGAATGTTAGTTTGTTAATTCTGCGAAATGGACAGATTTCTTATCCAAATGGTCCATCTGCCTGGAAGTACTCTGCTACAGCAAGGCACAAAGCATACACAGATAGGAGAAAATACTCCCCTCCTAAGCTCAGCATCTGGTTTCATGAATGAGAGGCAGAATTGTTCATCTCATCCAAGAGCAGCCTCTTTTGAAGAGCTAATTGCTGGGGGCTGCTAAGTGAGGCAGAGAGACACCAGCAGCAGCCAGGGAAGCATTTCATCTCCGATCATTTAACCA
Source organism: Sphenodon punctatus (assembly GCA_003113815.1). NCBI lineage: Eukaryota > Metazoa > Chordata > Lepidosauria > Sphenodontia > Sphenodontidae > Sphenodon > Sphenodon punctatus. The sequence goes on along the minus strand of QEPC01012035.1, from coordinate 1,372,904 downwards.
CAAGGGTACTTGACGGGGAGAAATAGAGACGCCTGCCAAGACTGGCAGATTGACACACATGCTTCTGTGTGCACAGCTGGGCTGCAAGCAAGCAGCACGGACTCAGAGAATCCTAGGCCTGGAAGGGACTTGGCGGCTCATTTAGCCAGGGCCGGTGCAAGGGTACTGGGCGCCCTAGGCGAAACTTCAGCCTTGCACCCCCGCCGCCCCCCCGTGATAATATTAAAAAATGAACATTTTGTATTGGTATGAATATAAAACCTGTATTTACATATCTATTTTACACAGGAAAGGAGAACAACAGATTATGGATTGATTGTGCATTCTCATTGTTCTTTATGGAAACAACTCTGGGTGAGCACATCAACAACAACATAAACAGCTCACTATACTGACCAATATCAATATGGGTTTCAAAAATAAATAAATACAGAATAAATACACTGGGTGAGCACATCAACAACAAAAACCTTACTATACTGACCAATATGGTCTTCAAAATAAATATGGAATAAGAAGATACCACATTACCTGAAAAATCAAAATGATATACAAAACTTAAAAGTTAAATGAAGCTACATTCCAAGCTGAAACTCCATCAATAAGTGACACGGACATACCCACTGGCATTATTACATAGTTGACAGCCCTTCTGCCAACAGAACCAAACAGCTGTACAACAGAAGAACCCTTCAGATCCCACCCTCTCCACAGCGCACAACACCAGCCCTGTACGATGTAGAGATTGCAAGTTTTTTGCAAGGAGATTAAGAACCAAACAAACCCAGAACCGTAAAATAAACTCGTTTTTCCCACTCAGCGTGTAATAGGGTTGTGGTGGAATCTACTGCCACAATCCAATCCTTCGGCCACAGACACACAACCTGATCCCACAAGCACGCTCATATTTAGTAACAACAGAACAAGAACAAATGTCTTATTCAACAAACTTTAGGGTTTTATTTGTAACACCCAAGTCAAACTGAGAAACTTTCAATATTGCACATTGGAACATGTTGTAAAATTTATCCCCAAGTCCCTCACCCTGTAAACCTTTGGAACATTGAACAACCATTGTACATAAAAACAACAGGGGAAGCGGCAGTTCTCACCCCAGGGTAAACAGAGGTCTTGTCAGAAAGGTCTAACGCACCCGCCCCCACAACACCTAAACCCAACATTTGAGTGATGAAGTCATCAATTAGACAGGGGCTTCCCCTTTGTCTCCCGCCGGCCTACCCGGCTCGCAGCGCATGCATCATGTGAATTAACTTTAAAGGTGCTTTTGCCCTTCTTCAGAATGAAGGTTGTCTGTGCTCACTGCACCCTCAGTGATGGTTTACAATTGGAGATTCCCCACAATTCCAACGACAGGCATTCCATAAGCAGAAAGCAAGTAATAAAACCCCCATGCAGCACACATGCAAGTAATAAAGCCCCCATGCAGCCCCCATGCAGCCCACGTGCAAGTAATAAAGCACACTGGCAGTGGGCAGCAGGACATGCAGGGCACTCAATTCCAAATGGCCAAGCCACAATCAAACACACAAGACACCCTCAAAAGCAGCCTATTAAGCACATTATGCCATGCAAAGAGACACTCTTTTAGATATATAACCAGTTCATTTGTGCCCCAAGCCCCATCCCCATATGAATCTGTGCCCCTACAAGCCCCCACAGTCTGACCCAGCCCCTGCACCCCCAAGTCCCATCCACATGTGAATCTGTGCTCCCCGCAGTCTCTGTCCCAGCCCCCACCTCATGTGAATCTGTGCCCCCCGCAGTCTCTGTCCCAGCCCCCACCCCATATGAATCTGTGCCCCCCGCAGTCTCTGTTCCAGCCCCCACCCCATGTGAATCTGTGCGCCCCGCAGTCTCTGTCCCAGCCCCCACCCCATATGAATCTGTGCCCCCTGCAGTCTCTGTCCCAGCCCCCATCCCCATATGAATCTGTGCCCC
>QEPC01012035.1:1345825-1370860 GCA_003113815.1 Sphenodon punctatus | reverse complement strand
ATATTGTTTTACATCCTAAATTCCTACCTAAGATAGTATAAGTAAGACAGTTGTGAGAATGTGGCCCTTTTTACACAGGCCTCTCCCACCCATGAACACACATATTTCTGTGTGTTCATGGGTGGGGGAGCCCCGTGTGAACAATGTGGTGCACGCACCCATGGTGTGTGGGGGTGCATGCATGCCCGCCTAACACGCATCCCCATTCACCCCCCCCTCGTCCCCATGTGGGGGAAACGGCGGTTACTCTGTGGGTGTTTATGAGTGGGGGGGTGAGTGGGGATGCATGTGCAGCTGTGTGCATGCCCTGTCCATGCACTGGCATGCCCACGGACCTCCGCCACCCGATGGAGCCATGTAAAAATAGCATGTGATGAGCCACTCTAAGAAAAACAGAAAGTTTCTAACTTGTAAACAAGGTTCTTTGAGATGGCTCTGAACATTCTCACAACACCCACCCTTCCAGCCCCGCATGGAATTTTTTCCTTATATAGCTAGAAAGGGTTGGAAGGAACTGTCATTCTGAGGGGGAGAGTCCTTTTTATACTAGAGGAGCTCGAGACCATCATGTGGTCTATTATTTGAATAGAGCATGTGAGGAGCCACTCAAAGAAGAACAGAAGGTTGCTACCTTGTAAATAAGGTTCTTTGAGATGGCTCTCAACATTCTCACAAATACCCACCCTTCCAGCCTTGCATAGAATTGTTTCCTTATATAGCTAGAAAGGGTTGGAAGGAACTGTCATTCTGAGGGGGAGAGCACTTTTTATACAACAGGAGCTTGAGACCATCATGCAGTCTATTATTTGAATAGGGTGAGCGTGCAGAACCCAGTTGTGAGAATGCTGGGAGCCATCTCAAAGAACCTTCTTTACAAGGCAAATACCGTCTAATCGGCACATGGGGAGGAGCTGTTTGTAAATAAACAGCCTTATCTCCCAGCCCAATCGCTGCAGCGTGAGCCAGGCAGAGGAGGGGGCATGCTCGGCAGGCGCCCCTACAAGTTGGCACCCTAGGCGGCCGCTTAGTTTGCCTAATGGCTGCACCTGCCCTGCATTTAGCTGAAGCTCTGCTGGGACGCAGCATGCCGCCAGCTACAATGTCCCCGGCAGGAGGCTGTCCGGCCTCTGTTTGAAACACCCCCATCCCCCTAGGCAGCTTGTTCCATTGCAGCCCAGGAGGAAACTTGTAACCAAAATCTACTTTGTAATCCGAGCTCGTTATTTCTAGGCTTGCCCTTTAGCTGTTTGACACCTCTTCATCTTCCCTTCACTAAACCCAAACAAGCCACCTCTCTCTATTTGGGGCGGCAATCTTTCTCCCGCTTTGTTTACACAACTTTTCCCCAAGTTGGACACAGTTTTCCATCAACATTTCTTTGTCGCCCTCCTCTGAACCTGCTCCAGTTCGCTAATACCCTTCTTAAACGAGGCACCCAAAACTGGATACCGTGCTCCAGATGGGGTCTGGCCAGCGTTGAAGAGAGTGGAATTATTACTTCTGCCGACTTGGAGACAAGGCTTGTGTTAATGCAGCCTAGAACTGCATTAACCTTTCTTGCTGCTGCATCCTATTGCCGACTCCTGTTCAGCTTCTGAATAACTACAACCCCTAGATCCTTTTCACATGTGCGTCTACCAAGCCCGGGATCCCTCATCTTATGCTTGGGCATTTGGTGTTTCATCCCTGAATACAGACGTTTACATTTATCTTGGCAGAATTTCATTTTGTTAATTTAAGCCCAGACTTTCAACACTTACCAAGTTTTTCCCCCCATTATAATTCTTCCCATGTGTTAGCTATACCACTCCCAGTTTTGTGTCATCTGCAAATGTGATCAGTAGCTCTCTCACCCTTTCATCCAAGTTATTAATAAAGATGTTGAACACAGTACTGGACCCAAGACACAGCCCTGCAGGGCCTCACTCAATACCTCCCTCCAGTTTGATGAGACACCGATGAGTACAATTCTTCAGCCAGTTGCGAATCTACCTTGTTGTAGTGTCTCCCAACCTACACCGTGCAAGCTTGTCAATAAGAATCTTGCACAGAACTTTGTCAAACACTTTGTTAAAATCAAGATCTATTATGTCCACAGTTTTCTCCTTATCCACTAAACTACTTACTTGAGAAGATTGGAGTGGCATGACTTATTCCTGACAAATCCATGCTGGTGACTAGGAATCACTGCATTGTCATCAAGGTGCTTACAGACTGACTGGTTTAGAATCTGTTCTAGTACTTTCCCAGGTATTAAAGTGAGGCAACTTGTCTATAATTTCCCAGATCCTCCTTTCCCTCTTTTTTAAAGATACTGGGACAACGTCTGCTTGTCTCCACCTGTTGATCTCCAAAATTCTCAAAGATAACGGACAGAGATTCTGAGAATACTTCAGCTACTTCTTTCAGTACACTAGGGTCTATTTCATTCAGTTCCAAAGAGGAATTCATTCAAAATAGCCAGGTATTCTCCAACCACCTTTTAAATCTATTCTGGCTTGCAATCCCCCTCACTTGTTCACACAGCTTCCAAGTTGGACAGAGTTTCCTTTGGTTTGTGTGTGAAGGCTGTGGTAAAATAGTTTGTCCTTCACTAACATTATCATCATCATCATCATCATCATGTTTTGCTTTCTATCCCACAAAATTCATGCAGCTCTGGGCAACTTACAACGTATTAATAATATATAAACCACAAACAAATAAATCCCCCCACCCCAACGTCCCCAACTCTCATGCCTCCCAGACAAGCCCCTCCAGCCTATTCCCATCTCTCACCTGGGGGACACCCTATTCCCCACCCAAGCCCAGTGGCTGTCTCCAAGTCCTCAGCAAAGCTTCCCATTAATGCATAAAATAAAATGTTGCAAAAGCCCCCCCCCCCCCCACAACCCGCTTCCTGCCGGACATTTTTCTGTCTTCACTGAGCAGACCACCCACCCTTTCTTTCTTCTTCCACTTAATTCCGATGTACTTGAGAACACCAGTTTGAAAGGTTTTAGCATCCTTAGCCTTGCTGACGCTGTCCCAGTCTCTACAAGTCTGGCCTCCATGTATACACAGGAGACACGCTGCATACAAGCAATGTGCCAGAGAGACAGACACATACAGGATGCATTTGTCAAACTTGGGTCAAGCTGAAGCCTGCTCAATGGGTCCCTGGGTAGCCATGGGGGTGCAACCAGACACACTCAAGCATGGCTTCCAAGGCAGTGTTTGACAGACCGGGACGGTAGCAAGGCAGCTCCCCTCTCCAATCAAGAGGTTAAGCTCATTTCCACAAGCAGGTACAACAGCTCCACTTGCAGAGAGGATCTGCCCATCCACACAGAAAAGGTAATACAATGCCCGATCAGCCTCCTCACTAATTGTGAAGAGCTACACGACTGACCCTAGCAGGCAGAAATAACTCTGGCAACACAAGTTGCTCTGGCAGCGGCAGGAGGGAGAGAGACTTATTCGTCATGAGGGTAACATACGTTTGTGCACGGACATACACAGCTGAGCAGAAGTCTGCTCGTTGCACAGAATCAACACAGTCGCTTTCAAAATGGAAAACTAAGCATCAAGCTATAGAGGCACAGAATTGGAAAACGGAATGTTATCTCCAAGCTGCACACAGGAACCCAACCCAACCACAGCCAAGCGGGAAGGAATACTGCTTAGGTGGGTTGCAATTCGAATGAGAGCTTGTGGGAACCACCGGGAAGGAAGAAAGAAGAGGAGATGGAGACAGGCTAATCAACAGTCCAACCTAGGACAATGGACTGGGGGATCACGCAGCTCCTCAGTGCAGAAGGGGAGAGGAGACCGGACAGCCGGCAGAACGGTTACTGTTAATCATTCTGCAAGGTTTGAAAATTTGAGGTAAAAGATTCTTCCCACTTTTTAAAAAGCATTCAATTCAACAGACTCTGAAAACCCCTGAAAACCCCAGCTGTCTGAAGGTTAGCTCAGTATTTCAGATATCCGAGTGCTCTAAAATATTCTTTATATTAAACCGGTACCTCCTTAGGAACCACTCAAACATGCCGGCTGTAAAACCCTAGGAAACCTAGGAGGGGTCAATGCCCACTAGATCCAAGAGTTCTTCCTTCAGCATTTACACCCAAAGGCAGTCTCAGAGTGAAAGTCAGCTCTGTCTTTGCCGGCAGGGAAGGCCTGTACCCCAGCATGGGCAGGGACTGCCTAGTCTGGCAGGGTCGGGGCTTTAACAGAAGACTTCAAAATACAATATACTGTCCCACCTACAAACACCCCAGAATCAGACAAATCGTCCTTGGAGCATTCGGAACGTCTCCAGAGGAGCTGGTCTCAGTGCCGGTCAGGAGAAGAACGTTTTGGAGCAGTGCTTCTCCCATGAAATTTCTGCTGTGGCTGCATCTGGTCGGGTGGCTGCAGTTTTGACCGTGAAAATGTTGTGGTGGGTTATTTGGGATGGGGAAGAACAAGAGGGATGAGTTCCATGGCTATTACTATTTTTGTAGCTGGAGTCCTGAAGCGCCAGGTGGCCACACTTGAGACCCCTTGGCTGTGGAGCACATTGCCCACGTGTCTTGCTGCTACCAGCACAAGGCGAGGGCTCCCCGCTGCGTTCACCTAGAAGGCTGCACCTGCACTGGGCAGGAGGAGGGTGAAGCTGGCTGGTCCTGGCCATTGTCACTTCCCCTGCTTGCCCAGGCACGAGAGGCAGCAAACGCGCGAGAGAAGGTGAAAAACCAGCCGCGACAGAGCCTGACTGTGTACACAGAACATGCTGTGGGTTTGCAGAGATTACCAAGGGTGCGGAGAGGCTCCCAAATCAGATTTCTAAAATAAACAGACACACACAACTTATTTATTTTGGCGCCACAACTATCTCCTCCTCTGTTTTTAGGCTCAAACGTGCCCTGGATTAGAACACCTCCTACTAAAACAGACCCCAGAGCTAGAGAAACAGACCACACTTGGTGAGCGCCCAGCAGTTGCACACACAATGCTGGGGAAAGGACAAGGGAAGCTGGGAGGGATACTGCTTCCCCTGTGTGCAGCTCAGACCAGAGAAGCCCCTTTGACCCCCCCCCCCCCCAGGAAGGGTCACTGTGGCACCGTGTCCCGTCACCGAGTATTCCAAGCCAACGCCGGAGCAGCAGCAGCTCGGGAACGCTGGGGTGGGGGCAAGCAGGCACAGGAGAAAGGAGCCAGCAGGGCTGGGCGAGGCTCCACCCATCCTAGATCCAGCGCCTGGAGTACAGTGTCCAGTTTGGGGGCACCTCATCTTAAGGAGGACACTGACAAACTGGTGCAGATTCAGAGGAGGAGGACAAAGATGATCCAAAGTTTGGAAAGCCAGTCTTGTGAGGAAAGGTTGAAGGAACTGGGTATGTTTAGCCTAGTGAAGAGGAGACAGGACAGACTAAAATCTCTAAAGGGCTGCCTGCCCGCAAGAAGCTGGCGAGGAACCGTTCTGCCTGGCTCCCGAGGGCAGCGCTAGAAATAATGCACTAAGTCGCTTTCTAGCAGTCCATGCCGTTCGGCAATGGCACAACGGCCCAGGGAGGCCGCAGACTCTCCTTTGCTAAAGGTTTCAAGCAGAGGCCGGAGAGCCACTTGTCGGGAATGTCGGACCTGCCGTCATCCTGCCTCCAAGCAGCGGGTCGAACTAGGCGACCCTTGAGGTCCCGTCCAACGCGAAGAGTCTGTTCTGTGACTTGCATCACCTCCTCTAAGCCCAATAATCCCGGTAGCGGTCCCCCCAACAGAGCAGGGAAAGAACACGCTTCCCCAAATAACCCCCAGATCTAACGGCTGAGCCCCCTTTTTGTACAACAGCTCTCTTCTCCTGCCAGCTACCGAAGCTCCAACGCTGCGTAACTAGGGGGAGGAGCCTCGGGGACGGTGACACGGCACACTGGAGAAAGCGGGGAAATCCAAGGACATGCTTTTTCTGGCATCCAGGCCATGGAGCCAAGGAATTTCTGTGCCCGTGCCCGATAACCTTAAATGAGATGATCATATGCCCAGATCTTTGCCCCTCCGCCCTGAACACCTCACCCTCCCCGCCTACGAATCACTCCCCAAACTTGCCTCGTTTTATCAGGCTTCCCCCAGCTCCTCACCCCCCGTAGATTCCTTGGGTCTGGCTGTTGATCCTGTGTAACTGAGCCAAGGACATGCTCCTGCAGCATCATGGTCTCCCCTTGCCCAGTCTAGACAGTAAGCCCCTCAGGGCAGTGACCAGGCTTATCACGGCTGTGCGGCGCCGCCTGGCATTGCTGGAGCCAGAACATCCTCTTTACGGAACCCCCGATCCCACAACGAAGGGGAAGGGGCAGAAGCGAGGGGGGGCTGGCTGGCTGTAAGACCAACCTTTCTTCTGGCTTTGCAATCTACATGGATGTATTTTTGCACGCAATTTACACACAGAGCTGGAGAGAGCTTGACTGCTCCGCTTGCGCCCTGACAGTTAAAGGGCCAGACACACGGCAGAGAATTTCCCACACTCGAACTTGCAGTAGCTGCAATAGCCCTGGCACACGCTTACTCTGGGGGCTGTCACTGGAAACGTGTTTGGAGATTAGCAGGATCAACGTCTGGTGAGCTACTTCCTAGGACACATGCACTAGAGGGGCAGACTTCCTGGGCCGAGGACCTACTGCACCAAGGCAACAAGCTAGGGTGGTCTACGCTCCTCCCCCCAGAGCCCATGCACAGTCCGTGTCCCCTCCCCTCAGATGGCAGAGGCAGCAGGTGGGGGCCCGGCTGCGTCTCCCTGCACTAGACAGCAGTGCAGGGGGCAGGAGGGAAGCAGGAACCAGTGCCTGGGACAATGCAGGGGGAGAGGGCAGCACGGCACAGAAGCAGCAGTACATGCTGCCATGGGGTGGGCGTGTCCTGCTTCGGCCCCCTGGGCCCCTCCTTCCTGCTCTAGCAGCAGCATGGGGGTGGGTGCGAGAGAATGGGGGGGAGGGGGCACAGTGCTGCATGCAACTCAGAGCAGCACCTCGGGGAGAGGGAAGCCATGCCCACCCCTCGCAGCAGCACAGGAGGGCTGGGAGGGGGTGCAAGGTCTACCAGCAACTGAGTGTGAGGGACGCCTTGGCCGCCCCGATGAACACAGCCGTGCAGTTGGCAGCCTCCAAATGAAACAAGGACGCCTGCTTGGCCGCAGGATTCGAAGTCACAGAATCTTAGAGTTGGAAGGTCATCTAGTCCAACCCCGTGCTCAATGCAGGAAATCCGTAGATGCCCGTCCAGCCTGTTTGAAAACCTCCAACGAAGGAGCGCCCACCACCGCCCTAGGCAGTCTGTTCCGCTGCCCAACAGCTCTTCCTAATGTTTAACCAAAATCTGCTTTCTTATATTATTATTATTATTATTATAAACATTTATATAGCACCAGTCGTGGGACCTGGTGCTGTACAGAACATAGAAATAGACGCGGTCCCTGCCGGTGGCTTACAATCTAAAAGACAAGGAGGGGGAGACAGGGAGAGGGGACAGTGGGAGAGACAGGGGAGAAGACAAACAAACATTCAGGCGGATGCGAAGTCTCAGGTGCGTGTGCTTGGCTTGGTTACAATCAGGTTGGTTGCAGCAGTCTGCAGAGGAGGGCAGACAATAAGTATATGGGAACGACTAGCAGGCATTGGGAAAGGCAGCGAGGAAAAAGTGGGTCTTGAGGAGGGATTTGAAGGAGCGGAGGGAGGGGGCAAGGCGGATGTGGGTAGGGAGGAAGTTCCAGGCATGGGGGGCAGCGAGGGAGAAGGGTCGAAGGCAATTGGGTGAGCAGGAGTAACGAGGGAGAGTGAGGGAGGGGACAGAGGAAGAGCGGAGAGCACGTGCAGGAGTGCGTAGGGAGATTAGGTCCGAGAGGTAAGGGGAAGCTTGGTTATGGAGCGATTTGAACATGAAAACCAGGAATTTAAACAGGATACGTTCAGGAAGGGGGAGTCAGTGAAGAGAGAGGAGGAGAGGCTGCACATCGTCGAAGCGACGGGCCGAGTGAATGACTTTGGCATGTATGTTTCAAGGGGGTTACTTTGTCCTGACAACTCATTTCTTTTGGAGGTGGTACGACAAAGTTATTTTTCAATCTCTGAACATAGAGGAAGTGTCCAGCTAATTAAAAAAGCAGATGGAAAATGAAATCATATTTACTTTTTAAACAAAGGGAAAGAAGAAGTCAAAAGGCAGCTTGGCATCGATGGCTGGCGGGACTTTATAGCCTGGTTCAGCAGGTGCGGAAACATCAGTGAAAGTAATGGAGCTCAGTAGCTGAATGGTTCTTTCACTTCCTGAAAGAGACTTGGCCAACGAAGAGGTGGTCACAGTTGCTGTGACGGTGACTATCCTAGCTTGAGGGTTGAGCAAGGATCCGTATTTGGTCCACTTCACTTCTAGCTCAAGCGATACCGGGATTTGGCACACGCCCTGATCAGAAGATGAATTGATGTGAATAACTGGCACCCAGTCCAATACGTTCTGGGCTTGTGAGTTTAGTCTTGCCATTAGGGACAAGAGGGAACTTCACCCCTTCTTACCCACCCAAGCCCAGCTGTCTCCAAGTCCCCCTCACCAAACCAAGTCCCCAGTAAAGCTTCCCATTAATGCATAAAATAAAATGCTGCAAAAGCCCCCCCCCCCGCCCCGCTTCCTGCCTGACATTTTTCTGTCTTCACTGAGCAGACCACCCACCCTTTCTTTCTTCTTCCACTTAATTCCGATGTACTTGAGAACACCAGTTTGAAAGGTTTTAGCATCCTTAGCCTTGCTGACGCTGTCCCAGTCTCTACAAGTCTGGCCTCCATGTATACACAGGAGACACGCTGCATACAAGCAATGTGCCAGAGAGACAGACACATACAGGATGCATTTGTCAAACTTGGGTCAAGCTGAAGCCTGCCCAATGGGTCTCTGGGTAGCCATGGGGGTGCAACCAGACACACGCAAGCATGGCTTCCAAGACGGTTGTGACGAAGAGATACCAGGATACATGTAGACGACATGTATAACAAATATGTAAAGGAAAATCTTAAGACAAACATGTATATGATCTAAGCTGAGAACTGAAAACTCGCTTCATGTAACCAATGTAAACCGAGAACTGCTCAGTCATGACAGGAATGAAATTGCGCAACCAGAAACTGCCTGGCACCTTCTAGCAAACAGCTATTGACTTTCTAATGGACTTGATCCTGCCTCTGTGCAGAAAGCCCCGACTCACCTAGGGGGGAACTCTGATAAGGTAAGGGCAATTCTAGAGACATCGAGAAGAGACATCCTATCTTACCAGCCAGAGAAGGGCTGCACCAAGCAAGCTATGAAGTAAGGACTGATCTACTGGAAACCCTAAGACCTGTGTCCAGCCAAGCTTTCCATCGCTGGCTGCGACAGGAACTGAAATAGCCTTGGACTTGGATTAGGGTATGCCTAAATTAGGAGAATTCAACTACAGACAGGAATGTTTTCCAGATTCTGCTATTTCGATTTCTGCACTCTTCAGTATTTTATTTATAGTAAAATTTATATGCCGCCCCCTCCTGCCTCAGGCATCTTGCAGCGGCTCACAACATCTTTAAAACATTGTAAAAAAATAAACAATAGTGATTACAATTAAAAACAATATAAAACCCCATTCCCCCTACCCTACCTTAACCCAACCCACCCACCCCATCTCCTTCAGGAAAGGCCTGGTCGAACAGCCAGGTCTTACATTGTCTGCGAAAAGAGGGGAGGCCGGCAGCCAAGCGGATCTCCAATGAGAGGTAGTTCCACAGCCACGGTAATCCAATCTCAAGGTAATAAAAGCATGGATGACCGCGGCCAGATCCATGTCCTAAGTCGATGGACCAGATGTAACTGGCGAAATGCTCCCTTCGCCACAGCCACCACCTGGGCATTGAGGCGGAGCTGTGGGTCTAGGCTGTGGGTCCTGAGCACCCCCAGACTCCAGACCTGAGACACCAGAGGAGGACGGACCCCATCAATGATGGGGGCCACCACTCCCTCAGCCTTCCCCACAACCATCACCTCCGTCTTGTCAGGATTTAGCCTCAGGCAGCTCGCCCTCATCCACTGACTGAACGACCCCATGGCGTCCGCTTCTGGAACGTCGACAGCGGGGGTCACCGTGGTTCACGGAGGACCTCTGCTAGATGAAGCAAGATGGACGGCAGTTGGATCAACGGTGGCGTCGGACTCGCACTGAAGCCGACCGATTGCAGCATAAAGCTAGTTTAAGAGTGTATGCTGTGGTGGTGCGGGAAGCAAAGAAATAATTCTTTGCTGCCTTCATTGAGTCGGCAAAGTCACGTCCAGCAGAGTTTTTCTGGGTGGTGCAGCAGCTGGTCAGTCCGGCTTCTCTCTGCCTGGAACTGGAATCTTCCAGTGCCTGCTGTGACACGTTTGCTGACTTTTTCAGCAAACGCTAAAATCGCTCAGATTCATCACAGCCTCAATGTTGCAGTTGTGACAGGTAGTGAACGAGAGGTAGAGGAAGCCCCGTCATGTCAGTATTTGTGGGATCAGTTTCAGTGAGTGTCGCCCACTGACACGGCGGAGGTCCTTGGGACAGTGTATGCCACCTGTTGTGAATTAGATCCATGCCTGTCCTGGCTGGTGAAGGCCAGCCGGGAGACATTAGGGCCGTTGCTGGCGGGGGTGGTCAATGCCTCCCTTAGGGAGGGCCGAGGGCCGAGCTGCCTCAAGGAGGCTGTGGTGCGGCCTCTGCTCAAGAAACCATCCTTGAGTGTTGACTCCCTGGACAGCTATCGGACAGTCTCTAACCTTCCCTTTTAAGGGAAGGTTATTGAACGGGTGGTGGCCCAGCAGTAACAGGGGAATCTAGATCGGGTCAGTTTTCTTGATCCCTCGCAGTCCAGCTTTCGTCCGGGGTTTGGCACGGAGACTGCACTTGTGACCTTGAATTAGATCAGGATAGATCATCTATTTTGATCTTGCTGGAGGCGTCAGCGGCGTTTGATACCGTTGATTACGAGATGTTGGTGACAAGGCTGCGGGACTGGGCCGGGGTGAGTGGAATTGTTCTTGAATGGTTCCGCTCATTCCTGGCAGGGGGAACTCAGTGGGTGGTCCTCGGGGAATATACATCTTCTCCCTGGGACCTCACGTGTGGAGTCCCGCAGGGATCTATTCTGTCCCCTCTCCTGTTCAATGTGTATATGTAACCCTTGGGGGAGGTCGTGACACGGTTCGGCGTACGATGTCATCAGTACGCCGATGATACACAACTCTACCTCTCGTTTATTGAAGATCCAGGCCCGGCAGTCTTGGTGCTTACCTGGTGTTTGGCGGCTGTGGGGGACTGGATGAGGGTGAATCGACTCAGGCTGAATCTCGATAAGACGGAGGTGATGCTGGTTGGTATTCAAAGTGCTGGTAATGACCTTTAACGCCCTAACCGGCTTGGGACCTGCTTATCTACGTGACCGCCTCAGGCCCCGGGTCATTTTGCGGCCCCTACGGTTGGCTGGGGATGCCCAACTTGAAGTCCCCCGGGTATTTCGGGTGGCAACGGCGGGGAGGGCATTCTCGGTGGCCGCATCTCGGCTGTGGAACTCCCTCCCGATGGAGGCCCATTTATCCCCGGACCTCCCCTCTTTCCGAAGATCATGTAAGACCTGGTTATTTCGCCGGGCCTTTGGGGATGGTGGGTTGGGAGGGTATATTTATTTATTGCCTGTAGCATTTAGCCTTTTTAGCAATTTTAATATAATACTCCAAGCCGTCACTGTGCGGGAGGATGCGGGGTAGAAATGTAATAAATAAATAAATCCCCCACAGTGAACAAACACTGGGTAAGCACCAAGACTGCCGGGCCCAAGCCAGAGGAAAATGAGAGATATAGCTGGGTGTCATCAGCATATATATTTATTTATTTATTTATTTTATACCATTTATANGGAGGGCATTCTCGGTGGCCGCATCTCGGCTGTGGAACTCCCTCCCGATGGAGGCCCATTTATCCCCGGACCTCCCCTCTTTCCGAAGATCATGTAAGACCTGGTTATTTCGCCGGGCCTTTGGGGATGGTGGGTTGGGAGGGTATATTTATTTATTGCCTGTAGCATTTAGCCTTTTTAGCAATTTTAATATAATACTCCAAGCCGTCACTGTGCGGGAGGATGCGGGGTAGAAATGTAATAAATAAATAAATCCCCCACAGTGAACAAACACTGGGTAAGCACCAAGACTGCCGGGCCCAAGCCAGAGGAAAATGAGAGATATAGCTGGGTGTCATCAGCATATATATTTATTTATTTATTTATTTTATACCATTTATATGCCGCCCCCTATGCCTACGGCATCTCGGGGTGGCTTCCAACATAAAATAAACAATCACAATATAAAAATCCACAGATATTTAAAAGAATTTTAAAATACCCCCATACAAAAATTTAGCCCACCCTCCCCTCCCCGCCTCTGAAGGCCTGGGAGAACAGCCATGTCTTGCTGCGTCAAGGGAAGTCCCACGTAGAGCGCATTACAGTAGTCCAGCCTTGAGGTGATGAAGGCATGGATCAAAGTGGCCAGGTCGGGTCTGGAGATATACGGGCGCAGGCTCCGCACCAGATACAGCTGGCGGAAAGTTGCCTTCGCCACCGCATCCACCTGCTGATCTAGATGGAGACCTGCGTCCAATAACACCCCCAGACTCCGAACCTGCTGAGCCACGGAGGGGTGCACCCCCTCCACAAGAGGAGGCACCACCTCCCCCGCCTGGCCCACCACCATCATCTCCGTCTTATCGGGATTGAGCTTCAGTCTGATCTGCCATAGCCAACTTGCCACGGCCTCCAAACACTGATATAGCAGGGCCTGGGTCAGCTGAAAAAGAGAGGTAGAGCTGGGTATCATCAGCGTATTGATGACATCTCACTCCATACTCCCTAACAACCTCTCCCAAAGGCTGCAAGTACACATTGAACAGGAGAGGGGATAAGATGGAACCCTGTGGTACTCCACACGTGAGACCCCGGGGGGCGGAAGATGAAAACTCCTCCAGCACTACACGCTGGATTCTCCCGGCCAGGAAAGAGCAGAACCATTCAAAAACAGTCCTGCCAATCCCTGCCCGGTCCCGCAGCCGAGTCACCAACAACTCATGATCAATGGTATCAAATGCAGCCGAGAGATCTAACAGTATAATCTTGTACTACATGCTTATTCACGATTTATTCATTAAACTTTTTTTTTTAACTGAACCTACTGTGGTCCAGTGGAATTCCTAACATTGGCCAGACACAGTTTGGGTCAATTCTGTGTTTACAAACACAGGCAAATCCAGAGAGAACGCATCTGTGCTGGGAAACTCCGAAGCTAAAAAGGTGACAAGAAGGTTCAACCGTTGCAGGCTGAATCAGTTCGAGAGAGAGAGAGAGCTGGTCCAGTGAGAGCTGTAAGTCAGGGAAACTGAGACATAACAGCCTAGAGTGGGGAAGTGAAACCCCAACCCCATGACAGCAGTGTTCTACAGACCGGGATTGTAGCAAGGCAGCTCCCCTCTCCACTCAAGAGGTTCATTTCCCAGAATGCCTGAGCAGCTGTGGGCAAACCCTCCTTGTCTGCAAACCGCCTGCCCCGCACCCAATGCAGTTTAAGTCGGCCTCTTCACGCTACTCCAATGTTGCGTTTTGTATTCAATGTGTTACCGACAAAGTTGCAGGACTGAATTACAATTCGTTTTTCTTATCAGAAGCCAGGTGGGGAGTTCAGGGTCCCTGGAAAAAGGACAGAGCTGAAGAGACATGATTACAGTTTCATCATGAGCAAAAGCTAAGCAAGCTTGGCAAAGGAAACCAGAGGCACAGCTGGCAGGGATGCTGGCATGCCTAATCATGCATGCTCCAGAGTCGGCAACTCCATCAGTCAGCCAAAGTTTAGCACAATTATGTTACAGATCACGTTTCCTCGGAGCACAAGGACAACTGCAAGGTTTTAATGAACAGCCAGAAAAGAGGAAGAGGAGAGCAGTCATTAGCAGGACACAGACTGCCTGATTGTGCCACAGCCGGCATTAAAGTGAGGCCTGAGGGAAGCGGACAAGATGTGAAGTGATGACCAGCACCATTTAAGTGAGTGTATTACAGCACTTCGTAAGTATGTCTAAGCATTATCCGCAGTGGTTTAAAGAGAGGCCGCGTTTTGAGTGGAGCCAAAGATTATCTCACTGAGGACACCAGACATACAAAGCCTTCCCTTCCCTACTTCCTGCTTCGCTGCTGCACTTCCATCCTGGATCTCCTGGGGAGAGCGACTGTATTGTCTCAGTCTCTACCAGGCTGATACCATGGTGGCAGAATAGAAGAGAGTGGTTCAATAAACAGTCCAAATCTGGCCCACGGAGCTGCTTTCTGTGGACTCAGTCTCACATCACATACATCCTCTCAGGAGCTGCTGGAGCCGAAATTTGCATTTAGCCCTGACCAGACTGCATGGGTAACCAGATTTTGAAATCCTCAAATTGGGACATCCCATGCCCTGCCCCCCACTGGTGTATATGTTGGATTTTAAAGCTATTTCTCAGATTATTTTCACTATTGCTACAAGCTGAACTGAATTGCAATACTTGCCATGCTGCAAACCCCAATTAGTGGTGCATGAATCAGTCTATTCTAAGAAATCAAGAACTACATCTGCTGACAAAATGCTGAAAAGCGTTGAGAACTTCTGAGCGCCAAAGCGGTTGGAAGGAACTGAGGCGGTGAGGCTCCGACCCCTCCTATATACAACCCTGTTCTCCTGGGAGCGTAAGCCCGTCCAAACGTCAGGGTGGACCCTGTTGGAGTCCTCGATGAGCTTCTAGATGATTCCAGGCAATCTGCCTCATGGAAACTGCTAACGAATCAGAGATCTCTGATGCCCCACGGAGCAGGGGAAGGCCCCAGGAGTGAGAATCATGGAGATCCTCGATGAAAAGCCAGATCTACGTAGAGCAGCACAATGACATCTTGTGTCTTGCATCCAATGTTCTAATGACGCAGCCTAGGACGGCATCAACCTTCTTTGCAACAGCATCACCCCACTGACCAACTCGGGTTCAGTCGGGGATCCACCGCTATTCCTACATCTCCCTCTGCCATGCTGCTACCGATCTAGTTCCTCCTAGACATTATGAGTCATCCCCAAGGGAAAACCAAGACTGGGTGAACATTCCCTGGAGCCAGTGCATGGTCAAGGTGGCAGAATGATACAAGTGACAGACCGGGAGAGCTGCCCTATCTGACTCAGTGACAAGACACTCTCGAGAGCCAGCCATTCAACCCAGAGACTGAGACAGGAAGAGGAAATGCAGTTCTGTCAGTCAGGCCCTGGAGAGCACCACAGCCATAGTCCGCTGTGATGCTCCCAGCCATGTTGGCCAATCATCATCAAAACAATTTACATCTAATCCATGAGGCGCCCTCTCCCAGTTACTTACTGCCACAGGCAGCAGTTGACTAACTTAACAAGAATTAGGATTTTTCCCTAAGAAATGCAATTTACAGGATGAAAAGGGAGACCCTCCGTACTAAGAGAAACACTCCGGACAAGTGTGTTACCCATTAGCTATTGGGTGTTGTGCAGCAGCCCAACTTTCAGTCATTGCGTAGCAAAGATCAGCATCCTAATTCCCTGCCATCCGAGGCCTGAAACTGAGGCTAGCAGGAGGAACACCAGTGTGGACAGAAATGGACCCTGCTGCACCGACTCACCCTGGCAAGCGCCTTCTTGCAAAGGGCTGTCCAGGACACGGAGAGTCACCTTGTAAACCGAAAGGTTTGGGCAACCGTAGAAGTCTAGCTCATTTAAGTGCTGATTTAAGTAGTTGCTTCTGTTAATGGGATCCGGGGTGATCTGACCAAAGGGGGGCCAGCCCAGCTCAAGTATTCAGAGAGCAGTGAAGTCATTCAGGGTTAGTGCATTTTGTACAATGTGCACTAGATTTTAAGAATAGGCTACTTAAAAAACAAAGAGAGTCATTTCAGTGAAACTACAAAGCCTGCCAAGCCAATCTGATGTGGGGTTTGGAGGGGGAAAGACTGTAACCCCACGGGGGAGGGGAAAGGAAGGAAGGAACAGGGAGAACGGGAATGGTCCACCCAGCCTGGCTTAGGCCGGGCCCGAGGGGGAAGCAGCGCGCCTGAAAAGGGTCCCTCAGGGTCTTATGCGGCAGCATGGAGGAACTCAGTCGCTCCCTGCCAAGCTCATCACGGGGACGCAGGCCAAGCTGATTCCCAACCGTGGAATGCCCCTCTATCGCGGGCGTCACGCACACGGTACCAGGGAACCAGGAGGGGGTGATGAGGACAGTGGGGTTCACCCATGCCGAGCCCCCAAGGGGGGAGGGAAGAAGCGGACACGAGGTAGGGCTCCTTACACACCAAGACTCCCAGGGGACCATGTGAACTGGTAAGGGGGCAAGGTTGGACACACTCACACAAATCCACGGGGCTACTCACTCGTTCACGCTCTCTCTCTCTCTCACTCTCGTTCGCACTCAATGCTGCTCTCACTCTGCTCCGGAGAAACACGCTTCAGTCACAGGGTCTCAAGGGCCGGTCTCACAAAGGCAAGGCTCTGATCACCAGCGAGGAAGGGTCGGGCGTTCCTCCCTTATATTGGCAGGGCCTGTGTCTGACGCTGCAAGCGTGCTGAGCGACGTAGCGGCGCCTGCGTAGGTGGGGCTATGGTGCGGGTGACGTCAGGGGGCGGGGTTGGTCCCGTGGTTTTCCCTGCATGACGTTGTGGTGCGTTTGGGGGCGTGGTGCTGCGGGGCCCGGGGTTCGTCTTGAGGCTTGCTGTACTGGGGGTGTAGCTGGCGAGGCCTTCGCCTGCGGGGTGCCTGGGGGGGGAAAGCTCTGCTGGGGGGGGTGCCGCGATGTCAGTGCGGCCTACTCGGGGGCCCCTATTCCCTTTAGTGCGGCGCAGGGTCTGATCCCCTCGTTGCGGGTGGTGGGCGTCCTGCCTGCCATGGTGCCTTTGCATCCCCCATCTCCTCAGGCCCCAGGGCCTGACATCTGAACAGGAAAAAATCTAGAGGCTTCGGTTTCCTTCTACAAAAGGAGGACCGCTGTTTTCAGAGACACTGCGGGGCGCTCGGGAGACAGGCAAGAACCTTCCACTACAGGCTCCGTTACTCCACACACCGCAGTCCAGAATGAAATCCCTTAGGAGAAGAGAGATTGCCGGGTCTGTTCACGGCCGGTCCGTGTGTGGAGAAATGTCCATTGGGCGTTGGCTACAGAATCCCTGTGGGCAGCGAGAGAGAAGAACAGTGGAGGAGGGGTGCTGCTTGTGACAAAACGCTGTAGGGGGCGCTGTACAGTGAAGCCACTCGCCTCACTGGTTAGGGCTAAAGAGCGCTGCCACCACCAGGAACCAGGAGACTAGAGGGATTCACACCTTCCCGGATATATAAACCCCCCAGCCCAGCTCTGACTCTTCGCCCACTGTTCCCCCGGTACCCCCCTGGTTGAGGTCGGTCACCCTAGAGTCGCTCCCCATAGGCAGAGCTGCTGAAAACTGTCTCTCGCCAGGACTCCCCGGGGGGTTTCAAATCCTTCTAATCCTTAAAGGCACCAGAGGCTTTTCTCTCCCGCCGCTGGTCCTTACACTCAGGCATAGACACAGGTGCTTTATTTGACAAAAGCAGAAAAACTGGTTTGGCAACAAGGCTAAGGGAAAAGGCTTAGGATAAAGATAGGAGCAACATAGAATCAAGTCACCGATCTGGGGATTCTGATGTCCCCTAATTTGAGTAATCGCCTCCTAGGACTGAAGGCAGAAAGGCAGTTGCCGGTACTTACGGCTCCTTCTCGTCACCTGTGCAGATAGCAACCAGTGAGGCACATGTCTTAGCTGGCCCCCTGCCAGCAGCATGTTGCCGTTGTCCCAAGGAGAAAACCCAGCGAGCGAGAGAGGAAGGGGTGTGTCCTGGCTTTTTAAGCTTGACCCCCCCCCTCCTCCCCTTTGGGAATCGCCCCTAGGTGGGGGTTTCTCCAACCCAGGTAAACTGCCTGAGCCCTCTGACCGCTGATGTCACCTAGGGGAGACATCATGGCATTCACCTTGAGATACTGATCCCTGACTTTGGCTTGTGGAACATGCCTAGAAGACTCATCCTGTGACCTTGCGTTTGTCCTGGCCCTGGGCGGGTGTGTGTGTGTGTGTGTTGATAGGGTGTAACTGAGTGTTTGTCTAGGGGACTCTGGTATGGAAACAGGGGCATTTTGCCACAGTGCTGACGAGTGTAATGGCTGGAAATAGGGCCTACGTTGCCTAGGGTCTGGATGGAAAAGGCCATCGTGTCTCATGGTTCTCTCTGTTCTGGGAGTTTATTTTGCATTTTACTAGCAAGAGTCACTAATGTCAGGTCAATTGTTTTAAATTTACACTACAGGACCTCCTCCCCCTTGCTCTGATCTAAGAACTGCCCGTTATTTTAAGCATCCCTGCCCAAGCCGGGATCTCGGCCAAAGCAGACCCAAACACTGCATAGCAAACGAAGGCTGCTCTTTCAGAAGAGACTGAAAGAGCAGCCTCCCAATCACGCCAACACAAGTAGGTTTCTGCAATTCCACAGCGTGATTGACAAGATAGGGACCCTGTGCCCAGTTCCAGGGATTTCTCTGTCTCTTTGTCCTGATACTTTCAGCCCCCAGCTTAGTTATCTGTAAAGCAACGTGCTTTAAAATCATCCAGATAGCATCATCTCTGTTTAATATAAACCTCTCTTCTCTGCTCCTTTGGGGACATTATATAAATGATTTTTTAAAAAAATAAATAAACACATATTTTAATGAAGCAAGGGTAAGACACTGAGCTTGTAAAACCTCTTTATGAGACTAGCTTTTAGCGATAATGCATGTGGGATGGATACCGGAGAAAGTGCCCATATGACACCAGAGCAAGCCCTGCCTGCTAAATGGACTGGGGGGCAGAAAGCTAGCTCTGAACTATAGCCCTCGGGGAGTGGTGGGTGGTTAACAGCCTCCCTTATCCAATTCACGTCCAAGTAAAGAATGGAGCTATTGAATTCCAGCAGGCAGGCCACCCTGCCTTCCCAGAACACGGCCGGGAGAAGTCTTGATGAAGATTTGGAGGCAGACTAAAGATTAGATTGTGGGCTGCGGAAGCAGCTTCTCTGGACCCACTGATTCAGTCTTTGGGGATTAACACAACACGTGTCGTAAGTGATCAGTATCTTTAGTTAGTGAGGAAGGCGAAGAAGGGGAAATGAGTTCAGAGCACAAGTGTCCAAGAGGTGTTTCCAGGGAAAATGCAGAAGTGATATTTTCCAAACGCTAAGCCATGTAAAGTTCAGGCTTCTTGCAGGAGAAGGGCAATGGTAGCCCAGACTGGCATTGCCACAGGTATCGAGAAACAGGCTGGAGATGCTGCTAGTGGCCACAGTGAAGGAGTCTTCTCTTGCAGCCGCAAGATTAACCTAGAAAAGTCATTAAGTGCCTATGCAGAGCGTTTTGCTGCATTCACTCCAGGCATTCATTCACTCCTAGGATGCTCGCCCTGTGCTATCCATTTTGGCTCCTTGGTAACATCCCTTAGCTGTTCCACCCTCCATTCAAGAAGGGAGCAACTGTCTTTTGCCACGGGAGTTTCTTGCTTCCGGTAGGTCAGTCTGCAGCACTGCTTAGGAGTGAAAACTTGCCCCGGTGCTGTGGGCGTGGGAGGAGGGGGACGGGTGGAACAAAATGTAGAAAGAATGCCCTTCTGAGCGGACGTCCGTTGTGGACCCAGGATGGATCCGTCAAGAAGAAACCCTTCACCTTGTTGAGAATTCAGTCTCTTCAGCAGCTCTCCCTTGCTTCCTTCCTTCCCCTCCTGCTCCGTTGGAGATAGCATCGCCGCACACCCAATGAATTCCACTCTCAGTCTGCCTCAGAAAGGTTGCTATATTGGTGCCAAATGTAAGATGGAGACAAAGTAGAACCAAGAGAGAGTTAGAAGGTAACTTGAGGGCCATCTAGTCCAACTTCCCTGCTTCGAGGCAGGATGACGACAGCTCCAAGGTCCCCGATAGGGTGGCTGTACAGCCTCTTTCTGAAGACCCCCCCAGCGATGGAGAGCAGAGCCTAGGGCCTCCCCAGACAGCTTGTTCCAGTGCTACACAGCTCGGACTGTTAGCAAGTTTTTCCTAATATTTAACCAGTCTACCTTCCTTTAATTTGAACCAATTCTTTCTAGTCCTGTCCTCTGTAGTGACAGAGAACAGTTCCTTGCCGTCTTCAGAGCCATCAGCCAGTCCTTTAGAGTATTCCCCTCATCCACACAAAGGAGGAGGCAGCAATAAATAAATAAATAATAATAATTTTATTTGTATAGTGCCGCCCTGCCTGCACAGCACTTGGAGAGCTTCACTTTTTTTTCTTTTCAATATCTCAAAGTTTTATTATTTTTCCAACAACAATATAATAAAACAACAATCAACTCAATTAATAACACAACAAATGCTATGGAATGCCAAATCCCTCCATCTCACCATGTACGTCTTCGCTTCCTCTGACAAAGTATAGCCCTGGACAGTTCCTATGCATGTAAACCATCTCATAGTGAATTTCTTAGATTTATTTTCCAGATTTGCGGCGATTTTCCCCAGGGAATACATGTACCATAAACGTTTTATCCACTCCGTCCCTGACAGTTCTCTTGCGTTTTTCCAGTTTCATGCTATTATGTTGATCGCAGCCAGGGACATTAACTTACAGGTTTCTTGATGATGGTTCATCAATGGAATAGTTGGATATAGTCCGAGCAGAGCTGTTTCTGCCCTGAACGGTACAATTAACCCTGTTGCTCTCTTCATATAGTCCCAGACAACACGCCAAAAAGGTTGAACTGTGGGGCACTGCCACCAGCAGTGCAGGTAGGCACCCCGCTCACCACACCCCCGCCAGCAGAGCCCAGAGTCAGAGCCTTAAAGTGTTGCGGGGTAAGATAGTATCTCATTATTATTTTTATTTGGGGTTCCTTAACTTCAAGGGAGCTTGCACAATTGTGCATATGTTGTCAAATCTGATCCAGTTGTTTTTCCTCCAATTTTATCCCCAGGTCTGTTTCCCACTTTGCTATATAAGGAATCCGTTTGGCTGTCCCGATCTGAATCAGCATCCTGTATATCCTTGCTATCATTCCCTTATTGGGGGAGTGGCCAAACAATACCCTTTCAATAGCAGTGGCGGGCCTTTGGTAGTGTTGGATACGCTCTTTTTCGGTGTATATGTTTTCAAATTGAAGGTACTGAAAAATGTTAATTTTTGTTTTCCCTTCTAGTTCTTGGGGTGAGATGAATTCCTTTCCGTGGAAAAGTTGTTCTGCCCTTTTGATGTCGCTTTCTGTAAGTATTTTACGCAGTTTGGGAGCTATCTTATTGTCTATTGCTTTTTGGGTATTTAGTGGGGAGAATGGGGAGGCCGACAGGGATAGCTTTATCTGTTTTAGTGTTTGATGCCAGTATTGGATGGCCATGTGGGCAAAGGGGTGGACTGATAATCTATTGACATCAGTGCGTGAGTTGCTGATCAGGGTGAGGCTCCAGAAAAAGGTCTCAAATATAGCCAGGGCCTAAACCATTCAGGGCCTTGAAAACCAGCAACGCCATTTTAAACTTGATCTGTTGTTCTACAGGCAGCCAATGGAGAGAACGCAGGGCGGGCATAATATGATCCTAGCTGCCCAAACCAGTCAGCAGCCATGCCGCCGCATTCTGAACAAGCTGAAAGCAACGAATAAGCACTGCTGATAGCTCATAAAGCAGAGAATTACATAAATCAAGCCTCATAGTCACCAGGGCATGGGTCAACGTGGCAAGAAGTATAGCGCTCGAATCCTGTTCTTTTGCTGGGTCTAGCCATCATACCACCTAGTCACTCTAACAACTAACTAATTAATCAGCTAACTACCAACATGACCTATAAGAACTATATAAATAAAAAATAATAAAATCTAACTATATACACTGAGCTATACTACTATACACTGCTGAGGTAACTTGTGAGAGAAAAGAGTAAGCGATTCTTCTGCCAGTACGGTTCCACTCCCTCCTTTTATACCCCCTCTTCCCCGAGGGGTGGACAGGAATCTTCCAGAATACTACTATTGGGAAGCTTATGGACTGCTCTTAGAGAGACAAGCACATCAAATTGCCAGACATGCGGTCACGCGATCCCATAGGTGAGAATCAGGGAGCCACTCAAAGAACCACCTGACGGGACAAGCCATGCCAAAATAGAGCCTTTGGCATCATCCAGCCAAGTCTCAGTGAGACATGCCAGGTCTGGGTGACACTCCATAACAGAATCACACAGAGTGCTGGCTTTATTCACCACAGACCTGGCATTAGCCATCCAGATCCTCATCTTGCAGGAGGAATCCAGTTTACCCATTCCCCCTTGGTCCTTCGAGAAACTCACAATGGGCGCCAAGGCAACTTTCCAAAGGCATCTAAAATGGGGTGCCTTCCGCAGTCACTGTGAATCTCCCCCTACCCTGCCGACTGGTTCCTGTGGAGGGGAACCCCTGGTGTGAGCAGGGGTGACCTTCCAGGGGGGAGGGCTGCCCACTGGTGGCAGAGGCAGGCAGGGGTGGTTTGGGGGGGTCCGTCTCACTGGCCTGTCGGGGCAGCCTATGGAGGTTGGGTGTCTAACGGGGTTCTCTGAGGATGGGAGGGCTTCTGCAGCTATCGGGGTTGTTACGGGTCGGGGGAGATATGGTCCAAAGGGGAGGTGTGTTTCATCAGTGAAGAGGGAGCAGTGCCGTGTGCCTGTTCTCCTCTCAACCCCCCACGCAAGTAGACTGCGGGTCGAGGCTCAGGAAGCCCCAGGCCTTGGTTTGGTGCTGCTGAACGTGAGGTCAGTTGTCAATAAGTCATCTACCATCTGGGAGTTAATTCCGGAGTGGGACGCCGACCTTGTGTATATTACAGAGACCTGGCTGGACAATGAATCGGGCCCTGTTCTGGCTGACCTTGTTCCAGTTGGGTTCTTTGTGCAGCATCAGCCTCGGCTGGAGGGACGGGTGTGGGGTGGGCGGTGTAGCCATTGTTATCAAGGATGCATTGTCTTTTAGGAGGTATCCGGTGCAGGCTCCACCAGGTGTTGAGTGCCTCCATCTTGTGTTGGATTTGGCCGAGGACAGATTTGGGGTGCTGCTGGTGTACCATGCACCCAATTGCCCAGTGGCATCCCTACATGCTCTTGCTGATCTGGTGTCAGACGTAATCCTCCAGACCCCTAGATTAGTGGTCCTGGGGGATTTTAACATCCACGCTGACACTGATCTTGGAGGAGCGAGGCATGAGTTCATGGCCTCCATGACAACCATGGGCCGGTCCCAAGTCATCTGTGGCCCTACACGAGGAGGGACAGACACTGAATTTGGCTTTCTGCACTGGCCTTGAGGCGGGGGGTCAGTTAGTAGAATTAGGAGGGTGGAGCCTTTGTCATGGTCTGACCATTACCTCCTTAAGGTGTGCATCCTGGCGCATGTCAGCCCCCAACAGGGTGCAGGACCTATTAGATCAGTCCGCCCCCGGAGACTTATAGACCTGGATCAGTTCCGGAATGCTCTGGGGGAGTTTCCCCTGGACCTTGACACCTGCTCTGTCGATGATCTCGTAGCCTTCTGGAACACCTTGTTGGCCGACACCACTGACAGGAGTGGCTCCCAGGCGTCCGTTGCCCTCCCGAGTCTCCTGCAGGTCTCCTTGGTTTACTGAGGGCCTGCGGTGTTTGAAGCGGGAGAGCAAGCAGTTAGAGCAATGGTGGCGCTGGACTCACGACGAGTATGATCGATCGCAGCATAGGAGTAGTTTAAAGGCCTATGCTGTGGCGGTGCAAGCAGCAAAGAAGCAGTTCTTTGCTGCCCTCATTGCATCTGCAAAGTCATGTCCAGCGGAGCTTTTCCGGGTGGTGAAAGGCTTGGTCAGTCCTGCCTCCCTCCACCTGGATCTGGAGCAATCCAGTGACCGCTGTGACTGGTTTATTGAGTACTTTGTAGATAAGATCGCTCGCATCCGCCACGATTTCGATACCACAGTTATTGCAGAGGATCATCTTGGGGCTGTGGATGCCCCATCCTGTCTTGTTTTGTGGAATCAGTTTCAGATGGTGTCACCTGCTAACGTGGAGTCCTTGTTGGGATCTGTTTGTGCCACTATTTGTGAACAAGATCCATGCTCGTCCTGGTTGGTGAAAGCCAGTCAGGAGACATTACGGCCGTTGCTGGCTGGGGTGGTTAGTGCCTCCCTTCGGGAAGGCTGGGTACCTGATTGCCTGAAAGAGGCTGTGGTTAGGCCCCTGCTCAAGAAACCATCTCTTGACGCTGATGCTCTTGTCAGTTATTGGCCAGCCTCTAACCTCCCCTTTTTAGGGAAGGTTATTGAACGGGCTGTGGCACAGCAGCTCCAGGAACATCTGGACTGAACCGATTTCCTTGAACCCTCTCACAGTCTGGTTTTCGGCCTGGGTATGGTACGGAGTCTGCACTGGTGGCCTTGGTTGACTATCTCCGTCTGGCATTGGGTTAGGTTTGTCAGATCTTACTGGTCCTGCTAGACCTTTCAGCTGCATTCGACACAGTCGACAATGAGGTGTTGGTGACTCGCCTGCAGGACCGTGCCGGGATTGACAGAATGGTCTTGGACTGGTTTTGGTCATTCCTGGCGTGGAGAACTCACCGGGTGGTCTTGGGGAGCGTATGCCTTCTCCCCGGGACCTCATGTGTGGAATCCCGCAGGGTGCCATTTTGTCCCCCCTCTTGTTTAACATCTATATGCAGCCGTTAAGGGAGATCGTGAGAGGGTTTCAGGGCATGCAGTGTCATCGGTATGCTGATGACACTCAGCTCTACCTTTCTTTTTCTACCGGCCCAGGTCACGCAGTCTCCTTATTTTCCCAGTGCCTGTCAGCTGTGGGGGCTTGGATGAGATTGAGCCATCTGCAATTGAATCCTGACAAGACGGAGGTGATGTTGGCGGGCAAGGGCTTAGGGGCCTGGGGGTGGTTGAATCTCCTCTTGTTGGGGGGGGGGGGGGGG
>QEPC01012035.1:1323452-1338608 GCA_003113815.1 Sphenodon punctatus | reverse complement strand
GTGGAGCTTGGGGCGGCAGGAAGGCCAAGCCCCAGGAGAGTCGTGGTGTCCTCGAGCGATGACAGCCGAGGATGCTGGGAGCGTATGCAGATGAGCTGCAACCTCACCAGTCCTTGGCCCGCTGGTCAGTGGAGCTTGGGGCGGCAGGAAGGCCAAGCCCCAGGAGAGTCGTGGGGTCCTCGAGCGATGACAGCCGAGGATGCTGGGAGCGTATGCAGACGAGCTGCAACCTCACCGTATCTATTCCATTACTCTGTAAAGCACCAGGTACATTGCTTTCACTATATAAATGCTTGCTAATCATCATCATCATCATCATCATTGCAGGGCTGGGCAAATTTTCCTACTCTGAAGAAACTCATCCATTGACCACAATGGGGTCAAAGAGCCACATGAGGCTCTAGAGCCACAGTTTGCCCACTTTTGTATTAACAACTGATTTAAACGTATTCTTTGAGACGACATTAAAATGCATGTGTCCGAAAGTAGCAGCACAACAGTAGTAAGAGTAAAAAAATATGAAATTTTTCCAAAACTATGTGAAATACATTTATAGCTCTAAGCTGCAACAAATCCCACTGTGCATTTTAAGAGTGTCCTTGGAAGCCTTTTCCAAAAATGTCTGTTTGGAAGCAATTTTTCCATATTGGTCCAGCCAAAATCACATGAGACCATCATATAAGGTTCTTCATGTTCCTGTCTCCGAACCAGAGGTTTGGAAGGGGCTGGGGCAGCCGGGTCTTCCAGGACAGAGCCGTGGGATGGGGAGATGCTTGGCCTCTAGCAGACTGGCAGTTCAAGGACAAGGTGAACAATAGGATCAGAAAATAGCTGGAAACCATTTCCAACCACTGACAATGAATCGAAGCACAAGGCAACGTTTGCCTGGACACCATCACACTTTACCTCAGGTTTCCTTTCATGCCCCACAACGATCCCCAAATGACTGGAGCTGAGTCCATGTCCTTGTGTTTCCCGGAGGGAGAGAGAGGGTGGCGTATGTGTCTGAGGTGGGGGCTGAAAGCGCCCACACTCTCCCCCCAACAGACGGTGGTCCAATAAAAGATTCCATCTGAACAACTGTGGCTCCATCTCTTACATTCCCCAGCCTCTTCAAAGCAAACATTTAAGCTTTGGCCTAGTCTGAGATTAAACCTATTTGGTAAGGGCACCTAGAAATAGAAGCACCCTTTACCTTGGAAGTTGCTGGTTTGGTAATTTCAGGGAGCAGCTCTGCCTCAAGGGTGCTGGAGAGTCTCCCTTTCCTCTGAGCTCAATACTGTGGGGGCACCATCCTGCTAAATCCCAGGCTGCTTTCGCTTAAGAGGCTTGCCGCCTCTGGTTCTCTGACCTTCCCCTGGCCTTTCCTCCACAGGGGGATCTCAAACTATTCCTCAGCGTCATTCGCTATTTATTTGCGCAGTGAATGGACAAGGACTGCAGCTCAACTCCCTAAAGGCAGGAGGATGTTGTTCTAAAAGCAGCGAGCATCAAAAGAAGAGATCGACGTCTCCATTTGGGTTTGCTCAGTTAATACACACTAGAAACTGTAGCGACAGCAGGAATTGGGAATCAAAAGGCCGTCCTTATCACGAAGGCTCCGTGCAAGGTGTGGGGAAAGGCGGGGGCTCACTAGGACAGAGGCTATTTCAATTTGTGCTTCTGTTGGGGAAAGGATTATTATAAATCGGAGGATCCAAACGAGGGATTGGAACTTAGGTGGAGTTGCCCCATCTGCCAATGAAGTCATAGTCCCATTTATCATCATCATTATATGTCTGCTCTGCCAGTTTGTAATTATCCAGAACTCTAGGACTTCTTAAATAGAATCCCTTCTGCTCACCAGCCCACCCTCTTCAAAACCCAATGAACGGACTGTTCTTTAAGTCTTTGCCACAAGAGAGCCATTTCTGGCCACATGGAAAATTTTAGCTAAAATGGTATTTCCAGGAGGAACTTAGAATATTGACTGCAGGAGCGTCCTTGTCAGTCAAACTGTGCGGTCAACTAAGCGCAGGGGCTGGAAGTGGGAAGGGGCCATTCTGCCACTTTGTGAAGGGTACAAAGCCCAGAACGCTGCACCAGGAGGTAGAATGAGCAGCCATCTTTTTCACCAGCAGCTCAGGAGAGGCCTTCCCCACCCATCCTGGACCCACAAGAACAGGCCAAGGTTTTCCAGAGGCCACACAAACATGTGTTCTTTTCTCTCTCTCTTTCCTTTCTTTATTTTTAAAGACAGCATTTCACATGGGCTTGGGGAGCACAGACAGCAACCAATGGCAGAGTGGCAAGACTGAGCTCTCCTCTGTCCCAGCTAGCGTGGGAACAAACTGCAGCCGCAAGGAAACTGTCTAGCAATGTCCAGCGGCAGCTGTCGCCAAGCTGGCACACAGACAAGCATGGAGGAACACAGGAAGTGGAGAGATAGAAAGTGCCTTGCTGCCTGGCAGGATAACACCAGCGTCCATCAGCCTAGGGGGAGAGGAGGAGGAGTAAATTTTAATGTTTGACCATAGGTCATAACAAATATAAATACAATGTCAAACAAGCAAAAACCCACATTCAATACACCTGGACATCGGATAACACTTTCTTACAAAATAGTACATATTAGTACCAATAAGTTTACAACCAATATCATCTAAATAAAAATGAGGCACCCTAGAGGTAAATCATCCTAGGGTATAAGCGCGTATGATCAAAACCACACAAAATCAATCTTATCACCCCAGCCAGCTTTCCCTACCCCAAGTATAATACGGATCCACACTCCATCCCTGCGAGAAATCTAGGTTAAACTTAAAAGCCTCGGCCGTCTCTGTGTAGAGCAAGACTTGTTCGCGTATATCCCAAAGGGGAGGAAAAAACCTACCCCACTCAGGAAATTGCATATCCCCCCAGCCACGATCCCTATAACATTGACCGGAGGTCAGTATCTATCCCTTAGAGAGGCTTTACTTCAAATAAACAACCTTGCCCTTCTTGGGCTTGTGTTGGCAACCCTTAACCCCTATGAGTGACAAATAAAGGGCCCTAACCTTACCCTTCTCGGGGCTTAAGATGTTTCAAGCCTACAACCATCTCTCACCATACCTCACTCACTCCACTTTGGGAATAATCTGCCTCCCATTAGCCCAATCGCCTAGAAGGCAAACTCCCCAACCCCACTTAATCTTATCCTAGATTCCATCGCTACCCCCTGCCCATCCTCGCCTTGCCTGCATAGCCAAATTCGCGAAGATTGCAACTGCCTTCGTCAGGTCTGAAGCAATAGGGTTTATACATGCGACATAGCATTTCGCCAGTGAGTTCTTCTAGGGGGAGAGTGCTGGGGGCATTCCCTTGGGCAGAAGAAACGAAGTGGAAGGGTCACCTTGGCACCCTCTGTTCAACTGGACATCGGTGCCCACATGCGACGTGTCCAAGGAATGGTTGGCAAGGGCTCCAGTGCCTTCCTACTAGACCAGGAATCTACTGAAGAGTTAAGATCAGAGAAGGAAAAACGTTTCCAATAAGATGTGGAAGGCCATATGCCTTGATTTATTTACCTGACAGTGGCACCTACAAGGGACGACCCAAACCAATGTCCCACTGGTACCTGTCCGTCGTGCATCAAGATACTTTTATATATCCCACCACTGCTGGGAAAGCTTCATTCTCCACCCCCAAGCCAGGGAAAGTGTGCTCAGGTAGTTCAAAATGGTGGCTCACAGGGATGCCTGGGTTAAGCAGGAAGCAGTTATTGAAATTCTCACACACCAGCTAAGATTCACTGCCATATGCTAGATGTACGCAGAGACCCACATGCCAAGGTGATCATGGCCAGACATGCTGATAAGTTGGGGCTCTTCAGCTTGGAGAAGAGATGACAGAGGGGACAATTTATCAAATCATGAGTGGTGCGGAACATGTTACTTACTGCCAGAGGAAGTGGTCACGGCCAGTCGTGTAGCTAGTTTTAAAAAGGGATTGGATAAGTTCTTGGAGGATAAGTCCATTAATGGCTATTAGCCAAGTAGGTCTTGGGGACGTAACCTCTTATTGTTGGGGCTGGAACAACAGGGAATGGATCCCCCATTGTGACCTGTCGGGTACTTCTCCCAAGATAAAGAGACTGGCCACTGTCAGAGACAGGATGCTGGGCTTGATGGACCGCTGCTCTGAACCAGTCTGGCTTATGTTCTTATGGTTAACCTTTGTACCTGGCAGGCAATTTACTGTGCTGTCCTCACGGCTATCAGCAACGCAGCTATCTACATTTCTAATAATCAAATCACCAACTGCCATGGCCATCCTATTCCCCGCCCCCTCCCTGGCACACATCCCTGGAGACGCATCCTTGGTGCGAGAGGATAACACATGACCTGGAAGGCAGGTCCCAGCTACAGTCTCATGCCTTCCTTCCCCAGGACCTTCATCCTCCAAAAGAGCACAGGAGCTGCAGGAGCAGAGCTGGGACCGCTCTACTAGGGTCCCTGAAGGACTCCTCTGTATAACCGACCGCTCTGTCTGCCTTGGCTCTGCCGCTCTAGCTTCCAGAGACCATGAGAGCTAGGAGTGCCATATACGACCTCTCCCCAACAGGGAGCTGTGTATGGCCGTGGTTTTATTGGATTTTGCTGCTACTATTCCTTTATGCTTTGCTGTAACCCTGCAGCATTTGTTCATAGTGTGAAGACGTTTTATAGGGAGACAGGCCTTTCTCATTGGGAGTGCCCATCAAATGAAGCTTCACTATCTTAGTCTAAAACATTTCATGGTCATTTTGCCTCCTTTACTATTATGTGTAAATATACATTTCCTGGGTTTTTTGTAACAAAGAATCTCTTTCATTTCACCCTGAGTACAATTCTCAGGTGAGACAGTTCACATTCCAGTGAATCATAGTCTAAGTCCCATAGAAGTGAATGGGACTTGTGCTAACTGCTAGCCTGCATGTGCATTATCCTGCCAGAGGATCACACTGTTAATGTGTTTGCATTTCTGAAAAGGGCAGGGCTTGAACTCTGGGTTTTGCTGTAGCCACCCAGCAGGTAAAATGTAATATAGGCCCAAACAGGTGGTAGCCCCCCTGTGACTGGGGTGATGGTTCTGCGAGGGCTCACTCTTATCATCTCAGAAAACTTCAGTAGTTGGGCAGGTGGTGTGGCTTTTGGCAGCAACTGAGCAATGTGGGAGAGGAGCTGCTTTGTCAGGCAAATCGCCTTTCCCAAATGAGGAGTCTGGGAGTGGAGGGAGGAAGGCAGGGGCGGATCCAAAAGTGATGTGGATGGGGGGGGGGGGCTGAAGTCCAAAGTTAGTATAGCTCTGCCCAGTTGAGCAGGCCCCGCCTCCAGCCCCACCCCCTACCAAGTGAGCAACAGTGTTAGGCCAGTTTATCTCCCACCCCAAAGCCATGGGAAACCCCCCGAGCCACAGCTCCAACAGGGGAGGGGGACTCCGGTTCAGTGGAACAGTGAATATGATAGGTGAGCTCCAGCTGCAGCTGCCGCCTGAAAGTGGGCATCAAAAACAGATGGTTAAATAACCCCTTCCCCTAGTCTCACTACAGGAAAATACAAAGTCTAGGGGCAAATCCCCATTGTACCCCATGCCAAAGAGGGAAATAAATCAGGGAGGGGCAAATGCCCCCTTAAGCCCAAAGTAGATGAGGGGCAAATCCTCACTGTGCAAAAGAGGGCAATAAAAGAGAGGGGGGAAATGCCCCCTTACAAGCCAATCAGGTAAGAAGCAAATCCCCACTGCACTCCATACCCAAAGAGAACAATAAAAGAGAGATGGGCAAATCATGCCCCCTTGTAGGGGTGTGCATGTCATTTTCATTATTACAATAACGATAATGAACATTGTTGTTTTCATTATCGTTATTGCAATATCAAAAATGACAAATAATAATAACAAAAATAGAAACGAAAATGACATTTTGTTTTTGAAATAAAGGGAAAAACCTGAAAAACATATTTCTGGCTGTAACTTTTTTGTTTCTTATTCAATTCTGATTAAACATGGGGAGGGTGTACCCCCAATGGAGGGCACTATGTGTACCAATTTGTGAAATGATTAGGTAAAGGAAACCGATTTTAGAAGCAATTGAATGTTGTGATTTTCAGAAAAGCTCCATACACATTCATGGCTACAACTTCTTTATCTTGCATCCAATTTGCATTACACCTGTGAATATTATGTCCCTCCATAAGCCTAACACTCCTGCCAATTTTCAGAAAGATTGGATAAAGGGTCCTGATGGTATAAGACATTAACTTGAAAATACATTTCCAGCTGTAACATTTTTATATTCCATCCTGTTTACAAGACATTTGGCAGGAATGTATCACATACCTTCCCTGTCATCTCTGCCAAACTACAGGACAATTTGATAAAGGGACCCAATTTTATAAGCAATTGAAGTTGTCCCCTTGAAGACCATTATTCAGATAAATAGCAGCACATGCAGTGCCAGTCAGAGGCAGGCACCTGGCATGGCAGGGGGAGGGAGGCTGTAGGAGGGAGGATGTGGAGCAACCCAAAAGACTGACAGACACATTCACTGGCCAATTACTGCATGCTTCCAGCTTTACAGGACCAATCGGTAGTAGCTTTGAGGCAAGCATAGGGGGCGGCCCTGACATGGGCATAAGGGCATAAGGGACATAACTGGGACTTTGGGGATAGCATCCCAGCAATCAGGGGACATAGTTTACACATCCAGGCTGGTCAATTATCATCACAATCACATCCTGCAGCACTGTGACAGAGGACATAAGAGAATCTCTATTGACTCTTTCCTAAACAGATGCTTCTGACTTTCCAGTAACAAGTGGGGGAGAGATGTTGGGATGGTCACAGCACAGAATGAGGATATTTGGTTGACCTTTCTGCTGGCCAATTGGCATCACCAACCAATCTTATACTACAGTGACATAAGAGAATCCCTGGCATAGGCTCCTTCTCTGCATATGCTGTGCAGGGATATAAAATTGGGATGCTTTTTCACAGCTTTCTGATATGTGGAAGAGATGATAATGAAAGTGTTATATACAGCCCTGCCAAATTTCATGTACACTGGTTGGACTACAAAGATGTTAGTCAGATATACATGTATATGTTAATTGCTTATACCACCAGGAGCCTTTATCCAATACTTCTGAAAGTTGGCAGAGATAGTAAATATGGGAAGGGGTGTAAACCTGCCAAGTATCATCTACATTAGATAGGAGGCAAAGAAGTTACAGCTAAGAATGAATATGAAGAATTTTGCAAAATAAAATAATTCAAGTGCTTCTAAAACTGGATTCCTTTACTCAATCCTTGTGAAATTTGGTACACTTAATGCCTTCTATTGGAGATGTATGCAGCCCACGTTTCAGCCACATATAGTGAAAAACGTACAGCTGGAAATGTGTTTTCTAGTGAAACCAATGAAAATGAAAGCCAAAATGAAATGGGGGGCTGAAGCCTCCTGAGCCCCCCCTGTGAATCCGCCCATGGAGGGGAACGCTGGTGAGCAGGAGCAGCATTGTTCTCACTCATCAAACTGTCACAGAACCATTGTCTCTTCATTGTCGCCGCAGTGGGCTGGGAGCCAGTTGGGGTCGCCCCGTGACACCACCTTCCAGAGCTTAGTAGGGGGACGGATGTGGCCCAGAGGGATTTAAGGCCAGGACATCTCGGGCCCTGAAGCTGTTTACGCCCCCTCCCAGTGGCAGAGGGAGAAAGTGGGGGCAGCGATCTCCCCCGGTGGCTTCTGGTTGGGCTTCCAGCCCCAATAGGGGCTGAAAAGTGGCGTGCCTGCTGGCAGCACCATAGGCGCGTGCCTAAGGGCTGTGCCCAAGGGCTTTGGGGCGTGGCCCTTGGAGAGGTCTGGGGCTAAAGCCCATACAGGATTTGGGAGGCGTGGGATTGTAGGGAGGATCTGAGGGGATTTATTATTCTGGGTTTAGGGAGGTGGGTCGGGGGAGGTCTTGAGAAGATTCTATTTTATGTTTAGGGGATGGGTGGGAATTTAGGAGAGTGAAGGATGGATAGGGAATGGGTTAGGGAGGGGGGAGTGGGAACTGTATTAGGTTGTGGGGTGGGGATCTCCCCTGCTACCAGGGTGGCGCAGCTGGAGGAGGTTCGGGGCCAGGGGGGCCAGCACAGCCATTGGGGTCGTGATGGGACGGGGGAAATATGGCTCCAAAGGGGGAGGGGGATGTTAGATCAGTGAGGCGCGACAGGTGCCTGTTGCGCGTCCCACTCACTACCCCCCAAGCAGATGGGCAGGTGGTTCGTGGTCAGAGGGCCCCGACCCTGTGCTGCTGTTGTTGAATTATTATTATTAACAAACATTTATATAGCGCCAGCAGTGTACCTGGCACTTTACAAAGTAATAAAATAGACACGGTCCCTGCCCCTAGGGCTTACAATCTGAGAGACAGGAGCTGGGGGAGAGACTTAGGAAGGGGAACAGAGGGTTAGACAAGGGGTCTAACATTCATGAAGATGCGAGGTCTCAAGTGCACGTACTTGGCTTGGTTACGATGAGAATGACAGCAGGCAGGTCCATGTTGCAAGGATTAGGGTAAACCGATCGTAGGTATAGGAATAGTGACTCAGCAGGATAAAGAGTCAGACAGAGCAGAGCGAAAGAGGTGAGTTTTAAGGAGAGATTTGTTGAATGCGAGATCGGTGGTTAATAAGGCAACAACTGTCCAGGAATTGATCCTGGACCATGCTGCCGATCTTGTATGTATCATGGAAACTTGACTGGACACTGAGTTGGGGCCTATTCTGGCTGACCTTGTTCCACCAGGTATTCCGTGCAGCATTACAGCCGTGGTCAGAGGAACACGGGTGGGGGGCAGTGTAGTCATGATCTTTAGCGAGTGGTGGTCTGTTAGGAAGTATCCAGTGCAATCCATAGTGGGTATTGAGGCTCTCCATCTTGTAATCGATTTGGCAGGGGACAGATTGAGAGTGCTGCTTGTATACTGTGCACCTGCCTGAGCAGCAGCCTCCCTACATGCACTGGCGGAGTTGGTGTTGGGGTGGTGTTGCAGTCCCCAAAGTCATTAGTCTTGGGGGACCTCAACATCCATGCCGATACCAACCTCGGGAGAGCGGAGCATTAGTTCATGGCCACTATGACAACCATAGGCTTGTCCCAGATGGTTATTGGCCCGACACATCAGGGGGGACATACCTTAGATCTTATGTTTTGCACTGGTCTTGAGCGGGGGTTCCGTTAATCGGCGGTGCCCTTGTCATGGATGGATCATTACCTCCTGCAGGTCTCTCTCCTGGCGCATGTCTGCCCCTGGAAGGGTGAGGAACCAATTTGAATGGTTCGCCCCCGGAGACTGATGGAACCGGAGCTCTTAATGCTCTGGGTGAGATACCCTCTGACCTTGATGACCATCTCATTGATAACCTCATTGCGTTATGGAATATTCTGCTGACTGGGGCCATTGATCAGATGGCTCCTAGGCATCCGCTTCCAGGTGTCAGCACCGCAGGCCCCCTTGGTTTTCTGAGGAGCTGTGGGTGCTGAAGCAAGAGGGGTTGCGGTTAGAGCGACGGTGGCGTCATTCGCGTGCTGAAGCCGACAGATTGCATCATAGAGCTAGTTTATGAGTCTATACCATGGCTATGCGGGCAACAAAAAAGGGGTTTTTTGCTACCCTCATAGTGTCCACAAAATCCCGTCCAGCTGAGCTTTTTTGGGTGGTGCAGGAGCTAGTCAGTTCAGCCTCCCTCCAGCTAGGAGTGGAATCATCTATTGCATGCTCTGACATGTTTGTGGATTATTTTGTGGATAAAATCGCTCGTATTCACCACTACTTTGATGCTAGGGGAACCAGAGGTTATGGAAGCCCCGCCTTGTCTGAGTTTGTGGGATCAATTTCAGTTGGTGACACCCACCGATGCTGTGGATATTCTGGGGGCTGTCAGGGCCACTTCTTGTGAATCAGATCCATGCCCATCCTGGCTGCTTAAAGCCTGCCGGGAGACACTGGGGTCGTTGCTGGCAGGGGTGGTCAGTACCTCCCTTTGGGAGGGCAGAGTGCCAGATGGTCTCAAGGAGGTGGTGGTGCAGCCTCTGCTCAAGAAACCATCTCTTTATGTTGATGCCCTCACCAGCTATCGGCCTGTCTCTATCCTCCCCTTTTTAGGGAAGGTTATTGAACGGGTAAGTGGCTCGGCAGGTCCAGGAGCGCCTTGACAATATCAGTTTTCTTGATCCCTCTCAGTCAGGAATTCGTCCAGGTTATGGCACTGAGACTGCGCTTGTGGCATTGGTTGACGACCTACGCAGGGAATTGGACCAGGGTCGCTCAACCCTGTTGATTTTATTGGATCTGTTGGCTGCATTTGATACCATTGATCATGAGATGTTGATGACTTGCCTGAGGGACTGTGCAGGGGTGGGCGGGACTGTTCTCAAATGGTTCCGCTCCTTCCTGACTGGAAGAACCCAGTGAGTGGTGCTTGGGGGATTATTTTTCATCATACCGAGGCCTCTCGTGTGGGGTCCCGGACGGTTCTGACTTGTCCCCTCTCCTGTTCAGCGTGTATATGCAGCCACTTGGCAAGGTGGTTCGGGGATTTGGCATGTGGTGCCATCAGTACGCTGATGACACTCAGCTCTAGCTCTGTTTTTCATCAGACTCAAGCCCGGCAGTCTCGGTGCTTACTCAGTGTTTGGCAGCTGTGGGAGATTGGATGAGGGCTAATCGACCAAGGTTGAATCCTGACAAGACAGAGGTGATGCTGGTAGGTAAGACGGTGGAGATGGCAACCTCCATTATTGATGGGGTCTACCCTCCACTAGTCTCCCAGGTGCGGAGTCTGGGGGTGCTCCTTGATTTGCAGCTTTGCCTGGACTTTCAGATGGAGGCTGTGGCAAGGAGTGCTTTCAGGCAATTACATCTGGTGCGACGTCTTTGACCGTATGTTTCTGACGCTGATCTGACTACTGTCTTCCATGCTTTCATCACCTCTAGACTGACTACTGTAATGCGCTCTATGTGGGGCTACCCATGGTGACAGCTTGGAAACTGCAGCTGGTTCAGAATGTGGTGGCTTGTCTTCTGGTGGGAGTGGACCGCCAGGAACATATTACTGCAGTTCTCCATTCTCTGCACTGGCTGCCAGTAGTTTTCTGGGCCCGGTTCAAGGTGTTGGTGCTTGCCTATAAAGCCCCAAATGGTCTAGGTCTTACTCATCTGCGGGACCGCCTCACCTCCCGGGTTCTAGATCGGCCCCTACAGTCATCGGGAGGTGCCCTCCTCGAGGTCCCGAGTCTTCCGGGGGCCACACAGGGGAGGGCATTCTCGGTGGTCGCACCATGGCTGTGGAACTCCCCACCCACCCACCCCCGTAGATGCCCGGTTGGCCCTGGATCTCCCTTCCTTTCAAAGAAGTTGTAAGACCTGGCTGTTCTGCCAGGTGTTTGGCGGGGGAGATGGGTGACTGGGGGGGGGGTAGGGGAGTGGGTTACGGTGGTTCGTGGGAAGGGATATCTTTATCCTTCTTTTTATTATTTTATTATTATTAACAAACATATATATAGCGCCAGCAGTGTACCTGGCACTTTACAAAGTAATAAAATAGACAGGGCCCCTGCCCCTAGGGCTTANAGACACGGTCCCTGCCCCTAGGGCTTACAATCTGAGAGACAGGAGCTGGGGGAGAGACTTAGGAAGGGGAACAGAGGGAGAGACAAGGGGTCTAACATTCATGAAGATGCGAGGTCTCAAGTGCACGTACTTGGCTTGGTTACGATGAGAACCATTTTTATTAGCTGTTTTCTAGTTTTATTGTTATTTTATTTGTTGTGATTGTAAGCCACCCTGAACTGCCTGTGGCAGGAGGGGCGGGGTAGTAAAAGTTTAACAAAAAAATAATAATCTGTCCCTCTTCTTGTTAGCAGAAAGGTGGTTTAGAAATAGCTTGCAAATTCATCCTGTGGGTTTGATTTGTGTCTGACCAGGGACTGTCCTGCAGCTGGGTCTGAGGAGCAGCGTGGTAAAGTACCATGGGCATCAGCTTGAGGGCTAGGTGCGGGCTTGGCAGAGCCAGCCTGTTGAAAACTGGACAGGGTGGGTGTGGCTGAAAGCTGGGTGATGGCTGAAGAAAGCCAGCCCAGCTGAGAGATGCAAAAGTGTTGGATGCTCCTGGCCCTTTAAGGAGCGAGAGACTAAAGGACCAGCCACACCCACTCCTGACTTATAAAGGAAGGGTAAGCAGGCGAGGCTTCAGTCTGTGCCTGGCTGCAGACTAGAGAGGAGCTCTGCTGGAGAATTAGTAGGAGCCTTGACCAGGGTTCTGAACCCAGGCTGAGCTTCTAGAGAACGCTGGATGCCTGGGCTGGCCTCTCCAGGGCTGCTGACTCTGGCTCTACTTGGGAGCAGCCTTGGATGCTTACTGCTTTCCAAGGTCCTGAAGGGGCTTGCTGGCAGATAGAAGAGGAGGGCTTGGACTTGGAGATTGCGGACAGTGAGTAACTTGCCAAAGGGCTGTTGCCTAACTGGGTAGAGTTAGGGACAGGGTTGCTGTAGGATTTTCCCCCGATAATAGTAACAGGCTGTGGAGAACTGAACGCTAGTCCAAATAAGGACTAGAATTGAGTCCACCCAGGCAAACAGAACCAGCTTTGCGCACAGACACAGCGAGGCTGCAGGGTGCAAGGCAGATAAGCCGGCGGCCTAGAGCACTGTGAATACTGAATACAGAATACTCTCTCTGAGGGAGAAGTGTATTGATAGAAACTATGTAAATAAAAGACATAGCAGTGTACTAATTCCCAAAGTGACTGAGTGCCAATTCCCTTATTAAGAGCAACTAAGCTGAATTCCCTGAAGAGTGAGTCAAGGGTCTGTTCCTGCACAGACTTACCCCGGGAAACTGTGTCCTGCTACAAACACCTTTGTCTTTTTGAACCAAAATTGTCTGACTGCAAGAGCAAGACACACATCTTAGCAGAAGACGAGTTGTCTTGCCTTTCTTTCCTGCAATAATCCATCTTTCTCCCCCCACCCACATCCTAAAATGATTGTATTCCCTGTGGGGGTGAGCAGATGGAAGGAGAGACAAAACCAATTCTCTTCTGCTTAGATGTGCATCTTACTCCTGCAGCTGCAGCTGGATGATTTCAGACACAAAAGGCAAACTTTGTCAGACAAGACTTCAGGAGAGTCTCCGGATTAGATGGATACCAAGCCTGGATGTTGAACTTGCAACCTATCTCCAGAGGCGCACTCTCTCCTGAGAAGAGGGGCAGAAATGTATTCTGTGTGGTTTTTTAATTCATTGTATCTTCTATAACATGTCAAATTTTAAGTGGTCCAGGCTACTACCCCACCAGGTTCCAGGTGGGCCTTGCAGCAGGCTGGCAACCGAGAACTGCTGTTAATGAAGAGGATGTGTGTGGTCACGAGTGTGGAGTTCATGATAGTGACTGTACGGAGAAACAACCAGAGTGGTCTAGTCACTTGAGAAACCTTCTCTTCTCCCTTGACACTCTTCCTCTGGGTAAACTCATTGAATCTCACGGCTTCCAGTATTTCCTGTACGCTGATGACCCCCCCCTCTCTCTCCGCTCCCACATTCTCCCCCTCCATCCAGACTCGTATTGCTGACTGTCTGTCTGAGATCTCTGCTTGGATGTCTCGCCGCCAACTCAAGCTCAATATGGCCAAGACTGAACTCATCTTCCCCCCAAAATGTTCCCCTCCTACTTCCCTCTCAGATTCCATTGAGGGTGTCACCATCCAGTTGGTCCCTCAGGCCCGTAGCCTGGGATTCAGCTTTGACTCCTCCCTCTCCTTTATGCCTCAAATCCAGGCTGTTGCCAAATCCGGTCACTTCACCCTCGATAATATTGCTAAAATCTGGCCCTGCCGTATTGCTGTCACTGTAAAACCCCTAGTCCATGCTCTAGTCATCTCTCGCCGTGACTACTGCAACTTCCTCCTTGCTGGTCTCCCCTGCCCTGATCTCCCCCCCCAATCTCCGTTCAACGCTCGGCTGCCAAAGTCATCCACCTCGCCCGTCGCTTTGACCACGTTCAGCCCCTCGTCTCTGCCCTGCATTAACTCCCTCTACGGGAACGCATTCAGCACAAGCTTCTCGTCTTCACCCTCTAGGCTCTTCATGGCCTTGCTCCCCTCTCTCTCTCTCTGCTCTTGTATCTCCCCACATTCCTGCCCAGGAGCTTTGCTCCTCCTCTGCCTCCACTCACCTGCTTGCAACCCCCTTACTCCTCTCAACGTCTTTGCCTCTTCTCTCTTGCTGGCCCTCATGCCTGGAACTCCCTCTCTAGATACATTCGCTCTGCTCCCTCCCTCCCTCCTGAAAACCCACCTCTTCTGTCAGGATTTCCCTGGCTTGGCAGGAGTGAAACTGCATCCTCCCCATTCCTTCACTCAGAATCTCTTCCCTGTCACTAAGTGAAGCACACCGTGCACCTGCAACTTCTCAGCCTCCTGAATGTCTCCTTGTCTCTCCCGATGTTCACCTTTCTTGGCTCTATTATTATTATTAATTATTATTATTATTATTATTATTAGACATTTATAAAGTGGCAGTCGTATGACCTGGTGCTGTACAGAACATAGAATTAGACACGGTCCCTGCCTGTGGCTTACAATCTAAAAGACAAAGGCGAAGGGGGGGAGACAGGGAGAGGGGACATTGGGAGAGACAGGGGAGAAGACAAACAAACATTCAAGCGGATGCGAGGTCTCAGGTGCGTGTGCTTGGCTTGGTTACAAAGAAGTTGGTAGCAGCAGTCTGCAGAGGAGGGCCGACAGTAAGTGTACGGGGAAAGACTAGCAGGCGTTGGGAAAGGCAGCGAGGAAAAGGTGGGTCTTGAGGGATTTAAAGGACCAGAGGGAGGGGGCAAGGCC
Source organism: Sphenodon punctatus (assembly GCA_003113815.1). Lineage (NCBI taxonomy): Eukaryota > Metazoa > Chordata > Lepidosauria > Sphenodontia > Sphenodontidae > Sphenodon > Sphenodon punctatus. The sequence goes on along the minus strand of QEPC01012035.1, from coordinate 1,323,720 downwards.
GATGTGGGCAGGGAGGGAGTTCCAGGCATGGGGGGCAGTGAGGGAGAAGGGTCGAAGGCGGTTAGGTGAGCAGGAGAAACGAGGGAGAGTGAAGGAGGGGACAGAGGAAGAGCATGTGCAGGAGTGCGTAGGGAGATTAGGTCCGAGAGATAAGGGGGAGCTTGGTTGTGGAGTGTTTTGAACGTGAAAACCAGGAGTTTAAACAGGATACGTTCAGGAAGGGGGAGCCAGTGAAGGGAGAGGAGGAGAGGCTGCACATGGTCGAAGC
>QEPC01012035.1:1253388-1322336 GCA_003113815.1 Sphenodon punctatus | reverse complement strand
GGTCAAGGGGGCAGGTGGAGGGGTTGGATGAAGAGAGCAGAGCAGAGATTTCCTCGAGAGAGGCAGGAGGGAAGGATGAGAGGAGGGAGGGGGCTGGGGGTGGTATGGGAGCGGGAGGTGGAGGTGTGTGGGAGGCAATGTCCTGACGGATCTTGTCAATCTTTGAGGTGAAGAACGATGCAAGATCCTGAGCAGCAAGGGAAGAGGGCGGAGGAGGGCAGGGGGGTTTAAGAAGGGAGTCGAAAGTAGAGAAGAGGTGGCGAGGGTCGCGAGAGAAAGATTGTAAGACTCTTAGATTGTAAGCCCCTTGGGGTAGGGACCTGTCTAACTATTGATTGTACAATGCCAGGTACACTGCTGGCGCTATATCAAAGTATTTTATCATTGTCTTAAATTGTTCTGAATTGTTCTTAAAAAAATATACTTCTATATTGTTTTGAATTCTGTAAAGTGCTCCGAGTGCCATGCAAGGCAGGGGGCACTATATAATTATTATAATAATATAAATAATAATAAAGTAATACAAAACTTCCTTTTGGGTCTTTAAGATTTGAATTAGACTTATTTTAATTTTTAATCTGAGAAAATAAAGAGGCAACTTTATTAATTATATTATTATTATTGCCACCACCACCTTGCTGCTTGGGGGTAGGAAAAAAAAAAAATCAAGGGAAAAAAAATGGAAGGATGGATTCTCCCAGCCTCCACATCCGAGTGCCCAAGGCAGAACCTGCAGGGACTGAAATTCTTTGTAATGTTTTATTCATTCCATAGGAACGGTTGATGAAGACAAGGAATAAACGGAAGCCTTGCCTTACTCTTCCTCATGAAGGGCTTTTAAAATCATCAGAACTCCATGTCTGCCCTGCTCGCAGTGTCCACAACAAGAAATCCAGTTGTCTAACCTGGGCATTTCTCATCTTCATTTCTGAAAAATCTTGGCCGTCTCCACTCACCCAAGTCAAGTAGGTCGGCCACAGTGAGGTTAGAGGATGAAATCAAGGTGAGTTATTTTGTTCAGCTACTATGGAAGGGAGGGAGGGTGGGCAAGGGGGATGCTTTAGAGAGCTTAACTCTCAGAAACCCTCGTGGGCATTTGTCCTCATCCTAAAGCAGCTAGGGAGTACTGAAGAGAACATTCCTAGCCCTCTCGGAATGCTGTGTGTGTTGAAATGGCAATGCCATTATTTCGTATGGTCACACAGCGGAAGCCTCAGGGTAGTTATTGCAAGCAATTCATTATTCCATGAAGCTGGATTTGAGAAAGGGAGACACATTCACTTAAGGATGATTTCCCCTAGTTATGGTTTAGGTTTCATGCCTCGTAACAGCACAAATGTCACTAAGATTTCCCCTTGCAGCTCAGCACTGTCTATTTCTAAGAGGGTGGACCCTGGAGACACTTAAATAAGCTTACATCAGAATGCCGCGTCCCATGCTCTGGAATGGTGTCTGCTGAGAGAGAGAGATCTGGGACTCAAGTAGTTGAGGGGGGGCTGCAGGTCAGGAGAGAGGTGCACAGAGCTGCGGGGATGGGGGAGCGGGACTCATAGCAGGGAGAACAGCAGGCCGGCAACACGGAGAAGTGCAAGCAGAGCTGCAAACACAGCACATGTTAAATACAGCACCATTGAGAACAATTAAGTTTGGATGAGGAGCAGGTGGCCAATGGAAGTGGCAGCGACCTCTCTTGAAGGCATTTAAATTAGAAAATACCCATCAGCAAGGTGTCTAGGCAGCATGCACAGGCTCACTGGGGACCCTGCTCTACAAAATGGGACCTAGGAGAACTTTCAAGATTTGTCCCCAATCGCTTCCTTATCTCGCTCAACCCCTTTCACTTGAGTGTGTCCATAATTTTCTCATTACGGACCCAGGAACAGACACAGAGGGGATCACTCTGACTCTTCGTTCAGCACAGCTCTGGGAGTGTAAGGCTCATCTTCAAAGTCTTGCGTGCAACCCAGGGGGCTGCCAGAGGCAGGACGTTTCAGGAGCCTAGAAAGAGATTGCTTCTTAGTCCCCCTCATTTAGTGGCTTATTTTTTATCACTTGAACCCCCAGCATAATATATCGACAAAGGCACAAAGCAAGGCACTAGTCAAAACAGATGGATGGCAGAGACAGGAACAGAAAGCTTTCCCTGCCACAGTGTGTCCTTTGGAAGAATAAAAACCTTTAAAAGGTAGGAAATCAGTGAGTGTGCTACCCCCTTCAAAAGGGCGGCCGGGGTAAACTATGGAGATCCAACGGAAAGCTTGCATGCCTAGACAAGAGCAGAGACCTTTTTGTTGGGTCTCAGAAGTTGTGTACACTTCTTTATTCTGCCCACCAATTGGGATTTAGTGGCACACTCCAATATTTCTTCCAAGTGCTTCCCCGCACTTGAGAAATGTTCTTGGAACTGGACATCTGCAGCACTGAGCGCTCCCCTATAAACACAGAAAGAAGCTGCTGTACCTCAGTGTTTAATCTGTCTTTCTGACTCAGGACACAAGGTTTAGCATTGTGAATGAAACCATAAGGAATAAATTAACTCAAGAGAAACACAACTCCACGGGGGCCTTGCCCAAGTTGCCCTAGATGAATCACACACAGTGTAAGGTCTTCACCAGTGGTTTAATCCAGCCAGCAAGGAGTTTATCAAAGCCTGTATAGGAATTTCAAGAGCTTGCAGGGGCAACCAGCATCCATCCCAGGGCAAGAACTGAGGCATCGCAGCACAGTCCAACTGAAAAAGCAGTGGGAGTAGCATGGTCAGGTCCTGGGGGAAGGTGGGGCATTGGCAAAGCTGAGAGAACATAACCTGAGGTCATGCAGTACAGTTCAATTAACGCATCACTGAGAACAGCCATCAGGTCTTGGTGAGGAACAGGTAGACTAGGATAGAGAATTTATAAAATACCCATGACTAGTAGCACTTTACAAATTAGTAGTAGTAGTATCTTGGCAACAGGAATAGCTCCATTTGAGACCCCGAATGGACGGAGAGCTAGCATTGAACATGCATATGCCCAACATGTTAATGTAACTTCGAAACATGCAGGTGGTGATAAAACTTACAACACACCACCACAGCCAGCTACGGACACGCACGACAATGACAGAGACCCTCATTAGATCATTTCAGTAAGTGAGAATGCAGAGCAGGTTCCACTGAAAGCTCACTGGTCCCAGGACCCAGCCTCTCTGCCAGCTACGCCCTCCACAAATCTTCTTGCCATATTTTTATACAAGTCACGTGCTATCGGTATATTGTCCTCACACAACATGTACAATTTACTCGAGTCACTGCTTATGGGACAGCTACCACCCTTTGCGCTGCGCCCGCAATTCCTACTTCCCTCTCCCACCCGCCGCCCTCCGCTGCACAATGCGCCTGCAATTCCTACATCCCTCTCCCACCCGCCACTCCACATCACGCCTGCAATTCCTACTTCCCTCTCCCACCCGCCGCCCTCCGCTTCACAACGCGCCTGCAATTCCTACTTCCCTCTCCCACCCGCCGCCCTCCGCTTCACAACGCGCCTGCAATTCCTACTTCCCTCTCCCACCCGCCACCCTCCGCTTCACAATGCGCCTGCAATTCCTACTTCCCTCTCCCACCCGCCACCCTCCGCTTCACAATGCGCCTGCAATTCCTACTTCCCTCTCCCACCCGCCGCCCTCCGCTTCACAATGCGCCTGCAATTCCTACTTCCCTCTCCCACCCGCCACTCCACATCACACCTGCAATTCCTACTTCCCTCTCCCACCCGCCACCCTCCGCTTCACAATGCGCCTGCAATTCCTACTTCCCTCTCCCACCCGGCGCCCTCCGCTTCACAATGCGCCTGCAATTCCTACTTCCCTCTCACAAGCAGTTTTTTACAGAAGCAGATTAGGTAATGGTTGCCATCCCTGCTTCATTATTGTCCCCTAGCACCAGGGCATGGGAAGGAGGAAGCAAAGATGGAGTTGTCCCCCTGCTTGTTTGAGACCAAATGCTTCACTCCAGCTCTTGGCCCATGTAGCTCTGTTGAAAGGGAAGTGTGAGAGTTTAACTTTCCCCATATGGCTCAACTGAAATTTGTGCTTGTAAAACTCAGCAAGGAATGAAGCCACCATTTTCAGGTTTGGGTGCCTAAACTTAATCCACCTAGGTCAACAAGACAGGAGCGATTATTGTTGGCCAGCCCAGTGTGGTGGTGGGTGATTGATGGGGACCTACCTCTTCTGGCTACTGAGGTTTGCAGCCTTAGGGTGCTCCTGGAGTATCACTTATGTCAGTGGCCAGAAGCATTCCTCACAAACTCCACCCAACAAGAAGGCCGCAACCATTTCTTTCCGATCCATGCTTGGCCAGCACCATCCATTTCTTCAGAACCTCAAGGCCAGACTAAAGCAATGCACTGTGTGTGAGGCTGTCCTTGAAGACTGGTTGGGGGCTACAGCTGGTGTTGAACGCAGTGGCCCCCTTCTGAATGGGGGCACCGATGGGTCTTTTATAAATGCCACTTCCCCTTCACCGGAAGCACATTGCACCAATGTGCACTGGCTTCCAACAGTCTTCCAGGCACAACTGAAAGTGCTGGTTTTGACCTAAAAGCCTAATGACTTGGGCCCTACATCTCTAAACGAGTCTGCAATCACAACGTTCAGCCAGGGCATCCTTGTGCAAGTTCCATCACTGCACCAAGTCCATACGGCAAGGGCGCTCAGAGAGGCATTCTTGGTGGTTGCTCCATAGCTTTGGAACTCCCTTCCCCTGGAAGTTCACCAAAGTCCCAAGCTAAGCATTTCTGGAGGCAATGCAAGATCTATTTATTTGGCAAAGCTTTTAGCAGGCGGGGATAGAGTTTGGGAAGTGGCTTTGATTGGAATTTTATATAATATATTATATCTTTACAGGTTTCATTTCTGTATATATTATACATGTCTTGGATACACATTTCATGTTGTTAACTGCCCTGAGCCTTCAGGGAGGAACAGGCTAAACCCCCCAATCAATCAAATCAACTAGCTATTTCCAGCACCTTATTAAAGTGGCCTGATCAGGGGAGCCTGTAGCCAACAGAACCTCAGAAAAGCTAGGTCACTTAATTTAGACATTTGTAATATTGACCTACACATTTTAATTTTGGCGTCCAATCTTGAAAGTGCTGGTTTGAAGCTTCCAGACCTTTAAGGAACTTACTTGCTTGTTCAGTTTGCTAATGAAGGAGAGAGCCTGAAAAACACTTTTTAGTATTTTAATTGATCAGTACTTGTTCCCAGAGCAAGCTGGCTTTCGCCCAGAAAAACCATGTGCCACAATCAGGTGTTGAACTTCACCCAACACACTGAGATAGGTCTGAGCAAGAGTTGGCCACAGGCGTTGTATCTGTTGGTCAGTTATCCACATACGACTCTGAGCCATCTGGGGCTGCTGATTACGCAATGTGATGAAAAGATTGCCATCTTGTTTGGTTAATACACTCACGGCTGGAGAGTCCACGATTCTATGTGGAATTACGCTGAAAGCCAAGCCAATGGGCTCGATCTCATGGCCTGTGCGCCACATCCCCATTGACCGCATACTGTGCTGTGCGGTTCCCGAATGCACAGCTTGTGCACAGGATCCGCGGGCCATGGGATCAGCCCCACTGGCAGAAACATGATCTTCCACAAGGAAGTGTTCTGGCACCAGCTCTAATGACCAGTCTATCCTGGCATGAGAAGTTTCCTCTATGCCGATGGTCTGGGCGTCACTATTCAAGTAAAGGACTTCAGTGAAAAAACTAATCACAGCCTTGCGTGGACCCTCAGATTACTACGCTAAAGAAAAACAAGTCAGCCATGCTAGGATTGCTAGCCACCTACATATCACAAAGCAGCTTTCTCCCCACAGTAGAGCCACCGGGAACATCTCCACCTGGCACCCGTTTCTGCAAATGTGGCAAACGCGGCTAGATTTTTTGGCAAGGGTGTAAAAATACACGTAGATGTTGCTGAAGATCTTCTGGCCAGGGCAGCATTGTTCCAAGTTAGAGAAGTCTAAACCGCCTTTGAATGAGAGTTGGCAGGTCGAAGAACAGCATGAGAACATGAGGCTGTTTACAAGACCCGGATATCTGAGACTGGGGCAAGATGCAGACCATGGAACACTTTCGGATCTGTCATCTCCTGGGGGAATCCTGTACTGCAGAGGACCTCGCCAGAGCCACAGGTTGAGCTAGATCATGTGTCCAGCACCAGATAGACCAGGGACACCGAGAGCATTTCCAAACTTATGAATGGCTGTGAAGGCAGCATTTTCAAGAGCATCTTATTTCAAAACTGGGACTGGGTCTCTTAAGCTATTCAATTGCTTCAGAAAGTTTTACTTAGAATTGATGTATTCTCTTAGCATCTGACATTTTATTTTATTTTTTCCTAAAGCTTCTGGATTTCAATTAAAAAAAAACAACTCTATTTGAAACACTGGAGCCATTCAGTGAAGGATTCCTGAATTACTTTGTTGTCCATGTTGTTATCCCTCCTTTTTACAGGAAATGAAAAAAAATATGGATATTACATTAACACTGAGATGTCAAGCATACAAAAGCCAAAATGTTCTGAAAGTTCAGCTCTCCAACCACCTTAACCAACATAAAGGTCCAATATAATTTGAAACATAAACCATAATATGGTCACAACTCCCTAAGTCTAATAACTTAAACATACTTCAAGTCCACACCTTTCTCAGACGATGAGGTCGTGTTGCTATGTTGGCACTTGGCTTTCCTTGTACCCGTGACTCATTTCTGCAGCATTCGCTTTTCATTCAGAATTATACCCAAGACGGATCCTCCTTAGAAGCGCATCCAGGGCATTTTACCCTGCACAGCACCTCACAATGTCCCCCAGTTAATCTTTTCACCTGCAAATGGCCACTTTAGTCCCACCTAGTCCAACCTCAAGTGTAGGCCTGTCTGCAATACAAGTAGATACAACTGTGAGGGCTTCAATAGGATTCAGGAATAAACACACTTTGCTTCTCCACAGCCATCTTGGTGCTCTCAAGAGTCTGCAAATCTTTGTTGAGTCCATTACAACTGACCTCAAAACGAAGAATGAAGTTTGTGCTGTAACGTCCTCTACAATGTCAGGCAGGTCATTCAGATTTTCCTCCTTGCTGACTGTTATGGAAGCTAGCTCAGAATATGCAAATGTCGGGCTTCCTTGCCTGTTAGACTGCACTGGGAACTCCACTCCAAGAGCCATTCTGGCCTTTCCAGGCCGCATTCCAATATCGTGCAAGGTGGCACCACAACCAACTGTTAGAGTAAGATCGGTATCCGCTAGCTGCCGAGCAGTCCTTACATACCCAGGGGCAAGCAAGAAATGCAGCCTCACTGACAAGGAAAACTAGTGTTGTAGCACGATCCCTTAAGTGAGCAGACAGACTGAAGAACCCACAACAATTTAGATCATGGCCCACAAAAGCCAGCCAACAGCTCTGTGGCTCAAAGGAAAGGTGCAGTGCAGAGGGGATAGTTCACTTGCCACCTGCCAGAGACTGAACGGATGGAGCAGCATGGTGTGAGGAGGACAAAGCAGCCTCCAGGACTAGATGGAATGGCCCATAGAACAGGCCATGGAGCTGCTAGCACCTGGACCTACAAAAACACAGGACCGGAAAGAGCAGCACAGTGGGAAGTTCATCTTGGGGGATAATGCAGCCCTCTAGAATGCATATAATGGCCCAACGTGGAGCCAACACAGCAGCCATGGGGTACAGCCAGTTAAGAGTTTTCATGGCCAGGAAACTGAAAACCCAAGGGCAGCAATCCACAGAAACCAGTAAAGCATGGAGAGTGCAACTGCGGTGTAGCCAGACAATTCAGCCATGAGGAATCCTGCCTCCCAACTACCTTCCACTTGTTTGAATAACTTGCATCTATTTTAGCTCTGGCTGCTCTTTAAACGTTCCTAAACCCATGGTGACCTTTTTAAAAAGTAATCAGCACAACCGTCCAGAAGCACATACAAACATCTCCGAAGGCACGCTGTCCAGAACAAATAGTGCTTGGGAAAGGCTCGAATAAACCAACAGCAATCAGCCCCCTGAAAACAAATCAGCCGATGTCTCTTCAGTGGAGAAGAGTGGGCACGAGTCTGTAGGACACGGCCATGCTCGCCTCATTCAGACAAACGCAGGATTCTCTCAGAATAAGCCTCATCCCATGTGGGACGAGGCCATTGGGAGTTACCGAATCTTTTAATAGTGGTGAAGAAAATGACAAATCTTTTGCCCTCTCTCTAGTCAGTGGAAGTGTTCAGAAACTCACTGGGTAAGGGCTACTTTTCAAGCGTACAGATCCTCAGAATAGAAGCCTAGAAAAACATCATTCTAAAAAAAGTGACAAAATTGCTTCCAGTTCTGCACTAGCTGCTAAACCCGGTGTCAAACTGACCTCCACGCAGCACCGGTCAGCATGGCTGGATGTTGTAGCCTTCTGAAGCTTACTGCTCACCTTCTCCAACTAGAAACCTCCTCCAAGGGGGATTCGGGCGGCACCGTGCAGTCACACACAGCTTTTCAGTAGTGCAGAATGACAGACACCTTCTCTGCACCAGGACTTGGACCCATTCGCACAAAGCCCCAGAGCACACATTCTCCAGGGGAGGGTTCCCATGGCAAGCAAATCAGTGCTGAGCAATCCTGCTCTGGGGAGTCTGTGTGAATAGGCCACCTCTGAAGTGGAGATTTTATTGATTTATTTAGATTTTTAACCCATCCCCGAATCTTGCATCATACATGCGTGTGTATGTTATACTACATAAATACAAAACCAAAACCCATAAAAGGCAGTATTAAAAATATACATATAAGATGCCCATCAAGCAATCCCCCAAATCCCACCCTTGCCGGCCAAATGCTTGGGTCAAACAAATAGGTCAAAGATGCAGAACTTGCTCCCGTCTCAGGACAAGAGCTGAACCAACTACCCTCCGAAACAGGCATATTCGTTGAATATAACAGTCGCTACTTGCATAATTTCCAACGAGGACTCGTTTTCTGCGTGTGCATCCACCTGTGTATAAATATCTACTAATTTTATAAACCAGCTGATAGTAAGGGCCTTGGCAGGCAGAGGGTGGCATGGAATCTAGTACCCTGGGGGCACAGCCACCCCAAAGCGGAGCAGCCAAGGAGCCTCCCCAGAAGGGCCCTTTCTAGGCAGTCACTAAACTCTTTATAGGCTCGCTAGGCAGTGCCCATCCCCCAGGATCAAAGCCGCTCAGGGAAGCCAGCCGGTGCTCGCTCTGGAAGCTCTAGCGATTGAGCTTTGGGAAGGGAAGAGGAAGGTTGAAGGGGCAAATAGACTGTTCATCACAGAGTGGGGGGAGGGGGAACCCCTCTCTCTCGTTTGATTTTAATAATGGAGGTGCAGGCTGCAGTTTCACGGCTCAGGTTGCATCCGATATCCATGAAGGTGAATAGGCGCAAAGACTTCATTTTGTTAAAAAAGGTAACGGAAAGGAAATCTGAGCCAAGGCCGCCGAGACCCTGGCATGACCCCTGGCACAGCCACTACAGCCCCTGCAGCTCCCGACACGGCTGAATGAGACACTACGGCTAGCCCTCTCTCTCATAGCTCTGGTGCTGGTAGGACAGCGTATGGCACCGCGTTACCGCAGGATCCAAGGGCGGCGCGCCGGCTCCACGTTACCGGGCTAGCGCAGGTTGGGCTGAAACATTTCCTTAACACTGTTGTTTACTTTCCGCAAGTTGACTTCTGCTGGTCATTCAAGTGGGGATTTCCTCCTATCTCCAGGATAAAGAAACAGACATCGTGTTTATAAACTACTCGGATTCCTGTTCCATAAATAGTTCTTGCTTCCCTTGGGGCGGGACTGACCAGAGGAGAGCAAGAGCTGGATTCTTGCCCCAGAAAAGCTTTCTCTGTCTCTCTGCTCTTGCCCCATGACCTGCAAGCCTCCTCCGAGTTCTTGATACGACCACGCCGGCAATCAAGAGGAGCAAGCTAGCTTATGGATTCAGCACCTTCTGTCCCAGCTCTCTAAACCCCAGAGGGAAGAATGCTTAAGCCAGAAGTTCCAAACAGAGACAGGTTACATTCAAACAGCCTGGAGCCAGAAATGGTCTCTCTCCATCCATCAAGACACACAACAGAAAACAATGTCACAAAAGCTAAACAAAAGTTGCCGAGGAGACTGGGGGGGCTGCACTCTCATGGGGGGGGGGGACGTCACGCTCTCTGGTCAGGAGACACTTCCCCTTCCCCAAGTGCTGTGCCCACTTGTAGCTGGGACAGCCCCCCCAGGCCAGGCCCAGCCAGTTGCTGCCCCACTGATTCAAACTCAGGCCAGTTAGTTCTGCTGTTTTCCCAGAGTCCATGCCAGAATTCTGACTAGGTTAACGTGGGGACTACTTAGCTCCTTCCTCAAACATGATTTAAATAGTCCGTTGAAACAAATCAGTCCAAGAGCACGGCTAACTGCACGGCAGCTGGCTGGCAAGGCAGCAGATCTTGGTTATCAAAGGCAGAGGTGCACATAATCATTTAGGTAAAGCCACTTAAACTGGACTTATAGGGCAGTCAAGCCACCCACGATCTTTTTGTGCTATGCTGGCTTCAGAGTCCTTATCTGCAGGTTCTCTGAAGACACCAGAACTCAAGGGCTTTCTGACCACCTCTTTCACAGATAGAACAACTCGGTTTCATTCATACTTCCTAGCTGAAACAAGTCACTCTAGTCTCTCAGAACTGCAAGCCAGCTGGAACAGCTACCCAGCAGAGTGGAAACAGGGAACTAAATGGCTCAATGCAAATCACAAACTTCAAATGGAAAAGAACACGCAGATGTTAAAATTACTCCTTGTTACTGTGAAGCGGCTAGCACAGAGGCAACCGCACTTCTTGGGGAACCCTTAATTAGAGGAGTCGGGGAGGGAACCATGGTCAGGAAGATCAAAAGCAAACCTGAATAAGAGTAAGCTGTGTTTGCAAGCTGAGCAGCAAGGAAACCATCACTGATACTGTAGGAACCAAGCAGGGAGCGAGCTACAGAGCAGGAAACGGATTAGCCCTTAATTGTCCCGTGGCTTTTCACACGCTTTGCTATGAAGCAGCCGCCTCAAAGGAGCACTGCTCTGAACCAAGGTCACAGGGAGAGTTAGGGTTATCTGAATCCCACTACACCTCCAAACACCTGCTGCAGAAACAGGTCACTCAGACAGAGCTCTCACAGCTAGATTTACAGGTGGAAACCAAGAATCACCTACGTATGGAGTGTTCCCCTAGGCTAGAAATCTCTAGGAGGCTCACCTCTCCATTCTAGGGTTGTTACCAGATTTCACAAATGCACACACAAACACAAGCTTTAAGATAAAAGGAAGTTTTCTGTAAAGAAAATAAGTTCTATAAATCAAACAGCGGTGCAGAGATGCAGAGAGTTGCTATTGACAGTTGCATATAAAAGTCATGCAGATTGTCCTAGCTGCACTTTGGAGGATTTCCCATCTAGAAATCTCATACTCTGAATTCAGTTCTTCGGCAGCATCTTTACAGCTCCTTCATTCATGAAGCTTGGCCTTCCCCCTCATCTCTTAGCAAGAGGCACATGAGGGGGGAGAGCCCCAGGCAGAGTGAGGCAAGGGCACCACATCCTTGGGAAGCATTAATTTAAATTAATTAAAAAAAAAAAAAAAAGTCAGAGTAAAAACTGTCCCTGACCTATAAAACTCTAATTTTAAACCTAGTTAAGAGGAAGGCAAATAGGAAGATGCAGGTAGAAGTCCAGCAGCAGGGTGGGGGCTATCCAGTGTTTTGCATCCAGTGTAACATGTATGACTATCTTCCTCTTGGGGAGAGGTCATACGTGTGCAGTCGGTACAAAGAGCTGCCGGCTCTCAGAGAAAATGTACAGTCTCTGGAGGCTAAAGTGGCTGAGCTGGAGGAGCTGAGGCAGACAGATGTTTATAGAGGGGACCTTGAAGGACATAGTAGAGCAGTCCCACCTCTACTCCTGCAGCCCTTGGGGAAGGAGGGCATCAAGCTGCTATAGAAGAGATGATTATTATTTATTAAATTTATATGCTGCCCCCTCCTGCTATAAGCATCTTGGGGCAGCTAACAACATTTTAAAATACATAAGCTGTGGGGGATTGGATGAGGGCTAATCGACTGCGACTGAATCCTGACAAGACGGAGGTGATGGTAGCGGGTCGGTCGGCGGAGGTGACGGCTCCATTGATTGATGGGATCTGTCCTCCGCTGATGTCCCAGGTGCGGAACTGGGGGTGCTCCTTGATGCGCAGCTCTGCCTGGATCTCCAGGTGGAGACCGTGGCAAGCAGTGCCTTCCGCCAGTTACATCTGGTGCAGCGGCTTCGGTTCCGAACTTGGCCACGATCGTCCATGCTTTTATTACCTCTAGGTTGGACTACTGCAACGCGCTCTACGTGGGGCTCCCTATGGTGACGGCTCGGAAGCTGCAGCTGGTGCAGAATGCGGTGGCCCGGCTCCTGGTGGGGCTGGGCCGCCGGGAGCACATTACACCAGTCTCACTGCTCCGATCTCTGCACTGGCTGCCAATAGTCTTCAGGGTCTGATTCAAAGTGTTGGTTTTAACCTATAAAGCCTTACACGGTCTGGGCCCTGCTTATTTGCGAGACCGCCTCACCCCACAGGCTTTAGATCGGCCCCTGCGGTCATCTGGGGGCGCCTTGTTGGAGGTCCCCCGGGTCCTCCAGGGGGCCACGCAGAATAGGGCGTTCTCGGTGGCCGCGCTGCACCTTTGGAATTACCTCCCGGTGGGGGCACAGTTGGCCCCAGACCTCCCGGCCTTCTGCAGGAACTGCAAAACCTGGCTGTTCCATCAGGTATTTGGCGAGGGAGACGGGTAGGGAGGGTGGTATGGGGGTGTTTTATGGTTATCTTATTTTATTGTTGAATTGTGTTGTTTTTTTAATTGAATTGAAATGTTTTTAGTATATATATTGTTGTTAGCTGCTTTGGGCCGCCTGTGGTGGGAGAAAGTGGGATATAAATGTTGAAATGAATAAATAAATAAATAAATAAATAAATAAATAAAAATAAAATACATTAAAAACAACCCCAAAGTTAAAGTAACCCAGTGCCAAAACCCCTCCCTAGCCCCCAACCCACCCATCCCATCTCCCTCGGTAAAGGCCCGGCGAAACAGCCAGGTCCTACACTGTCTACGGAAAGGGGAGATCAGCGGCCAGGCGGACCTCCAACAGTTCTTTGGTTACGAAAATATAGTCTATCCTTGAGAATGTTTTATTTGGTGGAGAGTAAAAAGTATACTCCCTCTCTATCGGACGCTTAACTCTCCATATATCTATCCATCTCCTTTCTTGTGCCTGCTCTGCCAATTTTGTGTTTAGTTGCCTTTTTCGTGGCATGTCAGATCTGTCGTCCCTCTGCATTGTGCTATTAAAATCTCCAAGTATCAAAAGTGTGCCTTCACTATTGTCTTAGGCGGACCTCCAACAGGAGGGAGTTCCACAGCCGCGATGCAGTCATAGAGAACTCCCTCCTCGTGGTCGACACGGAGGGTGCCACCAGCCAACCGCAGAGGTCAATCCAGGATCCGGAGGGTGAGGTGGTCCTGCAGGTAGCCCAGTCGTTTAGGGCTTTAAAGGTCAACACCAACACCTTGAATTGGGCCTGGAAGACTATTGGCAGCCAGTGCAGAGCGTGGAGCACTGGAGTAATGTGATTGCGTCGGCCTGTCCCCTTCAGGAGACGGGCCGCTGCATTCTGCACCAGCTGCAGTCTCCGGACCAGCACCAAAGGTAGCCCCACGTAGAGTGCATTACAGTAGTCTAATCTCGAGGTAATAAAAGCATGGATGATTGTGGCCAGGTCCAAGTCAGAGGCATATGGCCTAAGCTGATATACCAGATGTAAGTGGCAGAATACACCCTTTGCCACAGTTGCCACCTGGACGTCCAGGCGGAGCTGTGGATCAAGGAGCACCCCCAGACTACAGACCTGAAATACCATGGGAGGGTGGACCTCATCAATGATGCGGGCAATTGCTCCCCCAGTTTTCCCTGCAACTATCACCTCTGTCTTGTCAGGATTTAACTTCAAGCGGCTGCCCTCATCCAATCCCCCACAGCTGACAGACACTGGGTAAGCACCGAGACTGCCAGACCTGGAACAGATGAAAATGAGAGATATAGCTGGGTGTCATCAGCATATTGATGACACCTTACACCAAACTCTCGGACAACCTCCCCCAAAGGCTGCATGTACACATTGAACAAGAGAGGGAATAAGATGGAACCCTGCGGGACTACACACGTGAAGCCCTGGGGAGAAGATGAATAATCACCCAGCACCACATGTTGGGTTCTCCCAGCCAGGAAAGAGTGGAACCATTCAAGAACATTCTCGCTGATCCCTGCCTGGTCCCGCAGTTGAGTCGCCAATAACTCATGATCAGCGGTATTAAATGCAACCGAAAGATCGAACAGAATCAACAAGGTTGAATGACCATGGTCCAACTCTTGGGAGAGGTCACTGACCAAGGCCACAAGTGCAGTCTCCGTGCCATAACCTGGACGAAAGCCAGACTGCAAGGGATCAAGGAAGTTCACCCGATCCAGATGTTCCTGAAGCTGTTGAGCCACCACCTGTTCAATAACCTTCCCAAGAAAGGGAAGGTTAGAGATCGGCCAATAGCTGACCAGGATGTCAATGTCCAATGATGACTTTTTGAGCAGGGGCCACACCATAGCCTCCTTGAGACAGTCCGGCACCCTGCCCTCCCCAAGGGAGACGCTGACTATCCTGGCCAGCAACAGCCATAATGTCTCCTGGCTGGCCTTAACCAGCGGGGACGGGCATGGCTCTAATTCACAATAAGTGGCTCAAACAGTCCTAAGAGCATCCTCCGCATCTGAGGGCAACACGTCTTGAAACTCATCCCATAAAACAGGACAAGATGGGGCTTCAACTGCCTCTGGCTCATCCACTGCTAAAAGTGTTGCGTCAAAACCGTGGTAGATTTGAGCCATTTTGTCTGCAAAAAAGTCCACAAACAAGTCACAGCGAGCATTTGATTACTCTGAATCCAGGCAGAGGCCGGACTGACCAGCCCCCTCACGACCTGGAAGAGCTCAGCCGAACAGGACCTAGCGGATGCAATGAGGACAGCAAAGAAAACCTTCTTTGCTGTCTGCACCGCCACGCCATAAGTACATAACCAGACTCTATATCACAATCAGTCAACTTCAGTACGAGAGTGATGCCACTGTCGCTCTAACCGCTGCCCTTCTGGCTTCATCCACTGCAGCGCCTCCATATACCACGGGGACCCGCGTTGTCGGCAATTTGGGAGCAGACGCCTGGGAGTCACACGGTCGATGACCTCCACCAACACAAAACTCCACAGGGTGACAAAGTCATTGAGTGAGCGGCCATCGAGGTCAGAAGGAACATCCCCTAGAGCATTTTGGAACCTTTCTAGTTCCATAAGCCTTTGGGGGCGAACCAACTGAACTGGTTCTGCAGCCTCCTGAGAAATGATCCTGTAGCTGGAATCTGCCTTTTGATGTCATAGTATCCTCTTGCAATGGCGAGCATACATCTCCATGGATGTGTGTCCAGAAAGGGGCGAGAAATAGTACAGCCATGGTAGTTGGTGATTTGATTATTAGGAATGTAGATACATGGGTTGCCAGTGGCCGTGAGGACCACATGGTAAGTTGCCTGCTTGATTATTATTATTATTATTATTATTATAACCACTTGTATAGCGCCAGCTGTGTACCTGGCACTTTACAGAACAATGAGATGGACGCGGTCCCTGCCTGTTATTGAGTATTGAGTGTGATGTCTTTATAGCTTTGTTAACCTTTTAAATCATCTTTGAATCATCTGGAATCCGGAATTTCGAATTTGGATAATGTGATTTTGTATACTTCCGTTATCATACGGTTGTTATTGCTCTTAATTGTTAATGTTATGTTTGGTTATTGTTTGGTTATTTTCTGGTTCAAGTTGTGTTGGCCATGTGGGCTTACAGCTTCAATAAAATTTTACTTACTTACTAAACCCAGGCACGTCCGTCCCTGTAACATACGTGGTGGAGAATGCGGGCACCCCTATCAGCCATCAAGCAGTTTATCTAAAGGGGGGTTGAGCCTGTGCAGGGTGGTATATTTCGGAGTAGTGGTCGAGGATTGCATCCAGAAGCACAAAGAGCAACTGAGTAGAGAGTGGAGAGGTGCATCTGTGGAGGTCCATGGGGAAGATAGAGCTGGGGTACCAACAAGACTGAATGGTGGTGTATAGTAGCTCCTAGAAGGTCAAGCTA
This sequence comes from Sphenodon punctatus, assembly GCA_003113815.1. Lineage (NCBI taxonomy): Eukaryota > Metazoa > Chordata > Lepidosauria > Sphenodontia > Sphenodontidae > Sphenodon > Sphenodon punctatus. The sequence goes on along the minus strand of QEPC01012035.1, from coordinate 1,306,014 downwards.
CCATCATGGATGGAGGATTGAACCCTCGAAGGGGTCAGTCAGTGCAGTTGTGGAGTTGGGTGGAACCGGAGTTGAGGTGGTGCACGTGGAGACTCTGGTGTGAGGTCTGGGAGAGGTTTGCCCAAGCTACAGGAATACTGGGGATGCCTCCAGAATGGTGAACTCAACACAGAGGAGTGCCAGGATATTAACATCAAGACTCGCAGAGACCTAAGATAATGGAGACGCGGGAACAGACAGCAAGGGAACAGAGGTACCAGGGCCACCACAGAAGTGGGACCCCAAGGGACTGCTATTGTGGACACTGCAGACACCTCTGGAGGCTTTGTCCTTCCGTTCTGTACAAGAATACAAGGACTCTGGGGTGCCAGAGAGGAGAGCCTTTTGGAGGTATGGGCAAAGCCTCTGAAGTGCCCAGATGGTATTGGACCTTCAGGGAAACAGGACATTTGCAATGAGCTTTTCCTCAGAGGGGGAGGAGGGACAGCCCCAAATCAAGAACATGCAAAGGGCTGGCTTGGGAGAGCCCAGTGAGAGGGGGGGTCCCGCAAGTCAGTTTCCAGGGTAGTGGAAGAACAGAAAGAGGCAAAACGTTGTTAGGGGTGACATAAAGCAGGACATCTAAAATAGGCATGCCCAAAGTGAGTGATCTCAGTGACACCCGATACAGCAGCTATAATACCCGGAGCCTTCTTTATAAGTGTGCGGCAGTAGTAGGGGTTCTCAAGTACCTATAGAGATTTATTTATTTTTATTTTTATTTCACCGCGTGACTGAAGTCATCGCAGACAAAAATACAAAATATAAATATAATCCACAAATAATATAAATAATAAACTGATAAAAAATAGGTCAGGAAATACTTCCTTTGTACTATAATCATATACATTCAACACTTTAACCTAGTCTTTACCTTTAAATGTGAGAATAAAAAAGACTCTAATCACAGCTTGTTAGATCTACCACATAAGGGTCCTGGGTGGGCATCAAGGGGGGAATCAAGAATATAAGATAGTCACAAAAATAAGAGATTAGATATACCCCAGGTGGCCTGTTCCCTAAGAGTTTCTAAAGTAGTAACATCAGAGGGGATCTAGAGATATAACATAGTTACCAGGGTAAATATAAACCTATTTCCCGTCCAACCCTTACTCCAGTGGATGTTTAATGGAGAGAACATGTCTCAAAAATTGGGCCACCCTATCCGTCACATTTGGATAATGGTCTTCCAGCAATGATCTCATATAAACAGTCACGGGTCTACCGGGGGAAGGGGCTATCACCGGGCGACTATGCCTCCTACGTGCAACCTCATAAAGAGGACATTTGAGAAGGATATGTGGCAGAGACTCCACTTGCTGGCGGTGGCATTTGCATACCCTCTGCGCTAACGGGATACCTTTTGTAGTGCCCCTCAACCATAGCCGAAGAAAAATGGTTTATCCTTGCAAGCAAGAACAGTCTTCTGTTCTGGAGGTCAAGACCCTGACCAGATAAAGCGTTAAGGCAGTGGTGTCATTTGCCCATTTCAGATAGGAGGCTTGGGATCCAAGCTCCCCTATTACTGACCTCATATCCTGTTGCTCGATATCTGCCAACCTCCTCAGCACCAGTCTTCTGGCAGTCTTATAGCCCAAAGGGGCAAGGGCTGCTGAACAGAAGCCCAATTTATTTATCTTTTGGTTTGTAGCTGTTAACCAACCATTCTGGGCCCCTTCCTTAGCTACCATTAGTGTTAAGAGGGCAGCTAACCCAAATTGCAACCTAAGCCAATAGTTTAATGCAGCAGACCAAACCCTCTCCTGGAGTGTTTGAAGACCACATCCCATAAGGAGCACCATAGTGCTAGCCCCCGGAGGGGCAGCCAGCAGGGCACAAATAAACCCAGCTTGGATCCTCTCTAGATTTTTCTCTTTTCCCAAGGCCCAAAGATGGGCCCCATATAAAAATGAGTGGACACCTTTCTGGATAAAAATCCGAATTGCCGGATAAACCATCTGACCTCCCCGAGATCTAAAGAAGGCCAGCAAGGTCTTCATAAATGATTAGCAGATATTACTCTACCGTGTCTGTTATATGCGGACGACACGGTTCTGCTCTCGTACTCGTAGGTGGGGTTAAGGCGTTCAACTTGAGATTTTCGGGAACGATTGTAGCGCAAACTACCTAGAACTATAGAGATTTATTGAAATTAAGCCTTGAGGTTTCGTTTTTAAATGCCTCAATGCATACGTGATTGGTAACTGTCAATAGTGGGGGGAAGGGGCACAGGAATGGGGGCTGGGCAGGGGTTCAATAGGGTCCTCTAGGGCTTCCAAAAATCCCACATGAGTTGCCTATGTCTCAGTGAATTAGTCACTGGGCATTGAGTGGCCCCAGCAGCTGGAGATAGCACGAACACCCTTTATGCCAGCAGGAATGAAGCCTCACAACGCATCCTTCAAGGGTCACTGTTTGCAAAAGCGAGTCAAGTTTGAGCTCCTCCCCTAAGGCCCCACAAAGGTGCCTAACATAGCCTCCTTGGCGAACGGGAGCAGCCGGCTCTCTTCTGCTACCTACAGTGCTTAGTTTGTACTGGGGCCTAAGCCCACCCCAGAAGCCACGCCTCCCAGCCCAGAGGTGGTCAGAGCAGGGACATGAATCCTGTTCTCCGGCTGGCTAGCAACCCACCCCCAGGACTAACCTGCCTCTCTGCAGCTGAACAGAAAAACAGTTGTGATTTAATCTATACGATGACCAGCGCAGGGGGTGGGGGCAGGAATGTCGTCATGAAAGCCAGATCAACCAGTCAGGATTTCTCAGGGTTTTGTTTCCATCCCGGAAATAGCCAATATCAGCCTTTTCCATTCTGGGATGGACACTCCTACTGGGAACATTTCCCAGGGCTCTGCTCCTTTCTTGAATTTCATTGCCAGGGCTGAGCCCCCAGATGAAGCCCTGGCTCTCTCTCGATTGTGCAGTAGTGTGGAGGTGTGGATGCTGTTCTTGGGTATGAAGACCCTGCAGCTGCCTACACCAAGTACACAGGCTGGACACGCTCATGGCAAGGCACTTTTATCACGTGGGCCACTATTCTGAGCCCGCTTCAGTTTTGGGCCAGTTTTACAATGCACTGTATTACATCCAAGCCAGCGGAGCAGCCCTCTAGCCTTAGGCTAGTATTAAACTCTCCTTAACTAGTTAACAATCCAAGTATTCTTCCCATTTAAAAAGGTCACCAAAGAGCTACTTTGTTTGCATGCACCTTGCCTAAGTTATTGTGCTCCCAGTCTCCTTTGTCCTCCATGTAATTTGAGAGGCCTTAGCTACTTCCAAAAGGCCCTAGAAATTCAGTAGGCTGTTTGTCTTGTTAAGCCAGGAATGTTTCACTTGGTCTCAGAAACATAGCTTGGGTAGGGCTAGTGGTTGTCTTAGGAAATAGCCCCTAATTCCCCATATTCTGGAAACTAAAAGTAATCCACAACCCAGAGAAATAAAGTAAAAGCAAGACGATGACAAGGAACTGTTCCGTGTTGCTACAGAGAGCAGAACTAGCAGCAGTGGGCTCAAGTCTTCACTGCAGAGAAAGTTGGGGAGATCCTCACACCAGAACGATTCTTTGTAGATGATGAATCAAAAGTACGGTCACAAATCAACCGGTCTCTGGAAGAGCAAAGTTCTAAAGCAAAATGACAAACTAACGAGTAACAAAATCACCAAGACCAGATGGGATTCACCCCAGAGTCCTGAAGGAACTCCAGTCTGAAATGACAAACCTATGATTGGTCATTTATAACCTATTGCTAAAGTCTGCCGCTGTCCCGGAGGGCTGGAGGGTAGCAAATGGAACCCCAGTATTGAGAAAGGGCTCCACAAGCAATTCGGGAAACGACGTCAGTGTTTAGAAACTATCATCATATCCCCCCTCAGTCCTTTCTTCTCCGAGCTGAAGAGTTTTCATCTATCCAGCCTCTCTTCGTACAGGAGCCGGTCCAGACCCTTTATATTTTGCTGCCATTCAATGTCCCTTTTCTGGTTCCACTTTGTCTTTTTTGAGATGGGCGACCAGAACTACGCCCGACATTCCAGGTGCGGTCACACCCCATATATTTATATACAGGCATTTATTTAGCGTTTATTTATTTATTTATTCATTCATTCATTACATTTTTACCCCGCCCTTCTCCAAAGACTCAGGGAGACTTACAACATAAAAAATATAAGATACAAGCCAATACATTTAAGATCCCTTAAAACCCCATCATCATCCCAGCCACCCACCCCACCCTTTATCCCCATCTGCCACGCACCAATCCTCCCTACCCAAGCCCACCCAACCTACCAAACACCAGGCCAACCAAAAAAGTCTTGCATCTCCCCTGGAAGCCAAACGGGCTCGGGCTTAGGTGAATCTCTAAGGGGAGGGAGTTTGATCATTGTGGGGCAGCAACTGCGAACACCATGCCCTCATTGTAACAACTTCATGGAGAGTTGGCACTTGCAAGAGGGTGCCCCTGGCTGAGCTCAGAGTCGGAGTCTGCAAAGGTACATAGGGGGAGACAGACTGTACAGAGGGGGAAGATGGTACATAGCTCCTTCTGCTAATTTGTATAGATGGCATACGGCTGTGCTAGGTCTTCTGATGTTTTGTCTTAAAGACTAATATCGTTAATTACACTGTATGCCTCTGCAAATTGATTATATCTTGTGAACTTTTTGTTTTTTTCTTATCCTTTGTATGGATATTGCAAAGGGCTATGGCCGCAATAAATAAATATTTATTTTTGGTACATAGGTGGGGAAGAGGGCCCCAACCAGGTACCTGGGGCCCAAGCTGTTTAGAGCTTTATGTTAAAACCAGCACCTTGAATTGTGCCCAGAAAGCTATTGGCAGCCGGTGCAGACTCTGCAGCACTGGTGTAATGCGCTCTTGGTGACCTGTCCCCGACAGAAGGCGGGCCACTGTGCTCTGCACCAACTGCAGCTTCCAAACAGTCTTCAAGGGCAGCCCCATGTAGAGTGCACTGCAGTAGTCTAGCCTCGAGGTGATGAAGGCGTGGATGAGGGTGGCCAGATCTGAATCCGATAAAAAAAGGTCACAGCCTTCTCACCAGATGAAGTTGGTAAAAAGTGCTCCTGGTCACCGCCGCAACCTGGCAATCCTGGCACAGCAGTGGCTCCAAGAGCAACCCAAGGCTACGAACCTGAGTGACCAAGGGAGGCCAGACCCCATCAATAACAGGGGTTCCCTACATCCCCCAGGTCACAAGATCAGCCAAACACCACCACCTCCGTCTTGTAAGGATTCAGCTTCAACCGGCTCGTCTACATCCGGTTGCCAGCAGCAGCCAGGCACTGGGTAAGCACCGAGACTGCAGGACGTGGGTCAGATGAAAAGGGGAGAGAGAGAGATGTAGCTGAGGTATAGGAATGGTTTAGTGGTGCATTTTTCCAAGTATTATTCTTCAAGGTGGCCCATAAAATGGTTGGCATATTGGGGAACCATTTTTGTGCCCATAGCTGTCCCCATGGTTTGTAGATAATATTTGCCATGGAGTGTGAAGTGATTGTGTGTAAGGATGAAATGAGTGAGCTCTGCAATGTGTTTGAGGTGGATATCGGAGGTTTCTCTATTGTCCTGTATATATTTCCGGGAGGCTGAAATGCCGTCTGTGTGGGGAATGTTGGTGTATAGTGAGGCGACATCCATGATAGCAAGGATGGTCTTGTGTGGGAGGGCTCTTACCCTGTGATGTTTTCAGAGGAAGCCAATACCCAATAGTGTCTTTTTATTTATTATTATTTTATTTTAAAAATTTATTATCCCGCCCCTCCCGCCACAGGCAGCTCACATCATATAAAATATAAAAACACTTAAAACAACTTAGAAGGAGGTACCAAATACCCACCCCCACTCAAACCCAACCCCCCACCCATCTTCCTCGCTAAACACCTGGCAGAACAGCCAGATCTTACAACTTTGTCAAAACAACAGGTTGTCAGGGGCCAGCCAGGCCCCCACTGGCAGGGAGTTCCACAGCCACGGTGTGGCCACTGAGAATGCCCTCTCCTGTGTGGCCCCCCGGAAGACTCAGGAGACCTCGAGCTAGGCGCCCCCAGGTGACTGCAGGGGCCGATCCAAAGCCTGGGGGGTGAGGCGGTCCCGCAGATATGCAGGGCCTAGGCCGTTTAGGGCTTTATAGGCCGATATCAGCACCTTGAATTGGGCCCAGAAAACCACCAGCAGCCAGTGCACAGAACGGAGCACTGGTGTAATGTGCTCCCGGCAGCCCAGCCCCCACCAAAAGCCGGGTTGCTGCCTTCTGTACCAGCTGCAACTTCCGTGTCGTCACCATGGGTAGCCCCACATAGAGCACGTTACAATAGTCCAATCTAGAGGTTCTGAAAGCGGATGACAGTGGCGAGGTCAGAGTCTGAGACTTACGGCCGAAGCCGTCGCACCAGGTGTAGTTGGCGAAAAGCGCTCCTCGCCACAGCCTCCACCTNGGTCAGAGTCTGAGACTTACGGCCGAAGCCGTCGCACCAGGTGTAGTTGGCGAAAAGCGCTCCTCGCCACAGCCTCCACCTGGATATCCAGGCGGAACTGTGCATCGAGGAACACTCCCAGACTTGGGAAACCAACGGAGGACAAACCCCGTCAATGACAGGGGCCACCATCTCCATCGACTTACCCACCAACATCACCTCCATCTTGTCAGGATTCAGGCTCAGTCGGTTTGCCGTCCCCCACAGCCATCAGACACCAGGTAAGCACCGAGACTGCCGGGCCTGGGTGTTGAAAAAGAGGTATAGCTGGGTGTCATCAGCATATTGATGACACCACACGCCAAACCTCCTGATCACCTCGCTGAGTGGCTGCATGCACACGTTGAACAGGGGTGGGGACAAAACAGAACCCTGCGGGACTCCACACGAGAGGTCCCAGTATGATGAAAAATATTCCTCGAGCACCACTCGCTGAGTTCTTCCAGTCAGGAATGAGCAGAACCATTCTAGAACAGTTCCGCCCACCCCTGCACAGGCGCATCACCAACATCTCGCGGTCAACAGTATCAAATGCAGCCGATAGATCTAATAGGATCAACAGAGTCGAACGACCCTGTTCCTGTTCCCGGTGCAGATCATCCACCAAAGCCACAAGCGCAGTCTCGGTATCATGACCTGGTCGAAATCCTGACAGAGGGATCAAGAAAACCAACGTGATCAAGATGCCGCTGCAGCTGCTGGGCCATAGCCCATTAGATAGCCTTCCCTAAAAAGGGGAGGGTGGAGAAAGGCCGATAGCTGACAGGGGAGTCAGCATCAAGCGATGGTTTCTTGAGCAAAGGCCACACCACTGCCTCCTTGAGACAGCCCGGCACTCTGTCCTCCCAAAGGGTGGCGTTGACCACCCCAGCCAGCAACAAACCCATTGTTTCCCAGCCAGATTTAATTAACCAAGATGGGCATGGATCTAACTCACAAGAGGTGGCCCTAACCGCCCCAAGAACATCGACTGCATCGGCGGGTGTCACCGACTGAAATTGATACAATTGGACAAGACAGGGCTTTCATAACCTCCAGTTCCTCATGTATATCAATTGCAGCGTCGAAGTCCTGGTGAATACGAGTTATTTTCTCCACAAAATAACCCACAAACATGTCACAACAGGCCTTAGACAACTCCACTCCCAGGTGAAGGGAGGCCGGACTGACCAGGCCCCGGACCATCCAGAAAAGTTCTGCTGGACGGGGTTTTGTGGATCCTATGAGGGCAGCAAATAACTCCTCCTTTGCTGCTCGCATAGCTACGCCATAGGCCCGTACCGTAAACTGTCTTGGAAGAAGCTCAGTCTTTGTTTGGCAAGTGGTTTGAGAAGGTTTTCTATGAGTTCTTCCTGAGATACTCTCAGTGAGTGTGCCAAGGCCAGATACAATAGGTCTGCCTGGGTTCCCCTGTTCGTGTATCTTGGGGAGCATGTAGAAATTTCCTGGGGTGGGATTGTTGGGGATGAGTTTGGGTATTTTCTCCTGGATTCCCCTGGACAAGCTTTGATGATTTGAGTTTCTGTGTGACTTGTGATGTGGGATCCTCCAAGTTCTTTGTAATAATTGTGATCAGAGAATTGTCTATTGGCTTCTGTAATGTAGTCGTCTTGGTTTAGTATTATGACGGTACCCCCTTTATCTAGGGGTTTAATGACTATTTGGTGGTTAGATTTCAGGGATCGTAAAGCCTTTCTTAATGGGATAGGTAGCTTATATTCAGTGTTTTGGTTCAGGATTTCAGAGTCAACTCTTCCTGAAGCAGTCTATGTACTCTAGTGTGGGAGACCAAACTTGCAGGGGCAGAGAGAAAGAGCAGAACTCTAGCCCTAGTATCAGAAGTTAAAGGTTGGGGTGGGAGGGGAAAGGTAGTAAGGCTGTGCATAGAGGTTCATTAGAGTGCTAGATTAAAACCAAATCAGAACGGTTTATAGCAGGCATTCTCCCGATTTAAAGGATTAGTGTTTATATTCCTAGGCTTATGGCAAGAATGGTAATGTTATGAAGCCAACAGCCTCAGTGAAATAAGCATCTGAAATGTAGGATGACAGCAGGGGTTAGCGGCCACAGAGGAGCTGAGTTAATTTGCGAGTACAACTGGAGGCTTTGAACTTCATAGGCTCTTAATAGCAAACATTTCAACTCGGGCTTAAAAAGGAAAAACTAAATTTCCTGTTGTGAAACTGCTATGGACATGTGATGAGAAAGCCCTACCTTTCATGCTCCTGTACAGTGTTCGTTCTAAGGTAGCCCTACATTCCTACAAGATTTGACACCTGACACTGCTTTCAAGGTTTAATGTTTACACTGGAGCCCACAAGGGCGGGCAGTTTCTAAGAGAGTCAGTCCCCAAGTCATAACAAGCTACCCAGAGACATAAAGGAGAAATGGAAAGAATACAAAGATCAACATGGCTGCCTCGAGAGCTTTGCAAACACCTTTACATTTGAAGGACAACTGACAGCAAATAGAAAGGAGGAAGCATCAATAAGGATGAAATAAGGGAACAGAAACCACACCAGACGGCGGCAGAAGAACAAAGTGAGCTACTGCCAACAAGAGATGTAAAAAACAATCAAAAGGGGGTTTATAGGCACATTAAACAGAAAATCAAAGAGATGCATCCAGGAAATGGAAGAAAGGCTGTGCCACTAAGAGAGAGCGCTGAGTAATAGCCCATGCATGCTGGGATAAAACCAGACACAATGAGTTGCAACCAGCAAGGGAGGCAAGGAACAAGAAGGGACTTTGGGTCTACACTCAACAGGGAGAGGAGATTAAAGGGAGCTGTGAAGACAATGGAACACCTCAACACCTACTTTGCTTCAGTCTTTACAAAAACAATAAGTGCGACCAGATGAACAAATTAAAATGAACAAGGAAGAGGAGACGCAGCTCACAATAAATTAAGGAGAACATCAAAAAATTTGACCAATCTGAACGCATTTAAATTAGCAGGGCCTGACAAGTTTCATCCTAGGATTCTGAAGGAATTAGCTGAAGAAATCCCGCAGCCACTAGCGACTAAGAAGGATTTGTTATGATTCAAGCTAAGCTTCCCAAACTCACATTGTTTGGACTGTACAAACAGACAATCACCAAAGAAGATCCAGAATTCTGAAACTCTATTCACACTGATTGGCGAACTGGGAAAATTTCCTACGATAACTGCTGGAAACTTCAATTAAGTCCTACATCCTGTCCTTGATAAAGTTACCTCTCTCCAAACTATTCAATTACATGCATCAAGAATGGGATGGGCGTGTTAACAAACGAGATGGTAGCCCACACCAAGTGGGTGTCCACCTGTCCATTTATTAGGTGTTTGCCCCCACTGGCCCCGTGGTCACTACTACCAGACATGCACAGTGGGGTCCCTGAGCTTGCGGAGCCCACTGTGTGGACGAATACAGGCTAATGTGCACCCACGTATCCATATCCCGCCAATTAGGTTACGTGCATCCTCCGCTTGTACAGGTCCGCCAACACCACAGAGTCGTGGGCGAAAAGCCTAGAGCGTTCTGAACAGCAAACATTTCCGGTCTCTCTTTCCACTCTTACTGGTGCACACATAACATTTACCCTGCCATTTTCAAATGTGTGTTCCCCTAGCTCCTCCTGGTTGGCAGTATGTGACAAACACTTGCTCTTTCCCAACCCCTACATTCTCCAGAACAACTTGCGGAGGATTACCATCACCAGGGTCATGGCTCAAATTTCCAGTCAGGCAACAAACAGCACCGCTACCACCACCACAGCATTGTAGTCACTCTCCACCTATCAATCCTCCCACCAGTGCTGCATTGCCTGGACCAAGACCTTCATCACTCTACGCTCTATGGGGGGAGCAAAAGGGCTCCCCCCATGCCTTGGCAAAGTGCTACAAGAACGAGGCAGTGTTCCAAGAGATCTCGGGACTTGAACCGGTGCCAGCAGCGAGCCAAGGACTTGAGGTGGAGGTACAAGGAGGTTCTGGGACAACAAATTTGCTTCCGGCCGTGGGAGGCAAACATTGCCCTACTATGAGATCCTCGACCGGTTCCTCTGTATGGATGGTGCCATCATGCATTGCACCTGTATAGCTGTGCCTTCAAGAGGGGCTGGAAGTGGGTGGATATCGCTCCCCCACTTCCCACTCCCACCACAGAAGCCGCAACTGCTGGAGGACATCCCTCCATGCCCATTCCTGCCACAGGTTGACGAGACTGTGACCCTCACGGTGTATCCCCTCCAGCTCAGGAGCAAGCCCTTGTCCATGGAGCCACCTGAGGGGTTCTGGCTGAGGACATGGAGGACCTGGATACCACCTTTACAGAGGTGGCAGTGGAAGAGAACGGTAGTGAATGCACCTGGGTGTGTGTCTCGTTTACACAGTTGCATGATGAAGGCTTTTGTTTATTATCATCTAATTATGTGGGAAATCCCTGGAAAACAGCTTCACAGGATGTGAATGGTACGCGAGTGGGAAGGCACCATGACAGGCCTGATGGTGTGAGGGTGGAAGCCAAAATGGCAGCCGGGGTGGTGGTGGTGAATGGCGGTGGTTGATTTCTGTATGTTCTTCACTCCTTGACAGTGATCGCGGGAGGAGAACTGAGTGACAATGGGATCCCACTGCAGCCTCGTCCTGCCTCTACAGGTGCACGTGGGGGGTGCATGTGCTGTTTGCGAGGGGTTTGGGATCGAGCTCACTGAAAATTGCTTCTTTCAATGAACAAGGGCTCAGTAATGTCATGTAAGTAGCTGGTTCTCGCTGTTAGTGCTTTGAATTTTCTAGACATCATTCTTTACCCAGTAACGTTCACCAATATGGCACGTGTAGAAAATGGGGCCTTATTTCTCATTGGCGGGTTCCACAAGGTTACCCTCCCCTGCATGCTGGAAAGAAAGCTGCTTCAGCCATAACTCCTTCAACAACCAGCCAAGACTGGGTAACTGCTTTTGTGATGATACCTTGCTTTTATGCTATGGCACGTGTGTACAAGTTTGCTATATTGCTACGGTCATCCTGAAAAGTGTCTCTTGTTTCTGTCATATTGTCTCATTCAGTATTCCTGAAAAGTATTTTGTAAAATGCCTTCACCCGGTGAGAAGATCGGAAACAATCTCCCAATCGACTTAGAAGTGGGTAAGAGAACAAAAAGGCATTATTCTGCAATATGCCGGGGCTGAAGTTAATTACCCCTCTTCTCTCCACAGCACTGGGAACGCGGGCGATTTTCAGAACATGTCAGTTAACATGCTTAATGAGTTGGTGTATGGGAACATGTTAGCACCTGGGGACAGCAGGTATTAATGCCTTCCGAATGCACTGGCTGTTGTGGTCAACACTAGGGCCCAGTAAATGGTTTGAGACATGTTAGCCAAAAAAATCTAAATTCTACTGCTCCATTTCACAGCAGCTGCACTGTTGTGAGAAGCTGCTCGTTTCTCTTGCCAACGAAGCTGAATGTCTCTCATTGAGATATTTGTGTTCGAGGGACATGCACTGAATGGGGCAGGCAGACACTCTGTTCCACTACTGCACTTTAAATCTGCAGCTATCTGGCTGAATACAAACAACAAAGAGAGACCCATTAGCTTCCTCTCTTCTCTCTCAATACTAGATTTCTTTCCTAAATCCTCCCCACACACATCCGTCTCCTAGGCAAGGATGCAAACATCGCTGCTAAATTTGCCTGCACACTTTTTCAAGCAGATCCGCCCTAGCAGGTGAGGGGACCTCACAGGGAAAAATTAATGTGGGGGGGTTAAAACAGGAGGCCCCTTCAATGGAAACACTCCAGCCTTGCAGCAATGTCTGCATTCTGTGACCCACTGCCAGACAGTTAGCACACAAGAGGCAGCAATCCTGCCAAACCAGAGTGCAAGTCTTCACAGGAAAATCTAGATGACAAGCAGCATGGAATACCCTGGTTTCTCACAGCAGACTGTGCCCTTACAGCTGCTTTATCCTTCTGCAGGACAGGAGCGGCTGCAACACCATTCACGCGAGCTGTCCTTGCTTGCTCCATCAGTTAATCCAGCCCTTAACACACTCGGCTGACAGACTAGTTGCAAATCTGATAATATTGGGCATTCCTGTTATGCTAGGATAACTAAGCAGTCCGTAAATAATTTGGGAAGCATCCCACATGGGGAGGGGGAGCAAGGGTGTACGGTACAAATGGCGGGGAAGCGAGCACTTACTTTGGGAAGATGGCAGCCATGAGTGCCGACGCATACCCAGGCTTGCAAGCTCCCTCAGAGAAGTTGGCATACTTTGACGCTAGTTCTGGAGGCCTGCAAAGAGAGAGAACAAGTCAAGAACGTCCTGGGACTAGCATGTCATAAGTGTCATTCAGGTTCTCGATTGTACTTGTCCCCAAGACTTTAAGAGTACTTGGGGGGTGTGTGTGTGTGTGTTCCTTTGAAAAAATAGGTAACAGGGGAAACTCAAAGGCCTGCAGCCCCACTGCTGTGTTACTGAAGGCCTTCAGAGAGAACAGTGAAGCTCCAGGAAGGAATCAATGTTCCCCAGATACCACACCAGGCCTCCGGGAGTGGAGACCCGCACCAACAAAGAACCACTTGTTGGGCTCCTTTCTATTACACGATAGACACCCATGGTCTAGGGAACTTTCCAGCACTTTAACCACATTACAAAACTAGCCTTGGTCACCAGGCAGTGGAACAACAGACGGCTTGGGCATTCCAGGCAGACAGGCCTGACATTGTTCCATTAGCAAATGGTCTCACGTTCAGCCTGTCTGAATTGAAGGGTAAACCAGAGACTCTAGAGTCTGCTCTTTTCTTGAAGCTTCTGTCAAAGGAAATATGGTTGGGTGGTTATGTTTCATTGCTGTGGGCAAGGAGACTGGGGTTCTGCACTTGGCTTCTTCTCCGCCACATTACTGTGTGACCTTGGAACAAACCACTTAAACCTCTTTTTGCCTCAGTTCCCCACTAGCAAAACGAGAATAATATGATTTATCCACTTTACAGACTGCCGGAAGGCATAACATTCATTGTAAGGAACTTTGATATTTTTGGATGCAAAGCACTACAGAAATAGTATTTTATGCAAAAAAATTGCATTAGTCTGACAACAACGGTAGGACAGTTAACCTTTGGAAGTTGCAGGTGTTTGGTAGGAATAGATTGGTGTGCACCCTCCCACCCCCGCCAGCAACGGCTCCATCGTCTCCCGGCAGGCCTTAACCAGCCAGGATGGGCAAGGGTCCAGTTCACAACAGGCAGCCCTNTCGAACAGACCCCAAGACATCCACCGCATCGGCCGGTGTCACTTCCTGAAACTCCTCCCAGAAAGATCGACCAGATGGTGCCTCCATAACCTCACGCTCCTCACCTACTGCGTCTAACCTGGTGTCGAAATTACTCTGAATCTGAGCGATCTTGTCTGCAAAGTAGGTGGCAAACTCCTCACAGCGGGCCTTGGGACAAGTCCTTGTCCAGGCGGAGGGAGGCCGAACTGACCAGCCCCCGCACCACCCAGAACAGCTCTGCTGGACGCGACTTTGCAGACGCTATGAGGGCAGCAAAGAATTCCTTATTTGCTGTCCTCACAGCTTCAACATAGGACCACAAATGGGTCCTATAGAGAAGTCGGTCAGATTCAGAGCAAGTCTAATATCTAGTCTAATATGCTGATGACACGCAACTCTCTCTCTCCACTCCCATGCTCTCCTCCTCCATCCAGTCTCATATCGCTGACTGTCCCTCTGACATCTCTGCTTGGATGTCTTGCCACCAACTCAAATTTAATATGGCCAAGACCAAACTCCTCATCCTCCCCCATAGACACTCCCCTCCTACTTCCCTCTCAGTTTCCATTGAGGGAGTCACCATCCAGCCAGTCCCCCAGGCGTGTAGCCTGGGATTCATCTTTGACTCCTCCCTCTCCTATACACCTCAGGCCGCTTTTAGACGAGACAAATACTGCGCATGATTGGTGAAAAATGTGCGTGTTTTAATGCTCGTTTAAACACCTTAACCATTTAAAATGCGCATTTGCCATGATCGTGTAAAAGCCAAAACCGTTTTGAATGTGGTTTTGTCTGATTCCAAACCGGGTTTGAGCCCCTTTGATGATCAGGGGATGCCAAAACCAGTTTTTTAAAATGCACATTATTTAAATGTGCATTTACAAAACCACATTAAAAGTGTCTCGTCTAAAAGCGCCCCCAGATCCAGGCTACTGCCAAGTCCTGTCGCTTCGCTCTATATTTATTTATTTATTTATTTATGTATTTAAATTTGCTACCCTACCCCTCCTGCCACAGGCAGCTCGAGGCGGCTTACAATCACAACAAAAATAACAAAATAAAGCTAAAAACAGGTCATAAAAGGAGGATAAAAATCCTGCCCCACCCTAACCCACTCCCCCCATCCAATCACCCATTTCACCCCGCCAAACACCTGGCGGAACAGCCAGGTCTTACAACTTCTTCGAAAGGAGGGGAGATCTAGGGCCAACCGGGCCTCCACCAGAAGGAAGATCCACAGCTGTGGTACGACCACCAAGAATGCCCTCCCCAGTGTGACCCCTGGAAGACTCAGGGAACCTCGAGCAGGGCACCCCTGGACGACAGCAGGAGCCTATCCAGAATCCAGGGTGTGAGGCAGTTCCACAGATAGGTAGGGCCTAGGCCAAAAAAACGCAATAAAACCCTAACCCAACCCACCCATTCCATCTCCCTCGGCAAAGCCCCAGTGGAACAGCCAGGTCTTACACTTTTTCCAAAAAGAGGGGAGGTCAGTGGTCAGGCGGACCTCCAACGGGAGGGAGTTCCACAGCCGCGGTGCAGTCACAGAGAACGCCCTCCTCATGGTCAACACACAGGAAACCTGGGGGACCTCAAGAAGGGTGCCCCTGGCCGACCGCAGAGGTCGATCCAGAATCCGGAGGGTGAGGCGGTCCTGCAGGTAGGTGAGGCCCAGGCCATTTAGGGCTTTAAAGGTAAACAAACACCTTGAATTGGGCCTGGAAGACTATGAGCAACCAGTGCAGAGAACGGAGCACTGGAATAATGTGCTCGCGTTGGCCTGTCCCTTCAGGAGACGAGCCGCTGCATTCTACACCAGCTGCAGTCTCCGGACCGTCACCAAGGATAGCCCCATGTACACCGCATTACAGTAGTCTAATCTCAAGGTAATAAAAGCATGGATTATTGTGGTCAGGTCCGAGTCCGAGACATATGGCCTAAAGCAACGTACCAAATGTAACTGCCCCGGCTAACCTGACCCCCCCCCCAGCTGTACTTACCCCCCCCGCCCCCCCCCCCACCCCACCCCACCCATCGTACCCCCAAACCTGAGTCATCCTCTCCTGTAACATCGCTCTGACGGCTGTATTTATTTTGACTTTGTGTTTCTTACTTTGCAAATACACTTTATAGTCTCTCAGCTCTCCTTCACACTGAAGATATTTATACAACGTTGTATTGTCAGCTGCCCAGAGCTGCCTGCGGCACGATGGGCGGGGTAAAGATTTTTGAAACAAATAAATAAATTAAAATATATACAATGCTAGGAGAGCTACCATAGGCTTGTGCAACTTAACAATTTCTTCTATTCTCTTCAACGCGTCATTTTTTCCGACGAGAACTTTTTTATTAAAAGCACCATTCTCTATACAAAACTATCAACGATTCCCGTCTACGACGTTCACTTTTTGTTAAGATCCTTTACTAAAGAATAGTCGTCTGCAAAAGATTTTAGTCGCAACCCCGGAAGTGAAGTGACCCGAAACTCCCGCGTTAAAGATAGGCGGGGACTGAATGGAAATGCCTTCTCACCTTAATAGAGGCGCAATTGTACCTCTATAATAGAGGATATCCTGCACTACTGGGGCAACAGATTCTGAACAATGAAGCGTTATCTGTAAGATTTCAAATCAGTCGGGAAAGTCAAGTGAATCCATAGAATCAGGCTTCCAACGTGTCCGACATCCTGAGCTTGTGAGAGGGAGATGAGCTAGTACTGCGGGTCCCAAATATCAGAGATGGGGAGAAAATCAACATCTGCTGGGGAGGATATACAAGTGTTTGGGCAACACAGGGCTGCCGTTCTTCAGGTTATAAGAAGTTAGAACAGGGCTGAGGAAGAGCCCAGCATAGCCTAAAAGCTTGCATATCCTCCCCAACAGAAACTGGTCCAATAAAAGACATCATCTGAACTATTTTATTTCCAAGTTTCTCATTGTCGGAAATATGCTATTATGTGGATAATGCATAATAATATAATACATAATAATACTCTCCAGATAAGGTGCTGGACGTGGACCTGGGAAGCCAGGGTTCAAATCCTGTCCTAGCCATGAACTCACTGGATGGCCTTGGGCAAGTCACTACCTCTCAGCCTCCATTCCCCCATCTGTAAAATGGGAACATGTGTGTGTCCGTCTCGCCTTGTGTTCCCCTCAACCTTGTCCTTCTTAGATTGTAAGCACATGGTGCAGGGACCTGCCTCTCAAAATCTGTGACTGAAAAGCGCTGTGTACACCTAGTAGTGCTATAGAAATTAGCAGTAGTATGTAAACAGCAATATTTCCTGTAATCCCAATGATATATAAATCAATTGAGTCAGGTGGCATTTTATTCTTTGTGAAACACAGAGTACAATGATATGAGAATAAATATAACTAGAAGCGTATTGTAATAATTACAAAGGCAACTTTGTATTAACCACAGAAGCAATTTTGAAACCAGAAAGATTCAGTTAAGAAAAATCTACCACCTACTCTATCAGGGGGCGCTATGACATCCCAGACCACCACACAGCAGCTTGAAGAGTTGACACTCCTTACAGAGCTAGCAGGATGTTTTCTCAGTAGGTAAAACTTTGGATAACCAAGCTAGAAATTAAATTAACACAGGACTGATCAAAGGGTTTTGAAATATATAAAGCTAGGAACAAAAAAAATCTGTTCTCTTTTGCCCATCTGAAAAGAGGAATCCAGTGAAAGAACTTTGCTAAGGACAAATAGAATAATTTCATCTTAAACTTGATTTATTTCCATCAAGCTTTTTTTTGTCTTAGAGTTGTCGTCGTGTATGTGCAGACATCTGCTGAACTGGGTACAGATTCTACATACAGAAGTAAGTCTCCCAAATAAAGTTGGAATTTCATTTCGAGAGAGCGCCCAGGCTTTAGGCTGTAGTAGCAGACTGGGACTCGGAACTACTTCCAGCTCAGACCCAGATTTCCTGCGCAGACTAGACTTATGGTCACAAGCGGTCTGCCTCCGCTCTCCACCTACAACACAATACTGCTTCCTCCCTCTCACTTTTAAAAGCTCTTCTGGAGATGGGATTGTTCTTCAGTTTGAGCAGCTAATACTCAATACCAATAGCTATTTAACCCGCTACTGAATGGCTCCAGTCACACAAATATCCCCTGCGATTAGACAGACACTTTTATCCAAACTGCTCTGAAAGTTGCCTTCATTATCAAATTAAAATGCCTGCGTGCCCCCTTGCCCTCCTCCCAGGGAAGAAGAATAGGCTGGAGTGTTCCAGGCACTGACTCATGCGGTGGTCAATCGGTGCAATGGAGCAGATGTGGGAGCGGTCAATTAGGAAAACCATAATGATACCCAGAAGGCCCGAGGGACAAAGCTGTGAACGTTTCTTGAATGTGATGAAGCTCGTGTTCCAGAGCGCCAGAGGCAGAACGAGGCTCACAAGCCAGCCACAGCTGCTGCCTCACATCACTGGACACTGGCTCATGGCCCGCTTTAGCCACACACTGGGCTACACTTTTACAAGGCTCCCAGCACAAGAGTTTAAACTTTGAATCCAGTTTGGGGAATAGTTTTATTTATTTGTCTGGTCCTCCAGGATGATGCACTAAAAGCCACCCCAGCTCTTAAGCTGTAAAAACCCCACACATTGCTACATGGATGCCCCCAGATGGTTCACTGCGGACACCAAAACAAGGACCACATCAGAGAAATCTCCTGGAGGAAGAGGGCAGGGCCAGTGCCCCCTCATCCCCTTTGACTCCCCCTTGTGCAACAGAGACCTATGCCGCAAGGCTAGCCAAGGCACTCCCAGAGATGCAAAACCCAGGCACCGAATGAAAGCATTTTCACAGTCAATCAGACTGCAAGCTCTCCTCTATAACTAGACCAACATGCTGGAGGGTTTTGAGAGAGGCTGGGTATGCTTAACTCTTCAATTAACTTCAACTCCAATTTACACAAATCCTGATTTGTGCCCGATTTGCGTCTCCTTGCCATCAGCGGTCAGGCAGGCCAACAACAGAAAACGTCTATAGAATAACAGGGTTGGAAGGAACGCCAGAGGCCATCTAGTCCAACCCCCTGCTCAATGCAGGAAATCAACAGCTACAGCGTCCCCGACAGACGCCGTCCAGCCTCGGTTTGAAAGCCTCCAGCGGAGGAGAGCCCACCCCTGCCCTAGGGAATTTGTTCCACTGTCCAACGGCTCTTACTGTTAGGAAGTTCTTCCTAACGTTTAGCCAAAATCTGCTTGCTTGTAGTTTGAGTCCATTATTTCTAGATTTACCCTCAGGAGCAAAAGAGAACAAGTCTTTGCTGCCTTCTCCATGACAGCCCTTCAGGCAGTGGAAGACAGCTTTCATATCTCCCCTTAGTCTTCTCTTCTCTGGGCTAAACACACCCAGCTCCTTCAACCTTTCCTCATAGGACTGGATTTCTAGACCCAAGACCAGCTTTGTCACCCTCCTCTGAACCTGTTCCAATTTGTCACGGTCCTTCTTAAAGTGCGGTGCCCAGAACTGGACACAGGACTCCAGACGAGCTCTGACCAGCGCAGAATAGAGTGGAACTATGACTTCTCGTGACTTGGAAACGATGCTTGTTAATGCCGCCTAGAAATGCATTCGCCTTTTTTGCAGCTGCATCAAACTGCCGACTCCTGTTGAGTTTGTGATCAACTACAATCCCCAGATCCTTTTCACACGTCCTGCTGCCGAGCCAGGGATCACCCATCCTAGACTTGTGCATTTGATTTTTCTTATCTAAATGCAGAACTTTACGCTTATCTGTTGAATTTCATTTTGTTAGTTTTGGCTCAGTTTTCTAACTTATCGAGATCATTTTGAATTTTACTTCTGTCTTCTAAGGTGTTAACTATCCCTCCCAGTTTTGTGTCAAATTTAATAAGTATTCCCTCATCCAAGTCATTTATAAAGATGTTGAACCGTACCGGGCCCAGGACTGAGCCTTGAGGCTCCCCACTTGACACCTCCCTCCAGGCTGAGGAGGAGCATTCTTTGGGTAGAATTCTTCATCAGATGTAAATCCACCTAATTTTATCATCTAGCCCATATTTTCCCAACTTGTCAACAAGGAGGATATCATGGAGACTTTGGCAAATGCTTTGCTGAAATCAAGATAGGATTCAGACGTTCTGATTTGTGCGATTTTTTAAAAAACCCGAATGTTTCATGCCTGTCTGAACACTTAAATTCGATTAAATGGAGTCAATATCGCACTAAAGCAATGCGTGTTGAAAATACCTTTTTGCTGTCCGTTTTCAATAAATCCGCACTTAACAGCAGTGTGAAAGCAACATCGTACTGGTTTTAACTAGTGTGTAATCTTTTCTGATGTGAATGCAACTGTGCTTCCAAGTGCGCTGTTTTACTCCTGCCCCTACCGGAAGCAGTGAGACCAGCTGGAGCCCTGTAGTTGCCTCGCTGGGTGCAGGCTGCAGCCAGCTTCTCCCCCAAAAAGTTCTTCCCCTCCATGTTTCCCCTCCATGCTTCTCCCCCAAAAAGTTCTTCCCTCCAAGGGACTTTCAATCATCTGCCTTTGCCTCTACCGTAGTGCTGCAGCAGTAGCAGCAGCAGCGGGATACCGGAAAGAAACCAGGGAGAGAATGCGAGGGGCTTCTTTCCAGCAGCCTCAGGCTCTCCCTCTACTCCCTGATTCTACAAAGTAGCAACCTTTGCTACAAAGGTTGTAGCAAAGGTTGTTGCAAAGTTTGCAAAGTTGCAGCAAAGGTTGTAGCAAAGTTGTACTTTGCTACATAGTAGCAACCTTCTGGCTCCCCACAGGCCACTTCCTGTAACTGAAACGTACTGAGCAGCCGGATAAGCGCGCACTACAAGAAGGTCTGAATGCATTATTTCGCTGTACTTAAAATCGGTATGGCATGCATGTG
Source organism: Sphenodon punctatus (assembly GCA_003113815.1). NCBI lineage: Eukaryota > Metazoa > Chordata > Lepidosauria > Sphenodontia > Sphenodontidae > Sphenodon > Sphenodon punctatus. The sequence goes on along the minus strand of QEPC01012035.1, from coordinate 1,285,336 downwards.
AATGCAACAGGACTTGTTAACAGCGAACTATTGAGAACCAGTTTTAAAAAATCCAGATAATTGCTGCATGTGTGAATTCGCTGTCCACGGCATTCCCATGATCCACTAAACTGTGTCTATGTACAACTGTGCCTCAAATTCTAAGATTAAACTAGCACAGAAGTCAACAGCCTGTTTGTTAAGCAAAGGATCGCACTGGGAAAACACAAGATCGGTTTCTTTTGACTGGATTCTAGCTGTCTTTCAGCAACCCAAAGCCCTTAACAGGGGAGACCTCCCGAGCCCTATTTCTCACCCTGTGGGAAAACAAGGAGTATGTGAGCTCCCCGCTGCTCCCAGCTCACTTGGCTCTCCTCACTCTTCGCTCTCCCTCTCTTATCCCACCTGAGCTATCCCCTTAAGCTCTCACCTACACTCCTACCCAGCCTGGTTTCTCACCCCAGCGGGCCCTTAAAAAGCCAGCAACCTCACAAGCACTCTGCCCTGCTTGGCTTGTGTCAATTGGCTTCCCTTCACTGTAAGGCAGGGCAGGGGGAAGATAGATTTGCTGGCAAAATATTTTCGTCTGGGGTCTCTGGGATTTTACCCATCCTTGGTCTGAAAGAAAAAGAAGCCTGTTGCCCTTCCAACCACTCCCCCCCTCAGGCTGGGGGTGAGGATTGGGTGTCAGGCTGCTCCCTGTGCTTTTGGCTAGGGATGCCTGGGTAGCAATGGAATTGGAAGGGATGAGCAGCGTTGGTAATTCTCTAATGCCAGGGGTGCCTGGAGCTTTGGACAGGCATGAGGTTTTATGCATTTAAGTCCAAGTAAATAAATAGCTTTTAAGTCCCCAGTTTGACTTCAGTGCCCCACCAAAGCCTTGGGAAGCATCAGCCCCTTTTTAGAGGGGCGATCGCTGCAGGGGGTTTCACTCAGAATGGACAAGGAACTGGCCATCCAAGAGATATTTCCCTTTGGCTGCAGACCTCCAGCGTCCCCTAAGGGAGCTGCAGCGGATCCCGAGGCCGACTCTAGGATGAATTCTGACTGCGTGTTTGAGACGCTGCCCATCAGGAACAGAAAGTGGTTACCACCAGCCACTACGAGGTCTCATGGGACAGCTAGACTGTGGCATGATCATCACATCGTTTGGATGGACTGCAGCTCCCCAGATGTGGATGCTGCAGAAAGGCTTTCCAAGCACCAGTCAGTCACACTAAGTACGGGAGGCAAACCCTAGCTGGTGGCTCTGTGCAGAGATTCCCAGCCCAGGGTTCATAAATGACATGCTGACTCTCTCCTGGTTCCAGAGATCCAGGGAGCTAGGATGGACGGCAGACCACCCGAGAACTACTGACCTTTTGAAAAGAACCTACACATCAACACTGCATAAACACTTTTTAAATGCATCTTTGCCACACAAGCAATGGCCACAGGGGGGTTACGCAGCTAAGAATGGGGCAGAACTCATCTGAAAAATACTCTATTAAATCAAAGTCCATACTGCAAAAAAAGGTTTCGGGATGCTCTATTCTGAATGCTTGGCAAGACCCGGAGCTTCTGGCAAATGCAGCTTCCTAGAGTGGATGGAAACTTTACATGAGCTGAATGGAGTCGGAGAACTCAGCCGGCGGCCAGCAACTGCGGCAATCAAACCTTTGGGTGTCTTTGGGTAAAATCCCCATCGTCCACCACATGGGAAGATCTGACACCAAGACACGGGAGTAGGAATATTCTATTACACCATGGGTTTCTGGATGGGCAAATGGGCCCGGGGAATGTCTTTAGTGCATAGTGGGTCCCGTTCAGCCAGATGAAAACACAAGAGCTCAATGTCTTTGTTCAGATGCCAACATGGAGGACACGCTACAACCCTCTGGTCTGACCGGGTACCAGCAAACACTGAATAAACTACCTCCCCTCCTCTGCCCAGTCAGACAGGGTCATTAGTTCTCTTGACCAGGAATGACTGGAATTCCTGCTGCATCTTCTTCATAAGGGAAAAAGAAGGATCCATCCAGGAAGTGACAGACTTCAGGACCCAGGAGGACACTTGAACAGATGATAAGAGGGTCAGTCTGTAATCATCTTGATGACAATGTAGTGAACAACTGTAGCCAGCATGGGTTTGTCAGGAACAAGTCTCCTTCCTTCTCATGGTCTCCTTCTTTGATAAAGTAACTAGTTTAGTGAACAAGGGGAGTGTTGCGGAGATATTTTATCTTGATTTCAGTAAAACATTGAAAGAAGTTCCACATAAGATCCTCATTGATAAGCTGCTGAGCGTGGCCTGGGAGACACTACAATTAAATGGATTCATGGCTGGTTGGAAAACGGTACACAAGGTGCACCTCAATGGCTTTTCATCAAATTGGAGAGAGATGTTGAGTTGGGTCCCACATAGCTCTGTCCTGGATCCAGGGCTGCGCGACATCTTTATTAGTGACCTGGATGGAGGAGTGGGGACTCGAGGGAAGCCTCCGAAGCAGGGTGCAGACTGCTCTTCCTGAACTGGTGAATCCATCTCCTAAGCAGAGAGCAATCAAGCGTCTGTGCTGACGTTAGAACTGGAGAGAAAGTCGTTCAAATCCTCTTTTATTGGATCAACTTCTGTTAGGGAGATTCTGCGGCTTCCGGGTCACACTGAGCCCTTCCTCAGGCCTGGAGCGTAGCCGGTCAGAAATCTACCAACGGAGCAAATGCAGGGCAGGGCGATCTGAGGAGGCAGGAATGACGCGGGTGGGAGGGGATAAGACAAGGTAATTTGTAATTTATTACAGGTCAGCTTTCGCCATAATTCAATAAAATCAACACAAAAATGCTACACAATAAAACATCACACAACTGCCCAACAATGGGCTGGTAAAACATACCACACAAAACCAGAAAATAAGATAATTGCAATTGGATTACTGTCAGCAAGACAACCCTTATCTCTATTTACAGACTATTAGGGCTCAGAAGTCAGGCTTTCACAAGGTTGTCCTTAACCATAGTATCTAGATGGGCTTAAAAGGTATACTTGAGTCCTGGTGTGATTGCAAATGATCCTTTAAGAGAAATACAGCAAAAGATTATTTGATCGGACACACTGAAAATCAGATTTAGGGCAGACAGATGCAGGAGAGCACAATACATAGGCTATATATTAGGATCTTCCGCTTTTACTTCCATAACTACAAAGGATCTACAGAAGTAATGGTACCGGAGACTTTCCTTCTAATAGCTTCAGCTTTTAAGGCAAAACCCACTAAGTTAGACAGAATATTGATTTCTTTGTGTGAAAAGAGTCATATTAATTATTCTTGGCTGGCGAAATACCTATAGCTTGACAAATTAATTGGTAGATATGATTTCCTAATTTCTTTGAACCTGGGGCAGTCGAAGACATAGTGACTAGTGTCCTCAATCACCCCCTTGCTGCAGGAGCACAATCGTTGATCCTTGGGGATATGGTTCCTAGCCCCCTCCACTATGGCCGTTGGTATCTGCTCCATCCGGAGGCGGCAAAGGGCCATGACTAATTTATGGGTAAGTTCAATACACAAGTATTTTTCTGTTCCTTATTCAGTCTTCCATAGACTGTATTGAACCCGATTGAATCGAATAGAGGCTACATCTTCCTGCCAAGAGAGGTCTGTCAGTCTTTGCACCACCATGGCCCTTTCTGATGGAATAAATAGCCTTTGGTGGATAAGGCAAGGTAAAAGGGGGGGGGGGGGGGGGGAGGACTGTAGATAGAAAGGGGGACGATATTCCAGAGATTTAAAAACAAAGCTGTAAAAAGAAAACTGAGGCAGGATCCCTGGCCAAGGGAGAGGAGGCAGCTGGCAAGGGAACCTCTTCAAACTGGAAAACAAAACAATGACACACCACTCAGGACACAAACGGACACTTGTTCTAAACCAGACTAGGGTACAATGAAATCCTGGGGGGGGGGGGGCAGCCTGGAAAGATGCCTAGCACTGGAGGTTGGGAACAAGCATAATTCTCTCAGCGCCAGCCCAGCGGGATCTGAACCCCGGTCTCCCAGGTCCAAATCGCTCTTAGCCACGAACGCACTGGGTGGCCTTGGGCAAGTCTCAGCCTCAGTTCCCATCTGTAAAATGGGAATAATAATGACCTATCTCACAGGGCTGTTGGGGAGGGTGAACTCAATAAGGACTACAAAGCACTGAAAATGCTGTAGAAATGAAGCAGGGAGACCCGATGTTTGGTTTCCAGTGATGAGCTGGAACGGGTTTAGAGGAAGGCAAAGATGATAAAGGCTCTGGAAAGCAAGTCTTGTGAGGAAAGGTTGAAGGAACTGGGTATGTTTAGCCTAGCGAAGGGAAGATGAAGGGGAGACATGAGAGCAGTCTTCAAATATGGGGACCTCCAAGAAGCTGGCAAGGAACTGTTCTGTATTAATACAGAGGGCAGGACTAGAAACCATGGACTCCAGTTACAGGATGGTCGTTTTCAGCTGAACATCATGAAAGAATTCCTAGCAGTCAGAGCCGTGCAGCAATGGAACCAGTCGCCTAGGGAGGCGGTAGGATCTCCATCGCTGGAGGTTTTCACAGCTGTCAGGGATGCTGTAGCGGTTCTCATCCAGCATCCAAGCAGGGGGCCAGACTCGATCACCCTCGAGCTCTCTTCCAACTCTAGGGTTCCTGGAAGACTCAGCAGGGAGATCAGGGACGGAGCCCATCCCATGGTAGATCTGTCCAAAGGATCGAGGAGACAGAGAGTCTGAGGAGCTTTGGAAAGAAGCCTGGCTCGAGGCCTAAAGAGACAGACAGCTAAGCATTTACTCCTGGGAAGGGCCCCAACAGAGACAGTCCTAGGAGGGTAGCAAAAAGGCGGCGATGAGAAGCAAGCATTGGGAAGCGGTTAGGATAGACCCGATGCCCAGCACACTCGGGAGTAGGTGAACTAGAAGGAACTCTGCCTTTGGCCCTGTGAGGGGGCTTCTTTGTTCTACTCAGGGAGAAAAGGATTGGGCTTCCCCAAAGAACGACTTCCTTACCAGTGAGGGAGAAAAAAAGGCCAGGGCCACGTCACTACACCAAGGTGAGATCACCAAAAACCAGGCCAGCTCACAAATGCTTTGCTGAACTCCATATTTAACATCAAGCAGATTTCTATCATCCACTCATTTTGTCGCCTGATCAGAGAGATAAGATTTGCCTGAAGTTCGCTTAAGGAATTCACTGCATCTGTTATTCACGGTCTCACAATTGTCTGGGTCCAGACATTTTTCCTTTCGTCTGTTTTCCTGTTAAGTCATTCCTTCATTTTAGCAGACATTTATATGTGCGCCAATAATCTAGGAACAAGGCAAAGAAAGGACTAGAATTCTTCTAACGCGAGCGATGGAATTTAATGTGGACAAGTGCAAAGTGATGCACATAAGGAAAAATAACCCAAATTATATATTTATACAATGCTGGGTTCTAAGTTAGGAGCTACCACTCAGGAAAAGGATCTTTAACCTATTTATTTTGATTCATTTACCGCCCCCTCCTGCTGCAGCAGCTTGGGGCAGCTTACAACATTTAAAAACCTTATAAAAATATAATATAAACATATCTAATATAAACAATAAATAGCATAAAAACAACAATAGAATCCTAAGGCAGAGCTAACCCGCCACCCCCCACCCCCCCCAATCACCCGTCTCCCTCGCCGAAGGCCCGGCGGAACGGCCAGGTCTTACAGTGTCTTCGGAAAGATGGGAGGTCTGGGGTCACGCGGGTCTCCGCTGGGAGGGAGTGCCACCACCAAGAACGCCCCCTCTCATCCCCACCACCCAGGACGCCACATTCTGGACAACACATTGAAATCCTCAGCTCAGTGTGCAGTCCGTCAAAAAAGAAAACCGGATGTTGGGAATCATTCGGAAAGGGATAAAGAACAAAACTGAAAGTATCCTAATGCCTCTACATAGATCTATTGTACAACCGCACCTCCAGCACTGTGCACAGCTCTGGCCACTCCATCTCAAAAAAGACACACTAGAACTTGAAAAGGTACAGAGAAGGGCAACAAAAACGATCAAGGTATGGACCAACTCCCATGTGAAGAGAGGCTGGACAGATCGGGGCTCTTGAGCTTGGAGAAGAGACGACTGGGGGGATAAGAGAGAAGTTTATAAAATCATGGGTGGTGAGGAACGCGTAACTAGGGAGCGGTTATTTACCCTCTCTAACAGCGCTAGAACAAGGGAACACTCCATGAAATGAACGGACAGCATATTTAAACCAAAGAAGAGAAAGTATTTTTTCACTCAGAGCAAAATTAACTTGTGGAATTTACTGCCAGAGGAAGTGGTCACAGTAGGCAGCGTAGCTAGTTTTAAAAGGGGATTGGATAAGTTCTTGGGGGATAGGTTCACTAATGGCTATTAGCCAAGTAGGTTTTGGGGACGTTGTCACAAAGGAACATAGGGTCACACACATGCGATACTGGCCTACATGTAGGCTACAAGCCTAATAAATATGTAAAGCAAAAGGTTCAACATGTATGTAATGTTACAATTGAGACCTGTAAAACTCGATTCATGTACTGTGACAGGAGAACCGGGAAATCTAGCGAATGGCCAGATGTGGATTCACCCCAGACTGATAGCCAGAGACATTTAAATGCGAATGCAGGCAGCCATTGCCTACGTGCAAGCAGACACAGAAAGCTGAGAGAGAGAACAAAAGGAATTCTAGAAGCCTCGAGAAGATACGAGGGGTTTACCCCCAAGGATATAAGAAGAGTTGTACCCTGTTGGGGGGCAGTGACTGTTGGGAACTCACTCAACATCTTGGAGCAAGGCTGAGCCAAGCAAGCCATGAACTGAGAGAGGGGACTTTGATTTAAACTCTCTAAGAACCAGCACCCAGTCAACTTACATCACTGACTGAGGAGGAACCAGAACTTATGGACCTTTTTATAGTAAGATTCTTATCTAGGAACTCAACCGGTATAGACTGCGTTATATTTACCTTTGATTTCTAGTTACCGCTCTATCAACTATCTTGCTTATGTAATCAATAAACTAACTTCTTTATTGAGAAGCAGTGTCTGGTGTGACATTGGGAAACACGCTGAGCCCCAGTGCCTCAACACTGGCGAACCCAGAGAATAAAGAGTCTGTAAACGGGAAAGATCGGGCCCTTGAGTGACAAAGGGGTTGTCCCTGCTTCAGGATTGAATCAGCCAGAGAGAAAAACTGATTCAAGCGGGCTGTACGCGAGGGAAACTGAGTCACTCAAACCCAGTAAAGTGGGGGTGCGGACCTCCAACCTGTGACAGTGGCGCCCAACGAGACGGGTTACGCTCAGAGTAACCTCTTATTGTCGGGGGCTGGAACAATGGATTACCCTTTGTGACCTGTCAGGTACTTCTCCCAAGAGAAAGAAACTGACATTTATATGTGCACCAATAATCTAAGAACAAGGCAAATCAATTATTTCTTTGCCCTGGAGGATAACAACAGAATCCTGTCTCTGAACATTGGGGAGAGGATTCATGTCTCTGAATGTTGAAGACAGGCTGCTGGGCTAGATGGACCACCGGTCTGCTGCAGTACAGCACTACCTATGTTCTATGTAGGGAAAGGAGGAAAGCAAACAGCTTTCACTCTTTGTTAGACTAGAGCGCACACACGCTCACAATTCTTAGCCAGGGCAAGGGGAGGGCAAGGGGAGGGCAATGCGGACACACAGATCAGACTTCTCACGGTAATGGACCAGACACCACAAAGGTATTTAACAGTAGCAGATCTCCATATTCCAAGAAAGATTGAAACACTCACTGAATTAGAAGTGTAGGAAGAGGATTTGCAAGCATTTTGCAAAGCTACATACATGGAGAAATTGTTCAGCAGTCCATGGGTGAACAGCTAAGACAACGTCCGATTTGCCTGTGGGTAAAGAATTCTAGAAAGATGGGAAAGTCTTATTAGCTCATCCGGTGTAGCTCCTGGAGAAAACAGGATTGCTTATTGAAAGGGCCATTGACTAGGGCTCTGTCAAGTCTAATTGTCGATGTTCACAGTGAGGGCCTTCCACTGCTTCACTATGAGAACCACCCCACAATCCCAGACAGGATTCTGCTCCATCCGATATTCTACTTTGAACGTTTGCCTCAAGTCCATTCCATCACGTTTGGTTATGCCCCTTATGCCATTCACCCTTCAGAGTATGAACATCTTCCCTTCACTTAATCTGCACTCCTCTCAACCTTAAACTTCAAATTCTTCCTTCTTCATCAGTCCTCCAGCCTCCTCACTCTCGATGTTCTTCTCCGAGTTACTAATCTCCTTCTGGGAATGACATACCTGTGCGCAGGTGGAGCCCCATGAGAGCAGCAGAAAGAGGGATTGCCATCTCCCAGCTGCCATCTTGCCTTCTGCAAGGTCATTCATTCCACGATTTCAAAAGATTTTAATCACAGCAAAATAAGCTTCGGTCTCTGCGGTGCAGCACTGTCATCCTCAATTGACAGACACGGTATTTGAAGTACAGAAAGGAGACGTGACTTGACAACAGGGGCGGCTGGTGGGTTTTGAGGCTGGAGGGGCAGTAAGGCCGGCTGGCCCGCCGGTGACCAACTCCTTGCTGGGCAACGGTGGGCGGAGCCAGGGCAACGGTGGGCGGCATAACCCAGCAGCAAGGAGTTCCAAGGGTTAATGTTGGATGGACATTACATTACTTAATCCAGCAATTTCAGTTAGGTTAGGCAGGTTATAGTCACCTCCTCTGCCAGGTTTAAAAGCAGGCAGACAACCTTAAACCTCACTTACAAGCAGTTTTAGCACGCGCACACACACACACGCACACGCAGGAGGCTAAGAATACAGCTTCAGAAAGAAGGGACTTGCTGCATGTAAGTTGGAGGGACCCCAATCTCTGCTTCACAAGTCCCTTCTGAAGCAGTATTCTTGCCCTCTGCTGCGTGCGCGTGTGTGTGTGTGTTGGGAGGGAATTTCAAGGCCCATGAATCAGACTCACAGTTATATCTCAGGATTTCAAAAACATCCCATTTCCAGCATTGTGAACACAGCTAAGATCACCAGACTCACAGTTATAGCGGGCAGGGTGGCAGCCTCTGAAGCAGAAGTCAGAGGCTGCTGCTGCTGCTGTCAGAAGCGGCGGCGCGTTTTTTTTTTTAAACTAGAGCAGCGGCGGGGGGTCCCCCACGGTGCTAGAGGGGCAGTGCCCCAACGCCCTGGGGGAGGGGGGGAGAGCCTCCACTGCTTGACAAGATGGTACCATTGTTGATTCCTCGCTGCTTAGAGCTGACTTGAGATTCCATGTTTCTCAAACACGTTAATTCAACAGCAGCAAACGCCACTGATTGTGTTTGCAGGAGGTCAGCCCAGATCTCCGATGGCCCCTTCTGGGTGTAAAGGCTATAAAACCTTATGTCAATAAGAGAGGGCAGCTCAAACAAAGCTACTGCATTTCCTTCCTTCGCTCCCTGCCTTAAGATTGCCCTCTTCACAGCTTGTGAGAAGGGAGCTTGCTTTTTTCTAAAACCCTTTTTATTGACCCATTAAGTAACAAATGTGCCTGCAGTGAAGTAGTTGCAGTTTTATTTCTGCAACCCTCTTTCTTCACCACACGGGCCCTCATGGGTTACCTGCTTCTCCTAGCCCTTCTAGACACAGGCCTAAACCCTTTGGGACACCAACGCATCTTTCTATTTGCACTGAAACGGACCCTGCTGAGACACCACACCTCCGCCAGGGCAAAAGAAATTGCCTTCAATCATTTAAGTAAATTAAATTTGAGCAGAGGTTTCCTGCTCAAATCACTAGGCCAGAATCCCTTTAAATAGAGTATAAATTGACCTAAATAATTATAATAAAAAAGGCTAAACTGCTATTGAACCCAGCAGGGCTGCAAATAAAGCTAAGTAATTTGCTAGCCAGGTAAAAAGCTACTTGCCAGACTGGACTTGCAAAGGGGTGGCGGGCTGTGAAAATCCACTAGCCAGAAGCAAGTGGAGATTTACAACCTTGTTTCAGGAAAAATAAGTTAAATAAACAATGGTTAACATACAAGATCAAAATATGAAACCGCATCTGAGAAAGTCAATGACATTTTGAACTGCATGCAGAGAGGCCTCAAATCAGAGATCAAACCTGTCAGAGCTGATGAGACTACACTAGAACGCCTAATAATAATAATTATTAATTATTATTTATATAGCGCCAGCGGTGTACCTGGCACTGTACAGTCAGTAGTTACAGAGAGGTCCCTATCCCAAAGGGCTTACAATCTAAAAGCGTCTCCTGAGCCCCGCATTCAGAGGAAAGCCAGGCGGGGAGTGTTTACACGCTCCTGGTGCTGCCGGAAGTGACATGCTGCCTGTTGTTGGCAGCAGCGGCAGCTGGAAATGCAGGGCTTTGAAGAGGCGCGTTCTGAAGGCCTCACTTTTCAGGCTTTCAGAACGCACCTCTTCAAAGCCCTGTATCTCCAGTCGCTGCCAACAATGGGCAGTATGTCACTTCCAGCAGCACAGGGAGCGTGTAAACACTCCCCACGTGGGTTTCCTTTGAATGTGGGGCTCAGGAGCCGCTTTTAAGCGCCTTGTTTAAAAGCGGCCTATGAGAAAAGGAAGGGGGAGACGAGGGAGAGGTGAACATCAGGAGACACAAAGATACATTCATGAAGATGTAGATGCACAGGCTTAACTCAGTTACAGGGAAGAGATTCTGAGGGAGGGACGAGGATGCAATTTCACTCAAGGTGAGCCTTTTGACTCATGACCAGGGAAAGCCTAACTGAAGAGGTGGGTTTTCAGGAGGGATCTGAAAGTCGGGAGGGAGGGAGTTCTAGACATGAGGGGCAACAAGAGAGAAGGGGCAAAGACGTTTAGAGGAGCTGGGGAGTCCCAAGCAGGCCAGGGTGGGAGCAGGGGAGGAGCGAAGCTCCCAGGCAGGAATGTGGCAGGATACAAGAATGGTCAGATATGGGGGAGCAAGGCCATGAAGAGCCTTGAAGGTGAAGACCAGGAGATTGTGCTGAATGCGTTCCTGTAAAGGGAGCCAGCGTAAGGTGGAGAGGAGGGGCTGAACATGGTCAAAGCAACGGGCAAAGTAAATGATTTTGGCTGCAGAGCATTGAATGGAGATGACGGGGGCAAGACCAGAGCAAGGGAGGAAGTTACAGTAGTCAAGGCGAGAGCATGGACTAGAGTTTTTGCAGTAGCAACAGTAAGGCAGGGCCAGATTTTAGCAATATTATACAGGGCAAAGTGGCAGGATTTGGCAACAGACCGGAACAGAGGCGTAAAGGAGAGGAGTCAAAGATGAATCCCAGCCTAAATGCCTGAGGGGCAGGATGGCGACACCCTCAATGGAAACTGAGAGGGAAGTAGGAGGGGAACATTTTGGGTGGGAAGGTGAGGAGTTCAGTTTTGGGCATATTAAGCTTGAGTTGGTGGCGAGACATCCAAGCAGAGATGCGAGGGAGACAGTCAGCGATACGAGTCTGGATGGAGGAGGAGAGAGAGTTGCATGTCATCAGCAAGCCCCAACTCCACAGTGATATGTAAACATGGCCATTACCCCAAGCCTTATTTAAAACCAGATGCTGGCCTGAGAGACTGGGGTGACACAGTGGTTCTTCTAACTTCTCAGATGCTGGACACACCCTTAGGTCCTGGGCTCTGTGTACCTTGCTGAAAGTATTATTGTAGTTAGAAATCCAAGCTCCCTAGGTGCTTTGTTCATCCCAATGATCAACGAGGTCTCACCCCACACTGTAATAGTGTTACCAAGCTTCAGGCAGACACTTCATAGATTTTTGCCTGAACATGCCCATCAAAAACAATACAACCAGGTTTTAAGAGATTTAAAACAAAATAGGTTTAACTAATATAAATTAGTTGTGGTACTTTTCACATGTAAACAATTGTCAAGAGAGGTAGAAACACACCTGATGGCAGCATGGCGGTGGCCCAATTTGGGGAGGAAAAGCACAGTGGACACTGGTCGGGCTGGGGCACCAAATAACGTGCCCATGGCCAGGGTGCCATCCTGCCATCCGTACAGCCCAGCAAGGGTGGGGAGAACCACAAACGTGCAGCCAACCAGCCCCGCCCCAATGCTACGCCCAGCCCGGCACATCACCTCCCACCATGACGGACGGCCCTGGTGACCCCAGATGCAATAGCCTGCCGTGGCACACTTTGGCCCAGTCGGGCAGACCTTAGCCCAGGCTGTGTCCTCAGAGTTTTCCAAGGTAGAGCTCGGGCAATCCCGAGCCAACATCTGGCGGCACCTGCACACACATGCAGGTGAAGTCCGCACCAAAGCGAGACAAAGCATGCTACTGTCGTGTCTGGTTTTACCCATAATATTTAAATGAACGTCTCCCTCTCTTCGTTCCAGAGAACTTTTTATGCGTGCACTAAGGTCAACGTGTTTCACCCCACACCGATTTCCTGGTAACACAAAATACGCTCAAACAGTAAGTAGGGCCCATAGATCCAGGACAACTACCTATCACTTGGGTAAACAATTCCCCCGGGAGAGAAGATCTCGCTCTTGTAAGCCCTCAAGTTGCATGAGCAGAGGAAGGACTCTACTAGATACACGAAATGGAGTTCTAATGAAGAGCAATGGGAAGAAACGGAAAATAAAGCACAGGCTGAATGTCAGGGAACACTGAGATTGCGGACATGTGCTACGCTGTTTTTCTGGTCTTAGGCTCAGCCTTGCTTCAAGCAACGCTTCACACCTGCCCGTGCTTCCCCGTCAACACTCCCTGCATAGCCAGGCACTTACGCTGACCACCACTGAAAACCTTTCTAACCAGGAATCAAAGACAAAATGAAGTGGGTATTAGGCTGGACTAGGAAATTACCCATGATACCTATAATCTTTAATATTCATTGTGACAGCTGCGGCATGGCCTTCACAGGCCATGGTTCACTCAGCAACTATAATCATCTACATTTGAAGCCGCCCTCCCCCCACACCGCGGCCCATCTGCTGAGGTGCCCCAGGGCCCACACAGTTTCCTCTGGGATCTTCTGCACTAGGGCTGGGGAGCAGTCTCCTAAGAAAAAAAGAGGGAAGCACCTTCATTTATGGTCTTGCACACCAAGGAATATGCCACAGAGGAAGTGGCACGTTGACGGGGTTCTGGTGGAGGTCGAGGGTCAGGTAAAGAAATTGGGCATCATTTTTAGCCACAACCCGTCTATGAAAACTCAAGTGTCAGATGCAATTGGGATGCTTCTTTCAGCTACACCTGTATTTATCCCAGGCTGACCTTGCCACAGTGACCCACGCCCTGTTGGTCACAAGGTTTAATTTTTGTAACTCACCCTTCGATGAGCTGCCAGTGGTGCTTCTCCAGTGCTTGCAGCTTGTTCAGAAAGCAGCTGCTTGTGGGTTCGGGCAGTCACAATCCTATTACTCCCACTCTGCATTCTCTGCATTGGCTGTCTGTAGAGCGTTGAATTGAATTTAAAGATTGCACTGTTGGTTTTTAGGACCATGAGCGGGATAGGCCTGGAGCCTTGGGCTGATCATCTGCACTCAGAAACCACTTGATGTTTGGGGATCCCGCCATCAGGCAATTGGGCCTTTGCTGTGGCAGGCCCCTCAGTGTGGAACTCGCTCTCTCACATGTCCATCTGAGTTCCTCCCGCCTCCCCTTTAAAAAGCACCTGAAGGAGCTTACATCGATTGCTGGTGGGACTGCCCACAAATAAAGCCACTTTGGAGATGAGTCTGGAGGAAACGGGAAGAAATGACTGGACTGACCATTCCTTTTCGTCCTGAGATGGCACTTCTTGGCTTGTTCCCAGAAGCAAAAGTGTTACAGACCCACCTGGACTCGTGCTCAGCATTTATCCAAGCAGCAAAAAATGTCATTGCACTGCATTGGAAGGTCAATAAAGAATTAACCGAGGGTGAATGGGTGAATAGGTTATGGTACCATTTACCCATGTGTCTGCTGTATGAACAGATCGGACTCACCTGAAGATGAGCGAGCATATTGATTATTATATATAAGGGAATGAAAAACAAGACTTTTACCGGAATCCAGTTGGTTATGTTGTATATGTTTATTGTTGTTTAGATGTGTTGAATGGAATAGGATGATAGCAACGCTATCACCTTGTAAAAATTATAACTGTTGATTAAATAAAAATCTTTTTAAAAAACAAACAAAAAAAAGCCCCTGAAGCCTGATTTGCTCTGCAGGTGCTTTCAGGATCCACTGCTGGGTCCCCTTGATGTGAAAATAGAGGTTACTTACCAGTAACTCTGTTCTTCAAGAGAGCGCCGCGTATTCTCACTCTTGGGATTCACTTCCTGCTCCGCAGGCACCGGAAAACCTCTCGTCAGCAGTATCCAGGCAGAATACGCCTGGAAAAGACTAGAACATGGTGAGGGCTCCGCCCCTCCATCCCCCTCCCATTCGGAGAAAAGCGCGGGCCGCATCATGAGGGATGGGTTAGCATAAATAGGGGGAGGAGCCCTCGCCGCCTCAGTTCCTTCCAACCCCGGTCTGGAAGACCCCAGCAATGTCCATCCGAGACTGAGGGGAAGGAGGGCGGGATGTGAGAATACGCAGAGCTCTCTCGAAGAACAGAGTTACTGGTAAGTAACCTCTATTGCTTCTTCGAGGATCTCCGCAATTCTCGCCTTGTCGTAATCCCATAAAGATAATGGGCAGGGAAGTCATACGAAACTTAAATTTACGAACAAACTTATTGAGTTGTCTGAGGTCCAGAATAGGGCGGAAGCCCTTGTCCTTTTTGGGGACCACAAAGAACCTAGAGTAAAAGCCAGCGTTAAGTTCGTTTTCGGGGACCGGTTCGATGGCTCCCTTTTGGAGGAACTTCTGAATTTCAACTAGTATTTGAGTTGGGGGGGGGGGCAGAGCCCCTTGGGGGGCAGGGAGAGAGGGAAGGGAGGGTGTGGAAGTGGATGGCATATCCACACTGAACAATTTGTCTGACCCAGTGGTCCGTAGAAATGGCTTCCCATTGGGGTAGGGATGGCAAAAGGCGGTCCTGGAATGAGGGGGTATCCTCATCATTTCCCTTGATCAAGGCGACGTTAAAAATGGGACTTCGTCTGCTGTCCAGAAGATGAATTAAAGGATGCTTTGCCTTTCTCCCTCTGTCTCCCAAACGCCTTGCGTTGCTGGGTGCCCTGTGGCTGATGGTACTGGAATGAAGCCTGTTATTGGTACTGGAATGAAGTATTGGAATTGGAATGAAGCCTGGTATTGGAATGAAGCCTGGAAGCGCTTCCCAGCCTGGTAATTATATGGCTGGTATGTGGGCCTTCCAGGGGAGAAGGCATAGGCACCTGGGGCAGGGAAAAGTTTCTTTCGTATGGTGCGTATGACCCTGTAGATCTAGCTGTTTGGTTCATTTCTTTGATTTTTTTTCAGGGTGTCATCGGTTGATGCAGAGAAAAGTCCTTCACAATCAAAGAGTAAATCCTGTATTCTTGTTTTATTTCCCTGCGTTAATGCTGTGGAACGGAGCCATGCATGCCTTCTAAGAGCAATGGCAGATGCCATCCCTCTGGCATTAGCATCCGCCATGTGCATATTTGCAGTCAGCTGGAATTGGGCCAGCTGCATGCCTTCCTTCTGAAGCGCTGCTATCTGGTTCGGGTCTGTAGTGCTGCTGAGCTCAGACCACAGCCAGTGTTAGTAGCCGCACATGGCAGATGCGTAATTGGCAATTCTAAACGACAGGGAGTCCAAGGAAAACATTTTCCTTCCCAGCACGTCTAGTCTCCTTCCCTCCCTGTCGGCCGGGGACGTCTGTACCGCTCCCGCTCTGGATTTTACTGATGCAGCGGCAATAACTAGGGAGTTGGGGGCAGGGGGGGTGGAAGAACTGGGCCCCTTCTTTGGGTACAGCATACAGGGAGTCCGCTAGTTTGTTGGTGGGGGATACGGAGGCGGGTTTACCCCATATGGCCGAGGCGGGTTCCATTAGCGGCTCTAGAAGCGGAAGCATTATATGCCCAGATTCCCCCGCCCCCAGGATTCCGAAGATGGGTCCCGTCTGGGATTTTCCAATTACCCTTGTGAGAAGTTTAGGGAGGGAGGATGCCATCCTCCGGAGCATTGCCTGAAAGGCCTTCGAATCCTCTGTAGCCAGGGATATATTGGGATCTGGAGGGGGAGGGGATATTGTCTCATCCTCCTCAATAGATGGAGATGAGGAGGAAGATGAACAAGCCGCCGATCTCCCTGGGGAATCTACCCCAGCTGGTACCGTCAGTACCGCCTCTTCTCTCGGACCCCCAGTAGCGAGGTTAGGAGCTGCGTAGTCCCTGCGGGTGCTAACCTCTCTTGTGGTTGCGTCACCACGCTTCCCGGTGCTGGAACCTGGATCCTAGCGTCGATGGTACCGACGTTCAGGGGTGCCTGCACCAAGTCTGTCTCCGAAGGTGGAGGCCGAGACACCATAGCTGTCGGTGCCGCCCTCGGTGAGGCCGACGGTACGTAGGGCTGCTCCCGTCCCGATCGTGTCAGGAAGTCCGAATCTGCTCTCGCCCTATAGGGTGATGGGCTTCGGGACCGGGACCAGTATCCTTGGATGTAGGTATAGTCCTGATGTCCGTCCTGTGGATTGTAGGGAGAGCAGCAGGAGCACGGTGAGCGGGATCTGCGCTCCCTATGGTACCTGAGTGGGGTCCTACGTTCATCCCGGTACCACGGGGATTGGGACCGTGAACGGTAGTGCCGATGCGATTGGGAGCGGGAGTCTCTCTGCACCGGTGGTAGCGTGAGCAGCAGGGGTGGGACCGCCCGCGTCAGCGGAGTCGTCGGTTGTAGGGGTTGCCTTTCCACCATCACATCTGTCGGTCCCGACATCAGTGTCGTTGGCTGCAGGGGTTGAGATTGTGTGGTCACGCCCGTCGGTCCCGACGGTAACGTTTCCTGCCTCTGAGGCACCAGAGACTCCCCTGTTCCAGTCCGTTCCATCACCTCCCCTTGAGGAGCTTTTCTTTTTCTTTTTGTCCCCGCTTTTAGTGCCTCGCTTCGAGGAGCGGGTCGAACTGTGCGCGTGAGGTGCACCAGTACCGCCTTCCATGGAGTGAGCGGTACCGGAGACGTGGGAACTGTCCTTAGGCGGCAATGGTACCGCCAGTGCTGACTCCGTCGGAGCCTTCTGCGCCATCTCCATCGCTGGTGCCGCGGAGTGCCGGGTGGGGAGCCTGAGAGGCCCTTCTTCTCCACCCTCCAGTGCCCTTTTCGTTAATAAGTCCTGCAGGTGGAGGGCCCTGGCCCGTTTGGCTCTGTTAGATAATACAGAACAGGCTCCGCAAGTCTGCGTGTTATGGTCCTCTCCTAAGCAGACCAGACAGCGAGCGTGTTGGTCGCTGACTGATAAGGTAGTGAGGCACGAGCTACATGGTTTAAAGCCTGGCTGTTCGGGCATTCCTGCTTGCCCTGAGGGGCGGAGTAAGCCCGGGGAACGTCCCGTGGGCTAGGGCGGCACTCTACTCACAGGAGTTCTTTTAATCTTATCTTCTTTCTCTTCTTCTTTTTTTTTTTTTGCTGAACAACGCTGAATAGCGCTAAGAGGTCTTCCAACGCCACGCGGTTGGAAGGAACTGAGGCGGTGAGGGCTCCTCCCCCTATTTATGCTAACCGTCCCTCGTGATGCGGGCCCGCGCTTTTCTCAGGATGGGAGGGGGATGGAGGGGCGGAGCCTTCACCATGTTCTAGTCTTTTCCAGGCGTATTCTGCCTGGATACTGCTGATGAGAGGATTTCCGGTGCCTGCAGAGCAGGAAGTGAATCCCAAGAGTGAGAATCGCGGAGATCCCCGAAGAAGAAGGTCTTGTGCTGCAAAGCACTCTGAGCGCCGCCTGGCAGGGGCGGCATAGAAATAAAGTTGTTATTATTAATTATTATTATTATTATTATTATATTCCTGCTTCGGCTGGGCAGGCAAAGAGTTGGGAATTTCAACTTTAGGATTTCATTAAATAAATGGAAATGAGCTAGAGGGGGGAGGCTGGGCCGCGTCACACCGAAACAAGTAGAAAGAATTCTGGAAATCTGCTACTTGTTCTTGCAGCTTCCAGTGGGAGAGCACCCCAGGGAAAGAGCCCGCTAGCGCAGAAATAAAAGGGGTCTGCTCCAGCCATTTATTATGAAAGTTCTGAAGAGCAGCAATTTAAACAAACCCCAGTAACATAATCTGCATGGATTCCTAGTTCAGGCTGCCTCCAGTTTTATGGCTCTCTCAGTTTATACTGAGTTTAAGGGAGCTGTGGGGGAGGGAAGGGGCAGAAAAGTGAATTGTTGGCTCTCCTTTTCCATTTCTGCATGTTTTAGGAGAGGTGGTATCTCCCACACCGAGAACAGAAAGTGGATAAAACAATTGTAAGAAAGCCTGAAGCAATCTCAATGTCCTCCACTTAATGGCCAGTCGCAGAGTCTAGGAGATGGAACGACTGCCCTTCACGGGAGTTAAACAAGCTCCCGAACACCAACTCAACGCGGCAGCCTAGTCATTAACGCAGCTTAGCTCTTACGCTCAGCCAAGCTTAGCTTGTGGCTTTTTAAAACCCTTTTTTGGCACATTCTTTGTGCGTGCTGCTACAGATCAGTCAGCGGCGGGTTCTATCTCTCGGCTGGGCTGCTTGCTACAACGCACTTGGGTCGTCAATCAGCCACGGTTTTTACTCTTATTGTTCAAGTGCTGTCAGTGTGCTCAGGCTGCTCCCATGTAAGGGTAGAGTGGGGAGAGGATCTCTCAAGCCTCATTGTGAAAACCACTGGAAGCATTAACTTCGCTTTCTACTCAAGCCCCAGCTTTGGCTTTTGGCTAAACTCCAACCATTTCTTGTTCAGTGCAATGGAGAAGTGTATAAATTAATTTAATTGGTACAATTAAATTGGAGGTGTTATACTATCCTTTAAAATAAATAAAGCAGTTTTCCTGTTCTCATTCATTGCATCCTGGACAAAAATGTTTACAGAGTTCAATCAAGTTGGCATGGTCCAAAACCTGCCTACAAGGCTGGAAGCCAAAGGCAGATGCCGCCACACAGGCGGCGGTGCCCAGCAAGTTACAACAAGGACTGGCCAAGGTCCCGTCTTACTTAACATCTTTATTAAAGAACTAGAACAGGGAAGAAATCTCTGTTAGGACTAAAATGTGCAGCTGACACTAAATTAAAGAGGGCAGAGAAATGAACGAGAGAGAGAACCCAATCACAAGAATATGCAGGCGGCCAAGTCAGAAGGATGTGGACAACGCAACCCTGCCGATGTGTTTGAGGGGCTGCCTTAGGAGAATACAGGTGTGCCGATCTGAAAGCCTTGTAAATAGAATACTTTTATACTAGACTACTTACTCTCTATTTCCTACTGCAGATAGCTAAACATTTACCTTATTTAATCTCCCCAGTTACTCTGCCAAGAATAATATTTTAAAAGAAAAGTTCATGAAGAGAAGCTGAAAAAACCCTCTAGTAATTGGGGGGAGATGGTTTTCCAGCACAAGAAACACTCAAGTTGGACTTGGTTATTTCAGCACATGGTTGCTTCGGGTCACCTAAAAACCTACCGCTACCATCAAGCTCGTCACTCTCACAGATGGCTAGTCCGTGCTCCTATTTACACGGTCTTGTTCTTCAGGATCTCACTTCTCCCCTTGTTAACTAAGCTAAGTACATGCACCCACAACTTCTCAATTCTATTAACGTAGCCCTCTAACAGGTCCCCTCCTTCGCATCTCCTCTCCTTTGTCCATGATCCTAGATTGGGGGCAGGGACCCATTTCTAAATCACAACTGTTAACACAAGGCATATGGCTGGTGCTATGCCACCACCAAGGACAAGAGGTTCATTTTAGGTCAGTTGCCTTTGGGCATTACCAGTGAATCCATGGGCCTTGGAAGGACTGACCAATAGAATCTCTCTTTTCCTTCCAAGAGGTTCCAGGGAACAGCACTGGGCAACTGTGCATCTGCCACAAGGGCTTCTTTTGGGGGGCCCCTTGGTCAGTTCCACCATCTTTCCTGTTTAGCATGTACGTTGCTTTACACTGGCTGCCCAAATGTCTAATTGAGCCAGGGCCCTGGGAAAGGTGGGCTAGCCATCTGAGATTCAGTCCAGTGAAGCAGGATTAAAAGCTTGTGGTTAAGAAAAACAATTGAAAAAATGTAGACAGTAAAAAGCCTTAAAAACTGAAACCACATCTGTTAACCTTCCCTTGAGCTGCCTTGTCAGAACCAGTCCGAGCAGGAACACAGCCCTGTCTCTGCTGCCTGCATCTTCTCCTTGCACCCCACCAGCTCCCTCCCTCCCCTCTTCATCTCAAAGACCAAGCTGATGGGTAACTAGGATCCAAAACCCCAACAATAATCATTTTTATTTCTATAGCGCCCTCCCACCGCCCCCAAAATGGTACATGGAGCACTTTGCAACACAACACCACAATATGGTTGCCGACAGCGTGCCGAGCCAGGTTCAAGGTGTTGGTATTGACTTATAAAGCCCTTTACGGTTTCGGTCCCTCATACCTCAGGGACCGCCTCGCCCTCCGCGCCCCGGAGCGGACCCTTCGGTCTGCCGGGGGTGCCTTCTTGGAGGTTCCCCGCGTAAAACGGGGGGCCACAATGGAGAGGGCATTCTCGGTGGCCGGGTCACGTCTTTGTGTTAGGAGGGGGTCCACCCCATCGTTTTTGGCAGGGCCTCCACTTCCCTGGACCTGGCCCGCTGAACCATTGCGCCATTGCTTTTTTATTTACTATAAAATTTTATACTCTGCCCCTCCTGTCAAAGGCAGATCAGGGCAGTTAACAATTTTTAAAACATTATAAATACATAAAAACAATACATTATAAAAGGAGAAATTAAACAGAAACAAACCCCCCCCCCCCCAAACTCTCTCCCATCAACTTCACCAAAGGCCTGGTGAAAGAGTCAGGTCTTGCATCATTGTCAAAAGGAAGGGAGGTCTGGGGCCAATCGGAAGGGAGCTCCACAGCCTAAGCGCAGCCACCGAGAACGCTCTCCCCCCAGGGAAACCCGGAAGCTTCAAGAAAGGCACACCCGGTCGACAGCAGGGGTTGGTTCAGGGCCCAGAGAATGAGGCGGTCGGTCCCACAGGTAGGTAGGGCCCAGGCCATTTAGGGCTTTATAGGTAAGCACCAACACCTTGAAGCGGGCCCAGAAGATGATAGGCAGCCAGCGGAGCACAGGTGTAATGTGCTCATGGCAGCCTGTCCCTACCAGAAGGTGGCTGCCACATTCTGCACCAGCTGCAGCTTCCAGACCGTCACCATGGGTAGCCCCACGTAGAGTGCATTACAATAGTCTAGCCTGGAGGTAATGAAAGCATGGATGTGAGATATATGGCTGAAGCCGCCGCACCAGATGCAACTGGCGAAATGCTTGCCTCGCCATTGCCCCCACCTAGACATCCAGGCGGAGTTGGGAGTCGAGCGGCACTCCCAGACTCTGAACCTGAGGAGCCAGTGGGGGGCAAACCCCGTCAGTGACAGGGGATGCCACACCCACCGCCTTACCCACCATCACCACCTCCGTCTTGTTGGGATTCAGCCTCAGTCGGCTCGTCCTCATCCAGTCCCCGACAGCTGCCAAACATCAAGTAAGTACCAAGACTGCCGGGTCTGGGTCAGTTGAAAAAGAGGTAGAATGGTGACGGAGAAACATAGGATCACACACGTGTAACACGGGACTACATGTAGACTACAAGTCTGGTAAACATGTAATGCCAAAGGTTCCTCATGTACGTAAGGTTACAGTTGAGAGCTGTAGAACTCAAATTAGGTCACCAGGCTACAGGAAATACAAAGAGATAACAAAATGGGTATTGAAGGTCTCTCGCCAGACAGCCCTGTTGAGATGTAAATTGACTTCCATGTTGAGAATTGGACCCATGCCCATCCTGGCTGGTTAACTGAAAACTCTTCTCTACCAAACATACAGAGCTGGGCTTGGTGCCTTTGTTGAAACCAATGGGTGCTCTTTGCTTCGATACCAGAGCAGGCTGTGCCCACTGAGATTTAATGCAACTGGAGATGCCTCCAAGGTTAAGGTAATCACGCTTGTGGACTAGCTCACTCTGGGGAGAATGGTGGCTGGAGGGGACATGTGGAGAAGTTGAACCGGGGCTGGCCTGGAGGCAAGGTGGGGGTCTCAGTCGAGCAGAGTGAGCCCCAAATCTTCATTACAGAAGCAAATCAGACAAGAAAGCCTTGAAGAGAGAGAAAGGAACAGCTTAAAAGGGGAGAGTTTCATTAATAAACGTGGATCTGTATAGACAGAAGACCACCTCTAAAGTGGATGAAACCCAGTGATGGGATCTAGGCCTCGACTCCACCCCCTGGGGGGCCTGAAGCAGTAGCAGCCACACTGCTTCACTAGAGCTCTGGTCTAGCTTTTCCGTAGGAACTCCTTAGGCTGACTTGGCCCCTCAGCATGGTGTGTGGGAGGAGCATGGGAGCCCTCCTCACGCCTGGCTGACTAGGAGCAGCAGAACCCAGTGTTTTTCCTTTTCCTGTCCCTGCCTTGTTCCTCCAACCTTACCCTCATTTCCCCAACCTTGCTATTGCCTCAGTTCACCCAGCCTCCCTCGGCTCCAGTCTTGACTTCATGTCCCAAGCCAGCAATCCTCCCACGCTCCAGACCCTGGCCCTTACACCCAGACTCCACCCACCCAAAGAGAGATCCAAATGGATCTGCGATGCACCAGCATCATCTACAGGATGACAATGGAAGCAGCAGGGGAGGAATCCCAGCAGCTGGTTAACCACCACCATGGAGAGTAAGTTTCAGCAATTCCTTCCATCTCCCTCCTGAGAAAGAACATAAGAGGTGCCAGACTGAGTCAGACCAATGGCCCCATCAAGCCCAGCATCCTGTCTCTGACAGCAGCCAATCCCGCTCACATGGAAGTACCACCAGCAGTCCCAATGGGCAATCCATTCCCTGCTGTTCACTCCCTGCTCCTGACAGTAAGAAGTTCCTATCTTGTAATCTACTGGGCTAGTAGTCATTAATGGACCTATTCTCCCAGAACTTATCCAGTCCTTTTTAAACCCAGCCATACTTCTGGCCCTGACAACCTTCTCTGGCAACAAATTCCATAATTTAACTGTGCATTGAGGGAAAAAAATACTTTCTTTTACTTGTCACCAGTTAGTTTCATGGAGTGTCCCCTAGTTTTAGTGCTACTTGAGAGGGTCAATAAACACTCCCTATCTACTCATTCCACGCCACTCAAGATTTTATAAACCTCTATCCTATCCCCTCTCAGTCTTCTCTTCTCCAAGCTGAAGAGACCCAACGTATCAAGCCTCTCTTCGTACGGAAGCCGTTCCAAACCCTTGATCATTTTTGTTGCCCTTCTCTGCACCTTTTCAAATTCTACTATATCTTTTTTGAGATGGGGCGACCAGAATTGCACACAGTACTCAACGTGTGGTCAGACCAGCGATTTATATAGGGGCATTATGATATTTTCAGTTTTATTCTTGGTCCCTTTCTGAATAATTCCTAATGTTTTGTTTGCTTTTTTGATGGTTGCCGCACACTGAGCTGAGGATTTCAATGTATTGTCCACAAGGACTGCAAGGTCCTTTTCCCGAGTGGTTACTCCTAATTTAGAACCCAGCACTCTGCACATTTCGTCTGGATTATTATTCCCTATGTGCATCACTTTGCACTTGTCAACATTAAATTTCACCTGCCATTTAGATGCCAAATCACCTAGTCTCACAAGATCCTCCTGCAATTCTTCACAGTCTGCTTGTGTTTTAATTACCTGGAGTAACTTTGTCTCATCTGCAAATTTGATCACCTCACTCTTTACTCCTTTTCCAAATCATTGATGAAGATATTAAACAACATCGGTCACAGTTCCGAGCCCTGGGACACTTCCACTATTTACTTCTCTTCATTGTGAAACTGACCATTTAAGTCCTACCCGGTTTCTTAGACTTTAACCAGTTACCGATCAATGATTGGACACAGCCTCCTATCCCATTACTACTTAGTTTCCTCAAGAGTCTCTCATGAGGGACATCATCAAATGCTTTCTGAAAATCCAGATACACTATATCAACTGGCTCACCCTTATCCACATGCTTATTTACTCCCTCAAAAAACTCTAGTAGATTAGTGAGGCATGACTTCCCTTTGCTAAATCCATGTTGACTTATCCCCATTATGCCATGTTTATCAGTATGCCCAGTAATTCTGTTGTTGACAATGGTCTCCACCAGTTTCCCCAGCACTGATGTGAGGTTCACCAGTCTGTAATTACCAGGATCACCTCTGGAGCCCTTTTTAAATATCGGCATTACATTCACTACCCTCCAATCCTTGGGTACCGTGTGAGATTTCAGCGATAGATTAGCAGGTCTGCAATTTCATATTTGAGTTCCTTCAGAACTCTTGGGTGAATACCATCAGGCCCTGGAGATTTGTTACTATTTAATTCGTCAATTTGCACTAGAACCTCTTCCAGAGTCACGTTAATTTGTGATAGTTCTTCTGATTCATCGCCTACAAATTCTAGGTCTGGTGTGAATCTCTCTCCAACGTCCTCTGCAGTGAAGACCGAGGCAAAGAATTCATTCAGCTTCTCCGCAATATCCTTATCGTCCCTGAGCGCCCCTTTTGCCCCCTGGTCAACTAATGGCCCAACTCTCTAGCAGGCTTCTTGCTTCTGATGTACTTGAAAAAGTTTTTATTATTAGTTTTGACATCTTTAGCATGTCACTCCTCAAATTCCCTCTTGGCCTCCTGCCTTGGCTCTTAGACATAGCTGTATTCACATTGTTAACAGTTCAAGGCTACCCAAGATAATTTATTTCTTGTTTGTTTGCCCAAATTTATCTTTGTGTATTTGTGTACTTTGAAAGATACTCTTCTGGCTGGTTGTGTCCTTAGGGCAGAAATAGAAATTGGTCAAGAAAACTGGAGCGTCCCAACTTAATATTACTGGGTGAGCTTCTTGAGTAACTGACTGAATGAACCTCATGTTGAAAAAGCAGGACACAGTGTCCAACACCAATTTATTTATTTAAGCAATTTATACCCCGCCTCCTCTTGCAAAAGTAGCTTGGAGTGGCTAACAAACATCTCAAAATCTATTAAAATACAAATAATAAAATCACATCAACCAAAAACACTCATAAAATATAAAAAGGCAGAATAAATATACAAAATAAATAGTGGGGCAACAACCAAAACAACCCACCCCCAAACCCCCCCTAAACCTCCCATGCTCACACATCTCCCTCACCAAACACCAGACAGAACAGCCAGGTCTTCCACATCCGTCGAAAAGAGGAAAGGTCCGGGGCCACCGGGGCCTCTGCCGGGAGTTCCACAGCCTCGGTGAGGTCACCGAGAATGCACTCTCCATCATCACCCCCCGAGAAACCCGGGGGACCTCGAGAAGGGCGCTCCCCAATGACCAATTGCAGCAAGAGTAACAAACCCATGTGGCTTCTCTCTAAAGCCAGCTGGCAGACCAGTGACAACAGTCAGAACCCCTTTTATTCGCATCCTGCCTGGGAACCTCACCTGGAACCCGTCACTAAGATCTATTCGGTCAGAATTTTACTCGATCCAGAGTAAGAGCATTTCCATCTGGATTTGACCTTGAACGAAAGCTGTATGTTTATTATTATTAAACAGTAATATTGTGGGATTGTCCAGTAGGCAGCCCGACCCCCAGGATTGAAACACTGGGCAGAACAAGGAGACGCTCTCCCTCCCATTCATTCACCTCGATTCATGACTACTGGCCATAGGGAGGTGGCCAATCACATGGTAGTTTTGCCTTCCAATCTGTCATGTCCACCACTGTCTCAGAGACTTTTCAAATTGCCATTGCACCACTCAACGGGGTCATCTAGCAACTCACAAACGCTGCCATGTTCTAGGTTTTCACAATATGTTTAATAGGAGTCTCTCTCGTGCTCGCCACGCACACTGGAAGGAGGATGGCCATTGTTCAAGCTGGAGTTAATATCAGCTATCAAGAAGCACATAAGAGTAACGCAGAGTCTGTCCGGACTGACCGCACACGGACCATCAAGAGCCAGAACTCAGAAGCTGCCCCTTAGCTCAGGAAAGCAGCACTGCCTTCCCCCCACCCCACACAAGCACCCCAGCTTATGTGGCCCATCTCCAATGGAAGAAAACACACAAATAAAAAGAGAGACGTGCACCCTCTGCTGCCGTCATTGTAGTAATCACAATTTTGAGTCCAGCTTCAGAAGAAAGCCCAGTCTGTCATATTCTGAAAGACAAAAGCAGCAGGAGAGATTTGATGGAGTGACAACTAGAACTGTCCCAGCACTGCGTCTGTCTAGTAGCGCTTTAGAAATAAGTAGCAGCAGTAGTAGTAGTAGTAGAGTAAGACAGGACGCTGCCGCTTCTCTTTGGAGCACACAGACATTTCTCTAAGGAATGGACAAGCTGAAACTAAGGCAAGTTATAATCTCTATGCTCTGTAATTTCAAATAAATGTACTCAATCACAATCAGCGTCTCCATCTCCAGGTTCCTTTCATTCTCCATGTCATTCAAACTAGCCAAGTTATTTGCAGGAAGAGGCTGGAGCCGCTATCTAACACATGGGATAAGAATGCTTGGCGTGGGCACTGGGGTACACAACTGGATCCAAATCTTGCAAAGGGTCGTTTCCAATTTCTCTTGGCTGTTTAGGATAACAGCAGCCTACACAGTCGGATGGTAAAGAAAGCATTTCCAGGCTGGGATTGTAGCCACACTCTGGGTACTCCTGGTAATGCATGCTGAAATTAATTACCCATGATACAAGCGGAGCCCTTGGCCCTGCAGTGAGAATGTGTAGATGAGCCAGAGTTAGGGTCTGGGAGAGCAACGGCCAGCAGGGAACAGTTAGGGAAATATTCCCAGTGGGGAAGGTTGTTGCTAAGATGCTTATACAGACTTCAATGCAAATGCTTATTTTAAACACAGCGGTCTTGTAACTCAAAATCACTGAAAATACTCCTTCTAAAAGGCGGTTTCCTCTGAGAAAGCATGCAGCGTGTCCTGAGAAATTTCATTTTGGGTGACTGGGGCACTTCTGTTCAGGCTGTAGACTTCAGCAGCTACAGCCATCAATATTGAGGGTCTTTCGGGAAGAAGAACACACTAGTAGCAGAGTGCGAGCTTGGTACTGGCTGTTTCCCTGCTGCCCACCCTCTTCCAATTGGCAGCAGGGAAACTGACCAAGCAGCCACCTGAATTTCACTTGCCTGCAGAGTGCTTTGCTCCTGTCACGTCACGTCACGTCACGTCACGTCACGTCACGTCACGTCACGTCACGTCACGTCACGTCAAAATCTATGGACAGGAGCAAGGGGCAATGAAGCTGTCTATTGGAAGACTCAAGAACAGCCTTTCCACCACAGCGCACATCCTCTTGTTTCATTCATTACCAATGAAATAAATATCTTTGCAACAATGAAAGACTTGAACACACATTTAACATTCAAGTTTAATTTTTTTCCTTTTAGAAACCTGTTGCTGACTGCATTTCCCCCTTATTCGACGAGAAATGTTTTCTATTAACTATTGGTACCTGATTCTTATTAAGACCAGCCTCTAAAATGATGGGAGTAGAAACAAAAGACATGGTAAAGAAGAAAAGCAAAAATAACGGGTCTTATGAGGGAGATACGGAGCGTGGGAAATGGCTATACAAGGGGGGGGGGGGGAGATAGTCGCTCTATCTGCAGATAGCGATGGTTACTGCCAGACCAAGGGATCCCAGGGAGAGATTAGAAGCAATAAACCTGAAAGGTAATCATTTCCTGCAGCTGTCTGAAGAGAGGACACGACAGAAGGACTGAGGAGAGGGAACGGTTTGCAAAAGAACAAGCTCGGACTTTTGTTGACCCAAAAGATACTTCGAGAGGCAGCTTTGAGAGACTCAAAGCTCCTTCGTTCGGGAGAGGTTTCGGATGGTGCAGGCACTGCTCGCTAGGTTCAAGGCAGCACTCGATCCAGTGGCGGGAGACTGGAACCCGACAAGTGAAGAATTTGCCCCTTATTTCTAAACAGTGAAAGTAATGAAGTACTGGAATTGCTTTGTCCAAGACAACCCACCACCTCCCGTCACTTAGAGGCTTTGATTCCAAGAACGTGAGCCGAGGCCGAGACAGGCCAGCGACTGAATTCACTCCGCAAGAGCAGCTCATGCAAAGGGATGCTCCTCTAGCAGGCAAACACACAGAATGGAGCACTGGGAATACCCACTCCCCCCAGCCCCCACAGAGAGCGGACGACCAGAATGCTGGACCCACAGATTTAAGAGTAAGGTGCAGACCTGCCGCCACAGACTATTGGATCCTTTCCGCAACTATGTGCAGAAAAACCCATAAACGCAGCCCATGGCTAACACAGTTACAGAATGACAAACAATCCATCGACCAGAGCGAGCACAAAAACGTGGAATCATTTTAGCGCTAGGAAATAAAAGCTTCTCTTAATCAGATGTTTACTTGTTTAAAGCTCATATATTTATACTTCAGGAAAACATACTGAGCAAAATAAATGCGCTTGAAAAAAGTTTTGATATCTGTGTAAGTCATGTGCCCTCACCCGCTGACCCGCGGACGCAGCCAGGCCTGGCCACACCCAATCTCGCCTCTGGAGAGCTGACACATCATGGTGCTTTGCAGGGGTAGGGCCAGCATGTCAAGAGGGACAGAGGAATGCCATAAACCTGCTCCTTTTCCACACGGCACTCTGTGCAGGCAAGGAGACCGGTCAGGAAAGAGGCGAGGTCAAGGTGGCCCCAACCCCCACAGAACGCTGTGACATTGGAGTGCTCTGCGGGGGCCCTTTGGCCAACAGGGAGAATGGACTGGCCAAGAGGCTTGGGCCAGATGAGACTTCTTGGGTTAGGGCCAATAGACCAGGTTCTACCTCCGCTTCTGTTTCACAAGCAGTCACAACATTAATTCACTGGTTCTCAGCCCGTGGGCGGAGGAGCTCTGGTACGGCTGTCTCCAGCCTCTTAATCCATCTGCCTGCCCCACTGAAGGCCAGGGGTGGGATAGGGAGAGGAAGGACATGGTTCCCTGCAGCTTCCCCATCTCTGTCTCATGCTGGCTCAGGGACCCCTTGCTACTTTTCCTGCTGCTGGGATCAGGCCCTCACCCCATGCCTGCCCACTCCTGGTTCTGGAATTTTATCAATGTTTTGTTAAGTCTTGCCCACAAAAACCACCGGGAAGATTCACTAACTTCTCTCCTTTTGAGCTGGCACTTCTCTGAACCTCGGGTGCATTGCTCCTGGCTCCCCTGCCCCAAACTCACAGCACAGCAGGGGTCAAGTGAAAGCAGTCCCAGAGTAGCAAGACACGAAGGGGCAACGGTGACTAGCGCTAGGAAGAGGTGGAGCTGCCATTCATTCATTCATTATTTATTGTCAGCCCGGGGCAGCTTGCAAGATGAAAACACATCTATTAAATCCATCCTAAGACAATACAAAAAGGGGACAAACTGTCAGGGAACAGAAGAAGGGAGCACGGCCTCCCCACAATTGGGGGGAAATATCAAACTACAATAGAATATATAAAATATATAAAACCCCAACTTACCCCCCAAACAGCAACAACAACAGTAATAATAATTTAAAAACCCACCCTCATCCATCCCCCTTGCCAAAAGCCCAGCGGAACAGCCAAGTCTTACATGGACCTTGGAAGGAGGGAAGAGCCAGAGCCACCGGGCCTCTGCCAGGAGAGAGGGCCATAGCCGCGGAGCGCACACCGAGAACGCCCTCTCCATAAGTAGCCCCCCGGGATACCCGGGGGGACCTCGAGAAGAGCGATCCCGAATGACCGCAGGGGCCAATCCAGGGCACAGGGAGTAAGGCGGTCCCATAGATAAGTAGGGCCCAAGCCGTATAGAGATTTATAGGTAAGAACCAGCACCGTGAATCGGGCACGGAAGACTATAGGCAGCCAGTGCAGAGAACGGAGCAACGGTGTAATGTGCTCCCGGCGGCCTGTTCTCATAAGGAGACGGGCTGCCGCATTCTGCACCAGCTGCAGTCTCCGGACCGTCACTATGGGTAGCCCCACATAGAGTGCATTGTAACAGTCCAATCAATCTTGAAGTGATGAAAGCATGGATGATGGCGGGCAGGCCAGAGTCCGAGACATATGGCCGGAGCCGTCACACCAGATGTAATTGGCGGAAAGCGCTCCTTGTCACAGCCGCTATCTGAGCATTTAGGCGGAGCTGTGAGAGTCAAGGAGCACAACAAACCAGTGGAGGGCGGACCCCATCAATGACAGGGGATGTCACATCCACTGCCCTCCCCACTAGCATCATCGTCTTGTTGGGATTCAGCCTCAGTCGACTCACCCTCATCCAGTCTCCCACAGCTGCCAGACATCATGTAAGCACCAAGATTGCAGGGCCTGGGTCGGATGAAAAGGAGAAAGAATTGGGTGTCATCAGCGTATTGATGACACCGAACTCCAGGGCTCTGGACGGCCTCGCCCAGTGGCTACGTATACACATTGAACAGGAGACGGGACAAGATAGAACCCTGCAGAACTCTACATGAAAAATATTCCTCGAGCACCACTCGCTGAGTTCTTCCAGAGAGGAATTATCCTGCAGGACACCCTGGCTCCCACCTTTCTTAACAACAAATCGACCCCAACTCAGAGTTATGATACGTCTCCCCCAGGCCCAGTGAAGATGCACCTCCAATCTCTCCATATTAGTGCATAGCACCGCATCTGCACTGCATACACTCTCTCGTGCCACTCCAATGTAAACAGCAATATATCCCATTAATTCCAAGACACAAACGTATGGACTATAAGGCGTAGTGGGGCCTGGGGGTGAAAGTCCAACAGCTGCGGACCAGTGGTTAATTGGTGGGAGGATTTGAGGGATTTTAATATAGATTGTTGATGTAGGGGGAGTGGGGAGTTTACTGTATTGTGTTTTGGTGGGTGGGATGTTAGGAGGGGGAGGGATGGGGAGTGACTGGGTTAGGGAGGGGGAATGGGAAGGTTTTTTGGGGGAGGGAGTGGGGAGGATCTCCCCCACTGCCAGGGCCGGGCGGCCGGGGGGGAGGGCACGGCCATAGGCATCGTGATGGGATGTGGGAGATATGGTTTCAAGTGGGGGGAGGTGAGATCAGTGAGGTGAGACAGGTGTTTGTTGCATGTCCCGCTCGCTACTCCCCAGGCAGTTGGGTAGGTGGTTCGTGATCAGAGGGCCCCCGACCTAGTGCTGGTGTTGTTGAATGCGAGATCGGTGGTTAATAAGGCAACAACAGTCCAGGAAGTGATCCTGGACTCTGCCGCCGATCTCACATGTATCACGGAAACCTGACTGGACAATGAATTGGGGCCTATTCTGGCTGATCTTGTTCCGGCCGGGTGTTCTGTGCAGCACCCGCGGATTTGGGGAGGGGAGGGAGAGAGTCATGACTTTTAAGGAGGGCTGATCTGTGCGGCGGTATCCGGTGCAATCCATAGTGGGTATTGAAGGTCTCCATCTTGTGTTTGATTTGGCGGGTGACAGTTTGGGAGTGCTGCTTGTATACCGTGCACCTACCTGTGCAGCAGCCTCCCTACATGCACTGGCAGAGGTAGTGTCGGGGGTGGTGTTGCAGTCCACAAAGACAGTAGTCTTGCGGGGCCTCAACATTCACGTCGACACCGACCTTGGGGGAGAGGAGCATGAGTTCATGGCCGCCATGGCAACCATGGGCCTGTCCCAGATGGTTATTGGCCCGACACATCGGGGGAGGAGGGGCAATACCATGGACCTTGTTTTTGCACCGGCCTTGAGGTGAGTGCTCCTTTAGTGGGCGAGATATTTATTTATTTAGTATTTCTTTATATTTATTAGCCGCTCCCCCCATGCCTACGGCATCCCAGGGCGGCTCACAACAAGTAAAACAATAATAAACCACCCCACCCCACCCCCAC
>QEPC01012035.1:1229360-1244544 GCA_003113815.1 Sphenodon punctatus | reverse complement strand
GTGGAACTAATAAACAAGGAGCAGTTATTTACCCTCTCAGCTAGTACTAGAACTAGGGGACATGCCATGAAACTCATGGGGGGCAAGTTTAAAACAAATAAAGAAAATATTTTTTTCACTCAGTGTATAATTGGGCTGTAGAATCTACTGCCAGAGGCTGTGGTGAGGGCCAGTACTAGAGCTGAGTTTAAAAGAGGTTTGGACAAGTTTCTGGAAGATAGGTCCATTAGCAGCTATTAGCCAGACAGGATCAGGGAACATGACGGGAGCTGGGGGAAAACAGGGAATGGATCCCCCATTGTGACCTGTTGGTTGCTTCTCCCAAGCCACTGCGATTGGCCACTGTCGGAGACAGGATGCTGGGCTAGATGGACTATTGGTCTGACCCAGTATGGCACTTCTTATGTTCTTAGGATTGTAAAGCACCAGGTACATTGCTTGCACTATGTAAATATACTTAATACCATCACTACCTCGCCTGCTGGGGGGTGAAGCAATAAGAGGCAACTGCCAGGGCAGTTCAATCTCTGCCGAGACTGAATTTATTGAGACCATCTATTGAGAGGGGCTGCAGGAGACAGGGTAGGGGTCCCAATACAAATCGGCAGAGCAAGTGACCAAGGCTTAAAGGAGGAAGGGGGGCAATAAAGCATTAAATACTGACCATGTATCATGGCTGCAGAAAGGAAATAGTGACCGCGGGGGCAAGCGGTAGACCAGGGATGGGGGACGTCAGGCCTGGCGGCTAAAGGCAGTCCACAGCTAGTGTTAAGGTGCCCCCTTTCCGGTTCCTGTCCCCAAGCATGCAAGGACAGGGGACAGATCTAGGATCTGGAGCTTTCTCTTCCTGAGCGCCCCCGCTAAGCACCTGCCTCCAGCTTCTGTGCGGCCCTCAGAGCTCGTGCAGTTTCCAAAGTGGCCCGACAGGGAAAAGGCTCCCCTACCCCTTGGGTAGAGACTTACGCTGCATTGTTTTCCTAATGCTCTAGATTGCAAGGGTCTGGTGTCGAAACCGACCCGTGTTCAAGCAGCTTGGTGACAAAAATAACATTCACCATGACTGAAACCCCAACAGCAGCTGCATCGAGAGAGTCCTACAAATCATCTCCAATGAGAAGGACTTTCAACCCAAACCATGGAACTCAAATCAGGGACGTTGAAGTCAGTCTTCATATCCCATTACGGACCCTGGGATCCTAGCTTTGCACCCAAAATCATTAAAAAACAACCACCCAAACCCACCTTGAAAGGTCTGTTTTTTTCAATTTCACCTCATCCTATTCCTGAGGCTCGGGGCAGCTCACAACTTGAACAGGCCCCGCACCGCGGAGCTACCCCGGCGAATAAACCCATCTTGCAGCACCTCCGGAAGACGCTCGGCCTAGGACTTAGGCGAACCTGCAGGAGAAGGGAGTGCCAAAGCCGTGGAGCAGCCACCGAGTCCCCCTCTCTGCGTGTTGCCCGGGTCGTAAGGACCTGGGCAAACGGGGGAATTTGCAGGAGGGCACTTTTCAGCTGATCTTCGAGCCCGTGGGGAGGAAGGCAATCCCTTAGATAGGCAGGGCCCAGGCTGTTTAGGGCTTTATAGGTCAAAACCAGCAGCTTGAATTGTGCCCGGTGGTTATCTTCTGAAAGGTAATCTAGCCCATCCCCCTGCTCGTAAGCAGGGCGTAGCTCTGATAAGGTGCAGCTGCACTGGGACGTACACACGCTGGAGCGGAGTGCCCCAGCAAGAAGCCCATTCTCACCTAGCTACACCCTTGGCCAAGACAACACCAATCCATCAGGAAGGATTTCCTCTAGCAAGAGCCACAAACCTCCTCCCAAAATAGGCCCACGTTCTGCTCGTCCAAACGTCGAGAGGATTGCTGCCACTCCAGCCCCAGTCGTTGTATGAAACGCTACCCAGATAAAGGGAACAGTTTACACAATTCCCACAAGATTTCTCCTTTCCTAATAAAGTCAGAGTAGCCTTCAGGGCCAGGGAAATTTTAGGAATCCATTCACATTAGTCAGAATTCGAATTCAAAGAAAAGATTCCATGGGGAAGGTAAAATATTTCACCCCGTGAACTGCACGTGCCCTTTACGCACCCAGGACGTTATCTGCCTAACTTTGTGCATGATCTTCTCTAAATAAACTGTTCTTTCACTTGGGGCCATGTCTACACGGGAGGGGAATTCAAGAGGCAGAAAGTGAATGCTTCAGGAGGGAAGTTTGCCCTCTATTTCTGAAGTACT
Organism: Sphenodon punctatus; assembly: GCA_003113815.1. NCBI lineage: Eukaryota > Metazoa > Chordata > Lepidosauria > Sphenodontia > Sphenodontidae > Sphenodon > Sphenodon punctatus. The sequence continues at coordinate 1,242,304 of QEPC01012035.1, read as the reverse complement.
CTCCTATTCCCCAATAAAAGTCAAAGGCAATATGAACAGAAGAGTAATGGGTGCAAGCTCTCAGAGACCCTATGGGGCAGACTGACTTGATCTCTAGAGATACCAAGTGAAAGAAAATGGAATGTAAATCTATCATTGCCAGAACAGACGCATTCGCCACTGCTTCTAGACACAGCCCCTGGCCACACTCCCAGTTGTATGTTCAGCCTATGGGGTGGAGGGAGAGAAAAGCAATATTGAATTGACAGGCTAAGTCATGGAAGAACTGTTACACCAGACAACGTAGAGACAATGGCCACTGGCAAAGACTCGGCCAGCTCCCACTAAGTCTGCCTGTCTGCGAATAAAAATATGGAGTGAGCCCGTTCATTAGAGATGAACAAAAAAGGAGGGGGGGGGGGGGCTGAGATAGTTTTGAAACAAAAATAAAGTCACTAAAATCCACTGAAGAAAACGGTTTGACCCTCCCAACTAGACCTGCATGTCACACAATACCGAACACCCTGCAGGAAATAGAGACAAGACCATAGATCACTGAAAGATAACTACTGCCAAGACTTGGCGTACAAATCTAATCCCAATTCCTGCCAGTTCCATCATCTTGGACTAAGGAAACCATTTCTATAGCCTCTCTCAGAAACAAAACCTAGCCACTTTGATTTAAAGACATCTTCTTACCTTCCACTAAACACATACAGGACAGCTCTGTCAGATTAACCACCCTGGACTCTTTGGGGTAGGGAAGCAGCCAGCCAGCAATGGCCAAGGAGACCTAATGCTTCTGGGTTCCATCACTGTTCTGCCAATCTGGTGGCTAGGCAGACTCACTTGAGGGATCATCGGCTGCACCAGTCACAAGTCTCCTCCCAGCAGCCGCCATCCCCAAGACTGCATCCAAAAACCACCACTCCAGCAGTGTTCAGGAAATTCCAATCAAGGAAAGGCGAATTGCTAGAATGACACAGAATTCTCTTCCTCTTTCCCCTGGAGGATCTCTAAAGCCTCTTTCAAAGAAAGCCCCTGCTCTCTTGCTAGTGTCAGTGCCTTCTCTGGGGCTTGCCTTCTTTGCGGCGGAAGGAGCACACCCTTAAACATGCAGAACAGGCTAGACACAAGCGTTTAGCCGGAGGAATCTAGTCTGACTTGACCACCTAGGAGTCCACGGTTTCATTCTGATTCAACGTTTGCTTTGTGAGGGACTCTGTATTGGTCAATCCACTTCCCAAAGTAGGGTTAGAGCAGATTAATGATGATGTACCCTCCTCGCAAGTCTGCTCAAACCATGGAAATTATTGAATGCCATGAATAGAGAAGCTTAAGCCAGCCAACTGTCAAGTCCTCAATAAGTACCACTTATGAGAAGAGAGAGCCCTATTTATTAACGTGCACTGCCAGGATAAAGCAGCACATTCTCACAAGAGTGTACACGCTAGCTTCAGATCACTGCCAATGTCTGGTAGTCAAGCAGTGAGTGAAGTTCAAACTGTGGCTTCCAGGGAAAGATATATCTTCAGTACATTTTTATCCCCAAGGCCAAGAGCAGAGCAATTCAATCTGCTTGCTCTCAAACAAACTCTTGGACAAAATTAGTAGGGATATAAATTTGATTTTCAAGCTTTTAACTGGGTGTTGCCAATAATGGAGAGTAAAACAAACCAACTATAAAAAAGCACTTAGTGTCTGTTCAAAGTGAATGAGATCCATGTCCCGTTCTACAATTCACTGCCGTTTATTCTGCGGCGGAGCCTCCGGAGTTCAGATCTTCCTTACTCACAGAATGTCAGAGAGCGAAGGAACCTTGTGATCCTCTAGTCCAAGCCCCTTCGGGGATGTAGGACGACACTTACAGCTACAACATCCCAGAAAGATGGCTGTCCGACCTCGTCTTGAAAACTTCCAGTGACTGAGAGCCTACAACGTCCCTAGACAGCTTGTTCCATTGTCGCGTAACTCTTACCAAGAGTCACTGTAGTGTAGCGGATAATTTGCTAGACTTGGACCTGGGAAGCAAGGGTTCAAATCCCACCCTCACTATGAACTCATTGGGTGGCGATGGGGAAGTCACAACCTCTCCGCCTCAGTTCCCCACCTGTACAAAGAGAAAATGGGCATATCCATCTGTCCCTGGGTTCCCCTCATCTTTGTCCACCTTGGATTGTAAGCCCCCTGGGCAGGGACCTAGCTGATGGTAAAGCGCTGTGCATGCCTTGTAGCGCTCGAGAAATGATCCAGGAAGTAGAAGTAGTAGTAGTACTCGTCTTACCGTTAGGAAGTTTTTCCTGATATTTAACCAGGATTTTCCTTCCTGTAATTTAAGAACGTTTAGTGCCATACTGGGTCAGACCAATGGTCCATCGAGCCCAGCATCCTGTCTCTGAGAGTGGCTAGTTTTAGTCGCTTGGGAGAAGTACCCAAGAGGTCACAATGGGACAATCCATTCCCTGTTGTTCACTCCCAGTTCCCAACAGTAAGCAGTTGCATCCCTTAAACCATCTTTGCTAATAGCGCTAGTGGACCTACTCTCCAAGAACTTATCCAATCCTTTTTCAAACCCAGCTACACTACTGGCCTTGACCACATCTTCCGGCAACAAATTCCACAAGTTAATTGTATGTTGAGTGAAAAAAACACTTTCTTTTATTTGTTTTAAATCTGCTACCAGTTAGTTTCCTGGCGTGTCCCCTAGTACTAGTGCTATTTGAGAGGGTGAATAACCGTTCCCTATTTTACTCATTCCACACCACTCCAGATTGTATAAACTTCCATCATATCTTGTCTCAGTCTCTTCTCCAAGCTAAAGAGCTCCAACCTATCAAGCCTCGCTTCGTATGGAATTTAATTGGAGTCCGCTGTTCCCAGTCCTGCCCTCTGGAACAATGCAGAACAGTTCCTTGCCATCTACTTGGGGGAAGCCCTTAAGATATCATGCCTCCCCTTAGTCTTCCCTTCGCTAGGCTAAACATATCCAGTTCCTTCAACCTTTTCTCATAAGACTTGCTTTACCGCAGCCAACTACAGCTCTATGGCCAGCCCATAATCAGAAAAAACTCCCTTGTGTCCACTCACGCCCCCAAATCTTGCTCCTAAATCAGACTTTATGTTCTAGATCCAAAAGGAACCAGCTAGTCAGCTAAAAGACCATCTTTACAAATGGTCAGCGCAAAACCTCAACCACTCTTCTGAAAGGGAGAAAAAAATAGTACTTTAAACCCGAGAATTAAGTCAAATAGGTTAAGAGAAAGCAAGATGTGGGCTCAGAGTCAATCTAGGAGAAATGATTGTTGCCGGACATGGAAAAACCTAGCCTGCCATCATACAAGGAGTTGCTGGTGGTTCTAACTGAGCAATTACAAGCAGTTATCTGGAGTGCCCATCCATAAATAGACGGCATTGCTTAAAATAAGAAACCCTAGAAAGGATGAACAACATTTTATGGGGATCACCAAGAACTAAAAAGCCCAGTTGCAAGGGCTACAAGTTTGCAAGAGGCGTGGAGGCTGTTTAAAAGCGCCCTTCTCAAAGCTCAGATTAAATGCATCCCGCAAGTTAAAGAAGGAAGCAGGATGACCAAACGTCTTCCACTGTGGTTAAATGGGGAGGTGAAGGAGGCTATTAGAGCCAAAAAGGCATCCTTTAAGAAATGGAAGGCTAGTCCCAATGAAAACAAAATGAAAGAGCATAAACACTGGCAATGTAAATGTAAAGTGTCAGGCCAAGAGAGATTTTGAAGGGAGACTTGCTAAAGAGGCAAAAACAAGCAACAAAAACTTCTTCAAATACATCAGAAGCAAGAAGCCTGCTAGGGAGTCAGTTGGGCCNTGAGTTCTTGGTGTCAGTCTTCACTGTGGAGGATTTTGGGACGGTACCCATGCTGGAGTCTTGCTTTGTGGGCGAGAAATTGGAAGAGCTGTTACAAATCCTGACGTTGGAGGATGTTCTAGGGCAAATTGACAAACTGAATACTAACAAGTCACCAGAGCCAGATGGCATTCACCCCAGAGTTCTGAAAGAACTCAAATATGAAATCGCAGATCTACTGTTAGTCATTTGTAAACTGTCACTAAAATCAGCCACTGTACCCGAGGACTGGAGGGTGGTAAACGTAACCCCAATATTTAAAAAGGGATCCAGAGGCGATCCTGGGAACCACAGACCAGTAACCTTGACGTCTGTGCCGGGCAAAATGGTGGAAACCATCATTAAGGATAGAATTACAGGGCATGTTGATAAACATGGCTTAATGGGGAAGAGTCAACACGGATTTAGTAAAGGTAAGTCATGCCTCACTAACCAGTTGGAATTCTTTGAGGGTGTAAATAAGCATGTGAACAAGGGAGACCCAGTCGATATAGTGTACCTGGATTTCCAGAAAGCATGTGATAAGGTCGCTCAGGAGAGACTCTTGAGAAAATTAAAGAGTCATGGGATAGGAGGCAGTGTCTTACTATGGATCAGAAACTGGTTAAAAGATAGAAAGCAAAGAGTTGGACTAAATGGTCAGTTTTCACAATGGAGAGATGTAAAAAGGGGTGTGCCTCAGGGATCTGTATTGGGATCGGTGCTGTTTAATGTATTCATTCATGATTTGGAAAAGGGTGTTAAGAGTGAGGTGATCAAATCTGCAGACGACACCAAGTTATTCAAGGTAGTTAAAACACGAGCAGACTGTGAGGAACTGCAACAGGATCTTACGAGACTGGGTGCCTGGGCATCTAAATGGCAGATGAGATTTAATGTGGACAAGTACAAAGTGATGCACGTAGGGAAAAATAATCCAAACTCTGCGTACACAATGCTGGGTACTAAGCTAGGAGTTACCGCTCAGGAAAAGGATCTGGGGGTGGTTGTGGACAATACACTGAAGTCCACAGCGCTGTGCGCAGCAGCAGTCAAAAAAGCAAACAACGTTAGGAATTATTCGGAAGGGGCTAGAGAATAGAACGGAGGAGGTCATAATGCCTCTATACAAATCAATGGTGTGACCGTATCTCGAATATTGTGTGCAGTTCTGATTGCCCCATCTCAAAAAAGACATCGCTGAACTAGAAAAGGTGCAGAGAAGGGCAACAAAAATGATCAAGGGCTCCCGTATGAGGAGAGGCTTGGTAGGTTGGGACTCTTCAGCTTGGAGAAGAGACGACTGAGAGGAGATAGGATAGAGGTCTATAAAATCATGTGTGGGGTGGAACTAATAAACAAGGAGCAGATATTTACCCTCTCAGCTAGGACTAGAACTAGGGGACACGCCATGAAACTCATGGGTTGGGGGGTTCGCCCTCCTGTAGCTCTGCAGGCTCGGAGTCTGGGGGTGGTGTTGGATTCGGACCTCCACCTGGATCGACTGGTGGAGGTGGTGGCGAAGGCTGCCTCCCGCCAGTTGTATCTGGTGTGGAGGTCTCCAGACCGGACCTGGTCTCACTCATCCATGCCTTTGTCACCTCGAGGCTGGACTACTGCAACATGCTCTACGTGGGGCTGCCCTTGTTCCTGGTTCGGAGGCTGCAGCTAGTGCAGAATGTGGCGGCCCGTCTGGTTGCCAATAGCGAGCTGAGCCAGGTTCAGGGTATTGGTGTTGATCTATAAGGCCCTTCACGGTCTGGGCCCCTCATACCTCAGAGATCGTCTCACCCTCCGTGCCCCAGAGCGACTCCTTGGGTCTGCCGGGGGTGCCTTCCTGGAGGTCCCCCGTGTTAAGCAGGGGCCCACAATGGAGAGGGCATGTTCGGTGGCCGGGCCGCGTCTCTGGAATTCTCTCCTGGAGGAAGCTTGCCTGGCCCCAAGCCTCCTAACATTTTGGCGGGCTTGTAAAACCTGGCTGTTCGCCCAGGTCTTTGGGGAGGGTGGGTTAGGGTTTTTATTCTCCCTGTCCTTATTTTTCTTTATCCCTGGATGTTTTCATTGTGATGTTTTTATGAAGAAATGTTTTATACATTTTAAGTGTACATTGCCCCAGGATGCCGTAGGCATAAGGGGCGACTCATAAATGTAAGAAATAAATAAAATAAATAAATAAATATGGGGGGCAAGTTTAAAACAAATAAAAGAAAATATTTTTTCCCTCAGCATATAATTGGGTTGTGGAATCTACTGCCAGAGGCTGCGGTAAGGGCCAGTACTAGAGCTGAGTTTAAAAGAGGTTTGGATAAGTTTCTGGCAGATAGGTCCGTTAGCAGCTATTAGCCAGACGGGATCAGGGAACATGACAGGAGCTGGGGGGAAACAACAGGGAATGGATCCCCCATTGTGACCTGTTGGGTGCTTCTCCCAGCCACCGTGATTGGCCACTGTCGGAGACAGGATGCTGGGTTAGATGGACCATTGGTCTGACCCAGTATCGCACTTCTTATGTTCTTATCAATTCCAACCTCCCGTGCAACACTGGCCATTGAATTTCCGGTAGGTACAAAAGCTGCTATCATTGCATTTAAAGCATCTCTCCTTTATCTCTCACGTTCTGCCGAATCCTCTCCCTCCTGGGGTGGATAATCACCCTCCCGGTGTAAAACCCTGCATGGGTTCAGCTTTAGCTCCCATCACTCCGGACGGTGCCTCCGTTGGGTCAAAGTGCCCTAGAGGACTCAACAGTCTCTCCCCAGGCAAGTAGCTACACACTATTATCAAATCACTGCTAAGCTTTTTTGATAAGCAAAGTAAATTGAGCTCCTTAAGGATGTCAGGCTCTTCCCAGCTTTTCCAACCTGTGTGACTGAAGAACTAGTTAAGCATTTTTTTTTACACTAATTTAAAAATCTTTTGGTGCTCCAGGTTGAAAGAGCCCCTGCTAGAAGTGGCTGGACGCTGCTGCCTGGGCAGCCCGGCTCTGCCCACTCTCCGGTCTGCAGTAAAGCAGGAGGAACTGGACAATGGAAGCAAGGGAGTCACTCCGTCCTGCCATCCCTCAGACCACACAACTTGAAACCTCATTCCAATCCTCGGCTCCTAGAGGCAACGCCGATAGGCAGGGTGATCAATGGTGGGTTTTAACACAAGAGTCATCGAAATACATGGATCTCCCTGGTTTAGAAGGCTGGAGGAACTGGGTTCGATGGAATGGCAAACCGTTATTTTTGATGGTTAGGGTCACACTAGCTCACATCTTAGATCCATGACAGTATGCTCTGCTCAATCCAAAACCCATGCTAGGTGGCATGGGGGGCTCATTTAATCCCCTTTCTACCAATTCCTTGTTGTGGCTAGATAGCATCCCTTGTTCTCTTGCCCACGTCCCCGGGAATTGGAAGACCTTGCGTCCCAGTGACTTGGCACCCTGTATATCGAGTTCAAAATGCCCCTCCCAGGAACGCCCAGGAAAAGCAACTACAAGGCGGCAGTGAGACTAAGGGAAAACAAGATGCTGAGAGAGGAGCTACAAGAAACCTAGGAAACGAGGCATCAAGCAGGGGCTGGCAAGATACTGGGAAGCTATGAGGGGGGAAGCAGGCACTAAGCAAGCCCCTAAAAGAAAGCTCGGGGAACAAGCTACTGAACAAGGAACCATGAACACATGGGGAGCAGGGTACAGAACAAGGAGCGACTAGAAATGGACTACAGCTAAAGGCTAAGGGGAAACCAAATATGCTAGTGGGGGGAAAGCAGCGCACGCTGCAAGGTAACAGCTACAAGGGAAATTGACAGTAGCAAATACTCCGCCAGCTTCCGGAGGCGCCCAGTCCTGGGCCAATCATGGAGCTAGGCAGACGTGGCTAGACCAGGGGGACACAGAACACAGGGGAAACTCCCACCCACAGCCAAACAGGCTGAGTGCCGCCACCCAACCCAGAGACCAGGGGTTCAAGGCTGAGCCCCGACAGATGGATTACTTGTGATTTCAATTTCACTACAGGCACTCAATAAAGTATGTGATTTGCTCAGCAAACTCAGAATTCTGTGAATAGCAAAAGGTTTGTTCTAGCCAGCGAGTGCTAGCACCTGTGCGGGTGGGCAGCGGGGATAGCAGGCGCTGGGCTGCCTCCCGGAGTCATCGCCCAGAAGAAAGGAACAGCTGGGGCGGGTGGCTTCACCGTGGCAGAGTGTCACCCTAAGGGTCAGGAAACTGATATTGGGGGGGTTGGCGGGCACAACACCTGCACTTCCGCACGTACTGGGGGAGGCAGGGAAACCTGCGCCATCGCGACTCTGTTCTTGCAGGGATCAGCACCTGTGAGAACGCACTAACCCCTTTCATCCCACGAGAACACGTCTCCTTGTAAGAGCTACAACTGGCGACCCGGTAACGCTCCAGGGTTCCCGGGGGATAAAAAGGGATTCGTGCATTCTCGCAGGCACCACTCGTTCCGCAATAACAATGGCTCGTTTGCCTGCCTCCCCCGTAAGCTCTCGGGCAGGGACTGTGTCTATCTTAGTTTTTGTAAAGCACCAGGTACATTGTTGGTGCTATATAAATAAATACTAATAATACTACATGTGAAAGGGATCATAGGCTTGTCACGTGAGACCTGTGAGTGGGGGCTGCCTGAACGCAGAAGAGACAGACCCAGGGGGCTGCCCGTTTATTAGGCTCTACACACTAAACGTGTGAATGAGGGTTGCATCAACTGAACTCGGACTCTGGGGCTATTGTCTCGGTTGTTAACACCCTGCGACCTGCCCTCGTCCGCCTTGCCCCCACCCGCCACACCTTCCAGTCCCTCCTCAAACCCCCACCTCCTCCGCTCTGCCCTTCCGAACTCCTGCTAATCACCCCCACCCAGCATTAGCCCCCACCTGTTATCGGCAAACTCCTATTTACCGTAACCAAGCCAAGCACGTCTACCTGAGCTCTCGCAGCCTCATGAATCTTTTTATTTATTTATTTATTTATTTATTTAAAATTTATATCCCGCCCCTCCTGCCCACAGGGCAGCCCGGGGCGGCAAACAACATTAATGAAAACAGTATAAAATTTTAAAACACTTTAAAAATACAATATGTGGGGGAAAAACCCCACCCCACCCACTCCACCCCTACCCCTCGCCAAAAGCCTGATGGAACAGCCAAGTCTTACATACACGCTGAAACAGCAGGAGAGTGGGAGCCAGCCGAGCCTCCTCCGGGAGCGAATTCCACAGCACAGGGGCAGCCATCGAAAAAGATCTCACATCGGTGGCCACCCGCCTCGCCCGGGGAACCTCCAAAAAGGCCCCCACGGACGATCTCAAGGGTCGCACAAGCACATGGGGAGTGCGCGATCCCGCAGATAAGCAGGGCCCAGGCCGTGAAGGGCTTTAAAGGTTGCGTCCCTTGTCTCTCCCTCTGTTCCCCCTTCCCTGTCTCCCCTCCCTCTGTCTTTAGATTGTGAGCTCTCAGGCAGGGACCGTGTCTAGCTTATTCTCTGTAAAGTGCCAGGTACATTGCTGGCGCTATATATAAAATGCTTCTAATTACTGAGACTGGGAGGAATGACACTCGCAACCAGAATCTTGATATCAAGGGGTCTAGCTCAGCTCGGGATGGAACGCACAGGATTGAGAGTATAAAAGCGAACCGAGCACTAAGGCTGGGCTAGTGAGAGCGAGAGATTTGGGATGCTGAGGCTCGCCGTGAGTGCGAGGCAGCAGACTATTTCATGGCTGCGCCGGCAGGAGAGCCATGCCATTCTGGATGGCAGCAAACGATTCCCACTGAACTGATAGGAAGAGGGGAGATCCTGGAAGGAGGCTATTGGGCAAAACTAAATTCAGAAGCAGGGGCAGTTGAGAAAGAGGCAGACGGAACAGGACAGATCTGTAACTGGGTTAAGGGGCTTCAGTTCTTAAGCCATCGACCAGGGGAAACATCTGAGGAGGAAACACCTAGTTTCAGCCTGCTCTGTTAGAAGCCAGTAGCAGCAGCCACGGGATTGTAATGCAGAGTGCAAGCTGGACGTGACCCATTTCTTTGCTTCCCCCAAGAGTACACACCTCTCGGCTCCAGTTCATGCACTACAGACAGCCAAGCCAACGCTCACAGCTTCCCTAAATAATCTTTTCGTTCAGCTGCATTTGATTCTGTGATGTCTCTGGTACCGCAATGTCATACTCTGGCCAGCTCCACAGACTCCGTTCCAGCCCTGCTTGTGAAACTACGCATATTTCCATTCCTCCGCTGAGGAAATGCCTTACCCCTCCCACTCCCCTTGAATAACTTGGCTGCCTGTTTAGCAGAGAAATGCTCACTGCCGCAGCACAGCAAACCTATTTCTTCTGCCAACGGGAACGCAGGCTTGATGCCTTTCCCATGAAAACTGGCCACTTGCTGCCCCACTGGAAGGAAGGTGGATGCCCAGTTCCTCTGCGTCTTCACCGTCACACACTTGGAAATCCCTTAGGAGCAAGTGCCGTTGCTCAGACAAGGCGGCCTGTTGACTAGGCTTGCTTACGACAGACAACCCGCCTGCACAGGGTCCAACTCATCCTAGCCATGATTTGCCTCCCAACATGACCATCAAGAAACCTTCTTCTAAAGGGAGATTGGGGGTGGCGGATGCGACGGGGTAGGGAGGAGGAGCCGACCCTAATGCAGTCAAAATCTGGAATACAGGCATACAAATTCATTTCCCCCTTTTAAATAAACACACCCATGAACTGCTTAGAGAGGCTCTCCTCGTTCCCCAATGAAGCCTTCGGCCCTGGCTCCGCACAGCAGAAGCAGTCTTCCCACCACATTTCACTATGCTCCATGCACATCCCAGAGTGTGCCTGGCAGCTATTGGGACAGGAGGCATGAGACGTTTGTAAGGCAGCAGCACACGCGAGACTACTGCAGTCTGGCAGCCACCAACCTCCAGGGCTAAGGAGAGCCTGCATATCATTCGCCTCATTCCAATCATCCCTCACTATTAACACCAGAAAACAAGGTCATGAGCATCCCCCTGCACCTGAGGCTGCATGATCCAATGTCCTGGCATCATCTGACCACGGCAGAGAGTTGGAGAATCCCAGCGTGTGACTGGATGAGGAAACCAAAACCAGAAGCACAGAGTGTAAAATCCCAGGCTGGCCACACCTGTGCAGGGTAGCAGAAGCCTAATGTGCATCTGGGTTTCACTAAAAGCCACACACACAGGTGCTCACTGGAGACACAACTTTACAACAGTCTCTTTGTGAAACCGCTTCACGGCTTTCTTGTTCCCCCTCGGAGGATTCTGGGAGACTGCCTCTCCCCGCTGAAAGACAGGTGATGTCACCCTCTCCTAACAGGAAAACAAACTCTCAGCAGGACCAGGTTGAAGCAATAAACCAGCTCCCCGTCCTAGAGCGCCTTACTGAGCAAGATTACGTGCTGCCTTGGAAACAGTCCTGAGAAATTCTAATGCAGTAACCACTGTCCCGCCAGAGTCGTAGAAGTTTAATAAGGAAGGCTTCATGGAGCCCAAGGATCTATAATAGAAGCTGTTCTGGTGCATCCCCTTCAAACCGCTACAAGAGACATCTCCTCTTCACAACTGCAATCAGGACAACAGCACTAACCCCACCTCCCCAAAGCCCAGAAATCCTGTAGGAGGCTTTGGGGCAATAAGCAGGACGCCCACCACTCAGCCAGAGACAGGGTTCAGACAGCTGAATTTCAGATGGTATTTCCAATAACGACGCAAATGGATCAGAAAGCTGCTCTTTCAGCCCAAATGCAGACACTTCCTAGTACAGAATCCCCCAAAACGGTTAAGTGACACGCTGCCCTACAGCTTCTTCAGCTGAACAGTCCCCATTTCAGCTCTAACAAGAGAGTTGGGGACGGGGGTAATCAAGTAACAAGGCCATGAAAAAAATGTTTCTTTGATAAAATACTGACAGGGAATTATATGAATTGTATAAATGAGCTTGATGTCATGGTGGCGTCTCCTCAACAAACAGTGCTAAGGGGATGAAGGTAAGGCCTGTTGTCCGTGGAAAGTCTAATGTAATTGGGCATTTTAATTCTGGAGAATAAGACACCACGGTCTGTGAATATGGAAAGACTCAAGATCAGCCTCGGTCACCAAATGTCAGGGAGGCAGTCTCTCTCTCTCCAGCTATCTAAAAAAGAAAGCCATAAAGCCAGGGAGGTGGCGTGGGTTTCCTCCTTGCCAAGCCCTGCCAATTCCAAACCCTTTCCCCTCCTCCCTCCCCCTCCTTCCCTTCCTTTGAGGCCCACTCTGTGCGTCTCTACTCCCCCCTACACCTTTGTGTTCCTGTCATCGACCGCCCCCCGGGTTCCCTCTCCTCTTTCCTCCCAGACTTTGAATCCTGGCTCACCTTCTTCCTCTCCGATGACACCCCCGCTCTCATTCGTGGTGATTTCAACATTCATGTCGACTCACCTTCCACACCCTCCCGCTTTCTCTCCCTGACCTCCTCCTCTGATCTCCGTCTCTGGACCGACTCCCACACCCATACCGACGGCCACTCACTCAACCTCATCTTCTCACGAAACTGCTACCTTGCTGACCTCTCCTTTGACCCCTGCCCTAATTCTGATCACTTCCTCGCCTCCTTCAGCCTCTCCCATTGACCCCCTCCCTCTCCCCGTGCCCCTTCCGCAATATGCAGGCCTTTACCCCCATGGAGTTTGCCTACTCTCTATCCCCCCCTCCTCCCCCCTGTTTTCGCCTCCTTCTCCCGACTCTGCCATCTCCGCTCTCAACACCTCTCTCCTCGATCCTTGACTCTCTTGCCCCCCTCTCTTCCCGTCCCATCCGGCCCCAAAACCCCCGCCCCTGGCTCACCCCTAACGTCCGCTCTCTCCGCTCCTGCACCCGGGCTGCCGAACGCCTCTGGCGCAAATCCCGCTCCCTTCCTGACTTCCTCCACTACAAATTCTCCCTCTCCTCGGCTATCTCCCTGCCTAGACAACGCTATTATGCCTCCAGGATCGAATCTTTCTCTCACGACCCTCGCCGCCTCTTCTCTACTTTCGACTCCCTTCTTAACGCCCCCTGCCCTCCTCCGCCCTCTTCCCTTGCTGCTCAGGATCTTGCATCATTCTTC
>QEPC01012035.1:1190313-1220126 GCA_003113815.1 Sphenodon punctatus | reverse complement strand
GGGGATGATCCATGATTAAGTGTGAGTAGTTTTTAGTAGCTATTAAAAGGTATGTGCGCAGATGAGGAACACTTATTTATGCACAAATATGTAAATGTACATATTTGCATAAATAGGTGGTGGCTAATTACGCACATTTGCAGTTTAATTTACCCTTGGCAACCAAGACATTTTTTTGGCTACTAGACTTGGATCTGAAATTTCATGCCCTGCATTGCTGGAGCTCTATGCATGCTTAATGAGACATTTCAGATACAGACTCTTCCATTAGGCTCGTTTGTAATGGATTCAGTCTACAACGACCATTCCCAAACATTCTCTTACAGATGACGTAGCAATCACGGAAATCTAGACTTTTTAGTAGCAACATTTGTTTGCTAAAGAAGCCAAACTCCGTCGCTCATCTAGACATGAGAATCAGACTTGTCTGGATGAGGCTGCTCTGGACACGGAAGAAGTTATATGGGGCTGTATTAAAGGGGCATTCAGAAACATCATGAAAATAGTTTGGAAAGCATGCAAATGGTGGCTGCTTTCAATGCATTTTGTTGACCTATACACGGCACTTGAAACTCTGCCCGGTAACTATATCTGTAGGCCAGACAAGTTTGGCTAGGAAGTAACATGCACAAGAATGCACTTGACTGAATATTAGTATTTCTTGCTCTCTCAAAGCGGCAAAGACCAGCCACCACTTTATGGAAAAACAGCTTCCAAAACTCCAGTTAAAGACTCTGTATTTTTATCTGAGAAACAAGATGAAACCCATCTGGAGCCATGAAAGCAAGTTGAAAGAATCGCAGTGGCGTTCACGGCACTGTCCCATTGCTGCCAGTGCAGAGACTAGATTAGGAGCTTAAAGCTAAATGGCGAGCAAAGGAAACAAACTTGCTTGGAGCAGCTACCCATTTCCAGAGCTCCTAGCACCACAAAACACTAAAAAGTGAATACTTGACCCCAAACCATTAGGCCATTAGCTAGCTCCCCAAATACCCAGGAGAGGACATGTGCTCAGGTTTTCAAATACCCTCTGTAAAACTCCTGGGGCAAGGGAATGTCTGGATGAAGGGAATGAGGAGACCTTTCAGAAGTCCTCCGACATGGAGAGAACGGAGTCAGGGAAAGAGAAACAAGGAAGGGCAGGACTGGAAGCCAGGAGCTGGGAAACAGAGTGGGAAGCCAATACGGAAAGTGAAGACTGGAGTTAAGCACTGGGTGGAGACACAGATAAGGGCTAGACCACACAGGGAACAGGATATAGGTATGAGACAGAGACAAAGAGACAAGGGCTGGGCTGGGCAGCACCTGGAGCCAAGGAGCAGAGCAGGGAGGAAGGGAGTAGGACTGAGAGGAGCAGCGCCTGGAGCCAAGGAGCAGAGCAGGGAGGAAGGGAGTAGGATGGAGCAGAGCAGCGCCTGGAATCAAGGAGCAGAGCAGGGAGGAAGGGAGTAGAACGGAGCGGAGCAGCGCGGGGCAGAGCAGGGAGGAAGGGAGTAGGACTGAGTGGAGCAGCGCCTGGAGCCAAGGAGCAGAGTGGGGCAGAGCAGGGAGGAAGGGAGTAGGACTGAGTGGAGCAGCGCCTGGAGCCAAGGAAGGGAGTGGAGCAGGGTGCAACAGAGCAGTGAGCTAAACGTGTGAGAGCGTGCACAAGCAGGAAGTTGTTCCACTAGCTTCCTGTGGCTGCCAGCACACGCTCTATTCTGTTGGCAGCCAACCAGAAGCTGGGCGGTGGGGCAGAGCACAGAAAGACAGTACTCAGGAGGTGGTCAGGTCACAGCCAGGAGCAGACACAGGGAAAGCAGCAGGGCTGGAAGAAGGCCAAGGCAGTGGCGCCAGCAGGCCAGGCAACCACTCCAGAGCCTGGAAGAACAGGGGTTCAAGGCCAAGGTTTGACATCCTCTGCCTGCCCCCTCCCAGCTGCTCTCCCTTCCTTCCTCCTACCAGATTTCCCTTTTTAAAGGAGTCCCGTATACCAGAGGATAACCCAGTTCTGTGCCGCTACTAGATTTACCAACGCCGCTAGACACTCTCGGCTTCTCTTCCCTCCTCCATTTGCCCGAGCCCTGATTAGTCCCGTTAACCCCTTGGCAGCATTCATTGCATGCCGTTGTTTTGGGAACAGGTTAAGTTACGGCCTCAAGGCCACTGGGAGCTGCAAGAGCTCGGCACGGAACTTCTATCCCTTTTACTGGCAGGCGGAGCTGCCCAGGTCCAACAATGGTACTGGGAATATTTTGCAGTCCCTCCCCCCACCCCCTTTGGATCTTTCCAAAGGTCTCGGTTATGTCCTGTTCGACCCATTAGGAAATAGCGCAGGCTCCCATGCACCATTACTGAAATGAGCCTATTCAGCCTGTTCTCCTGTCCGAGCTATTGCAACCTTTCCCGTATTGTGTGTAAGTCAGCTGATGAACAGAGGAGTGACAGCAGAACTGAAAGACGGGGCCTGCAAGCTCCTGGCAGGTGAACCATGGGAACAGCATCTCTGTGGAGAATGGTCTCCAACTGACAGGAGAGCGCAGCCCAGAGCTCATTCTCACTCCCTTTACAGGCGGAAAGGCTACCTTTAGTATCCAACAACAGGAAACATCTGATTGTAAAAACCATTTCCAATAAATTCCGGATTTTCTGCTTTAATAAACTGCCTCAAAATGAGGCTCGATTACACTCTTACTCTGGGTTTGTTTCATTAAACTCCGATACCTGTCCTGTGTACCACATGGCCACTCCAGCCCTGGGAAACCGACGGGGTTCTGCAAGATCTGGCACAGGGAGGAGGAACAGGCTCCAGATAAACACTCACACACATTCCCAAAGCAAAACAAAAAAATCCCCCCCACCCCGCCCAACAAAAAAACAAAATCGGGATGTTCTCAACGATTGCCAAGATATTTACAGAAAAACAATCCAATAGTCTCTGAGTGTCCAAGTCAATTCAGGGGTGGGACCAAACATGGCCCCCGGATAGCTTTGATTTGGCCCCTTTCCCGTCCCTCCCTGCAAGCACGGAAAGGCTGAGCTCAGGGGAAGGAAGCGAGGAGGAGGACATGAACACAAGGACAAGAGAAAGATCCAATTTCTGGACGCTCCCCAACCTGAACATACTCCACCAACTTCTGTGCGACTCTCAAAACTTGTACCAGTTTCCAAAGAGGGAGGGAAAAGGTTTGCAACCCCTCCGTTACACCAGCCAGTAGATTTATTAACAAAACTAACTGCATAGATTCACTAGAAAAAATAAAAATAAATTGATATGACCCAAAGATTTAACTGAGCTACCAAGTACACATGAGAAGCCCATGACGTTGCTGAAAGCCCTACTCTCCTGGAAGGATAAAATTCTCTTAAGGGGCAGCAGCACCATTTCTGGTAGCCAGAGAAGGTAAAGCTCCAGAGACGCCCAAACATCTAGAAAGCTCTAGCAAGAACCTAACCAAGAAAGGTCAAAGCAAAAACTAGCCTCTAGTGCAGGCTTTTATATCCAAAATAATCAAATTACAAATGTAGTTACATGTACTTTTTTGTTGTGACATGGAATTTTTTATTATTTATTTTTTCTCCAATTTTTACCCCGCTCTTCCCAAATGGCTCCGAGGGGCTTACATATATACAAGACAGTATCTACAAACCTGTAAGACAGCAGAAAAACCGTTTTGCTCAACCCCTCCAGTCCCGCCCCACCTTCATCCCCTAAACCTCCCAATCAACCCCTTATCCCCCCTCAAAAAATGCCTTTTTAAAAAACGTTTTGCACCGTCTCTGGAAGATGCTTAGGCCCAGGCTGAAAGGAACCTCCAGGGGAAGGGAGTGTCACGGAGAAACATGGGGTCACACACGTGTAACATGGGACTACATGTTTCGTAAATGTGTGGTACCAAGGGTTTCACACGCACGCTATGTTACTACAAATGTACACTATGTAATGTTAAAAGTTCCACATGTTTGTAATGCCAACTCTGAGAACAGTAGAACTCAAATTACAGCTCAGGTTTGGCCTCTCACACGTCACAAGTCTGCAGGAACTACAAGAGATAACCAAACGTGGATTGAAAGCTGGCTTGCTAGACATCCTATGGAGATGTTAATTAACTTCCATGTTTACCTGGGTTGCCTACATGCTCTGGGACACATTCCCTAGAGGCGGGAAAACCCAGACAAAGAGAGACAAATACTATATAAGGACAGAGATCCCAGAGGGAAGAAAGAGACTGCTTGGAGATTTCTTGCAAGAGCCATCTTGAACATCTACATACGAAAGAACCAGCCTGATCGCAGCAGGCTGGGGGAAGATGAAGTGAGAGTCAGCTTTCGCTCTAAGAAGCCAGAGCCCAGCCAGTTCCTTATGGCTGAGAAAACCAGAACTTATGGACTTGTTCTAGGGTAAGATGAATAGCTTAGGAACTCAAAACAGTATAAGTTAGGAATGCGTTATATTTACCTTTTATTTCTAATAACACTCTGTATCAACTATCTTGTGTTTATGTAATCAATAAATATACTTCTTACTTTATGAAGAAGTGGTCTAGAGTCGAATATTGGAACACAAGTGAGCTACAAGGGCCCTCAAGCTCTTGCGAACCCAGAGAGTAAAGAGTCTGGAAACGGGAAGGATCGGGCCCTTGTGTGACAAAGGAGTTTCATTGTGGCAGACTTGAATTAGCCAGTGAGAGAAACTGATTCAAGAGAACTGTGCGCAAGGGAAACTGAGTCACTCAAACCCGGTAAAGTGCGGGGGTGCGGACTCCCCAACCCGTGACAGGGAGTTCCACGGCACTGGGGCAGTGACTGAAGACACCCCCTCCGACGGACGACAACAACAGATGGAACCTGCGAGGGGGCACGCCTGGCTCACCACAAGCCTCACAATGGAACACAGCAAGACAGGTGGCCCTTCAGGCAGGCGGGGCCCAGACCGGTTCGGGGTTTAAAGGTCAACACCAGCCCCTTGAATTGTGCCCAGAAGACTACAGGCGGCCAGTGCAGACTCTGGAGCACTGACATAACGTGCTCCCTGCAAGGCGAGCCACCATGTTCTGCACCAGCTGTAACTTCCAAACCGTCATCAAGGCTGCCCCACGTAGAGCCCGTTTCAGTAATCTAGCACTGAGGTGAACAGTGGCCAGACCCGAGTCAGAAAGAAAAGGCTGCAGCCTCCTCACCAGATGGCGTTGGTGAAAAGCGCTCCGGGCTGCCACCGCAACCTGAAACTCCAGGTGCAGCGGAGGATCCAGAAGCGCTCCAAGGCTGCGAACCTGAGTGACCAGAGGGGGCCCAACTCCATCAACAACAGAAGTCACCAGGCCGGCCAGCCATCATCATTCCAGTCTTGTCAGGATTCAGTTTCAATCAGCTCACCCTCATCCAGTCCCCGCCAGCCGCCAGGCATCGGGTAAGCAGAGAGTGCCGGGCCTGGGTTGGATGAAAAGGAGAGGTAGAGCTGATGACACTTCACCCCAAGCCTCAGAATGATCTTGCCCAGCCGCCTCAGATCCACATTGAACAAGAGGGAAGACAAAATAAAACTCTGCGGGACCCCACAGGGGAGGTCACACGGGGACGAGGAGGAATCGCCCATCCCCACTTGCTGAGACCTCCCTGACGGGAAGGAATGGAACTACTCGAGAGCAGCCCCACACGCTCCTGCCAGGTCCCACAGTCATGTCAACACCACCTCATGATCAACTGTATCAAAGCTCGTTGAAAGATCTGACAAAATCAACAGGGTAGAATTTCCCTTGTCAATCTGTAGGTGCAGATCTTCGACCAAGGCCACAAGCGCAGTCTCCTTGCCATACCCAGGATGAAAACCTGACTGAAACGGGCCCAAGAATTTGACAGCATCAAGATGAGCCTGGAACTGGAAATCACCTCTTCAATAACCTTCGCTAAAAAGGTTATTGAGGTGAAAAGGGAAGGCGACAGCTGACTGGGGATGGTTCCAAAGCACTCAAAGATGGTCTCTGAAGCAGGGGCCGGACAACCACCATTTTAAGGGCATCCTGTTGGGAGAGGTTGACAACCGCCGCCAGCAACAGCCTCAGTGTCTCCCAGCTGGCTTTTACCAGCCAGGATGGGCAAAGATCTAGTTCACAACTGGTTGCCCGCAGCGCCCGAAGCATCTCCCCTGCATTGGTGGTCATATCATCTGAAAACTGTTTCCATCATCCCAAACTCTGATCCTGCAATCAAAGCAGTAGCACCCAAGTCGTGGTGAATACGAGCAATTTGGTCTGAAAAGTAATTAATGAAAATGTCATAGTGGGCATCAGATGGACTCCATTTCCTGGTGGAGGCAGGCCTGATCAACCAGGCTCCTCACCACGCAGAACAGCTTGGCCAGACAAGACTTTTCAGAGCTATGTTAGCAGAGAAGAAAACTCTCTTCATTGCCGTCACAGCTACAGCAGAGTCCTTCAAACACGATCTATGCTGCAATCGCTCAGCTTCAGCAGAAGCTGAGCACCACCAGTGCTCTAACTGCCTACCTTCCCGCTTCAGCTGCCTCGGGTTCTCCACATACCAGGGGAACCTGCG
Source organism: Sphenodon punctatus (assembly GCA_003113815.1). Lineage (NCBI taxonomy): Eukaryota > Metazoa > Chordata > Lepidosauria > Sphenodontia > Sphenodontidae > Sphenodon > Sphenodon punctatus. The sequence goes on along the minus strand of QEPC01012035.1, from coordinate 1,213,592 downwards.
CTGTCGAACCCGATGCCAAGGTGCAACCATGTCAATGGTCATGGTCAAGAGGTCAATCCACAAGCAGACCAGGTCTGAGTAGCGGCCAAGGTCGTAGACATATCCTCCCTGAGAGTTCTGGAAACCAAGTGGATCCACTAGTCTCCGGGGGCAGACCAACCGAACCGGCCCACCACCCTGAACTTGTTGGCATAGGAAGGTAAGAGTAAGACCTGGCTGTTCCACCAGGCTTTCAGTGAGGGAGACAGGTGAGGGTGGGGGTGGGTTTAATTTTTTTTTTAACTACGCTTTTTGTGTATTAGGTGTTTTATTATTATTTGATTAGTATTTATATGTATTTTAAAAATATTCTGTATTTATATATGTATTTTATATTTTGTAATTTGTCAGCCGCCCCAACCTGCCATTGGCAGGAGGCTGCGGGGTAGATATATAATGAAATAAATAAAATAGGAGGGTCTAGATTTGAGCCTTCAAAAGGTAATGATCCAACCATGACAATGGTGTCGTAACACCACCCTGGAGAACTGGAACCCGTTTCCAAGCTGGTGCAAAACATTAAATTCAACGTGTGACCCACCTCCTGTGTCGGGCCAGATATAATCTGGGATAGGCCCATAGTTGTCATGGAGGTCATTAATTCCTTCTCTTCACATAAAAGTCCGGCCTCAGCGTGGATGTTGAAATCACCCAAAACAGTAATAACGAAGGCTAGAGCAACATCCCAATTTACATGCCGTGAAACTGCTTTTTGTTCCGCACTAAGTGAACTCTTGATGTAAAAGGGAGGGGTTGGGGCAAATCGGGAACTTCTCCTGTATCAAACTAATATCCGGGACACACACCCCCCCTCAATGTAAATCCCTCCTATCAGGAAACACATGCTCTTGGGTTTCTTAGGATCACTTTCTAGAAGCCAGTGGCCAAAAGCCTCCCAGAACAGACAGCATACAACTTAAGAACATAAGTAGCAAGTACCACCATACTGGGTCGGACCACAGAATCCTAGGGTAGGAAGGGACCTCATCTAGTTCAACCCCCTGCTCAATGCAAGAAATCCACAGCTCCAGCATCCCCGACAGACATCCGCCCAAGGAGAGCCCAGCGCCGCCCTAGGCAGTGTCTGTTCCACCGTCAAACAGCTCTTACCGTTAGGAGACCCTTCCTAATGTCTAACTGAAATCTACTTCCTTCTCATTTGAGCCCTTTGGTTCTACTCTTGCCCTCAGGAGCAAAAGAGATCTCCACCTTCTCTGCGAGAGCCCTTCAGATATCTGAAGACGGCTATCATGTCTCGCCTTGGTCTTCTCCTCTCCAGGCTAAACAGAACCAGCTCTTTCAACCTTTCCTCATAGCTCTTGGTTTCCAGTTCCCTGACCATCTGTCGCTGTCCTCTGAACCCGTTCCAATTTGTCAACGCCCTTCTTAAAATGTGGTGCCCAGAACTGGACACAGGACTCCAGATGCTTATTATTATTAACAAACATTTACATAGCGCCAGCAGTGTACCTGGCACTTTACAAAGTAATAAAATAGACACGGTCCCTGCCCCTAGGACTTACAATCTGAGAGACAGGAGCTGGGGGAGAGACTTAGGAAGGGGAACAGAGGGAGAGACAAGGGGTCTAACATTCATGAAGATGCGAGGTCTCAAGTGCACGTACTTGGCTTGGTTACGATGAGAATGACAGCAGGCAGGTCCATGTTGCAAGGATAAGGGTAAACCGATCGTAGGTATAGGAATAGTGGCTCAGCAGGATAAAGAGTCAGACAGAGCAGAGCGAAAGAGGTGAGTTTTAAGGAGAGATTTGAAGGTATGAAGGGAGGGGGCAAGGCGGATGTGGACAGGGAGGGAGTTCCAGGCATGGGGGGCAGCAAGTGAGAAGGGACGAAGGCGCTTAGGGGAGCAGGGAAGGCGTGGAAGGGTGAGAGAAGGGACAGAGGAGGAGCGAAGTGCACGGGCTGGAGTATGGAGGGCGATAAGTGCAGAGAGGTAGGGGGGAGCAAGGTTGTGAAGAGCTTTATAGGTGAAGACTAGGAGCTTGTGCAGGATTCGTTCAGGAAGGGGAAGCCAGTGAAGCGAAGAGAGGAGGGGCTGCACATGGTCGAAGCGACTGGCGAGGTAGATGACCCTGGCAGCAGAGTTTTGGACAGAGATGAGGGGAGAAAGGTGAGACCGGGGAAGGCCAGTGAGAAGGAGGTTACAGTAATCGAGGCGAGAGATGACCAGAGCATGAACAAGAGTTTTGGCAGACGAGACAGAGAGAAAAGGGCGAATCTTAGCAATGTTATGGAGGGAGAAGCGACAGGATTTAGCAACAGAGTCAATGTAGGGTTTAAAAGAAAGGGGTGAGTCAAAGATGAAGCCTAGGCTACGGGCTTGGGGGACAGGCAGGATGGTGACTCCATCAATAGTTATTGACAGTGAGGAAGGAGAGGAAGGATGAGGGGGGAAGATAAGGAGTTCAGTTTTAGCCATGTTGAGTTTGAGTTGACGTTGAGACATCCAGGTAGAGATGTCAGAGAGACAGTTGATGAGACGAGCTTGAACAGAGGGAGAGAGAGAGGGAGTAGAGAGATAGAGTTGAGTGTCATCAGCATAGAGGTGGTATTGGAAGCCATGGGAGGCAATGAGTTTGCCTAAGGATGAGGTATAGATCGAGAAGAGGAGAGGGCCAAGAACAGAGCCTTGAGGAACACCAACTGAGAGGGGGAAGGAGGAGGAGGCGGAGTTGGAGAGAGACACATTAAAGGAGCGGTCAGAGAGGTAGGAGGAGAACCAGTTATGGACAGAGCCACAAAAGCCAAGGGAGTGAAGGGAATCCAGCAAGAGTGAGTGGTCAACAGTATCGAAGGCAGCAGAGAGATCAAGGAGGACAAGAATGGAATAGAGACGTTTAGATTTAGCCACCAGAAGATCGTTGGTGATCTTAGCGAGAGCAGTTTCAGTAGAATGAAGGGGGCGGAAGCCAGATTGGAGGGGGTCAAGGGAGGAGTTGGAGGATAGGAAGTCAAGGCAGCGGGAGTAGACAACACGTTCAAGCAGCTTGGAAGCAAAAGGAAGGAGTGAGACAGGACGATAGCTAGAAGGGTCAGAGGGGTCAAGAGTGGACTTTTTGAGAATAGGAGAGACTGTGGCATGTTTGAAGGCAGAAGGGAAAGAGCCAGTAGAGAGGGAGAGGTTTATGATGTGCAAGAAGGAGGGGGTGACGGTGGGAGTAATGGAGGTGAGGAGGCGGGAAGGAATGGGATCAAGGGGGCAAGTGGAAGGGTTGGAGGAGGAGAGCAGAGAGGAGATTTCCTCAAGGGATGCAGGGGAGAAGGAGGACAGGAGAGAAGGAGGGGGAGGAGGGAGAGGGGTGGGAGTGGGAAGAGGAGAGGAGTGGGAAGCAATGTCGAGGCGGATCTTGTCTATCTTGGAGGAGAAGAAGGAGGCAAGATCCTGAGCAGAAAGGGAAGAAGAAGGGGGAGGACAGGGAGGCTTGAGGAGGGAGATGCTTCTGTTAATGCCGCCTAAAATTGCATTAGCCATTTTAGCAGCTGCATCACCCTGCTGTGACTCATGTTCCACTTGTGATTACCGACAAACCCCTAGATACTTTTCTCGTGTGCTGCTGCCGAGCCAGGGATCCCCCAGCCTAGACTTGTGCATTTGATTTTCTTACCTAAATGCAGAACTTTACGTTTACCTCTGTTGAATTTCATTTTGTTATTTTTGACCCAGCTTTCCATACTGTCAAGATCATTCTGAATCTTGTTTCTCTCTTCTAAAGGTGTTAACGATCCCTCCCAGTTTTGTGTCATCTGCAGATGTGATAAGCATCCCCTCTCCTCCTTCATCCAAGTCATTAATAAAGATGCTGAACCGTACAGGGCCCAGAACCGAGCGCTGCGACACCCTGTCACCGAGAAACATAGGATCACACACATGTAACACGGGACTACATGTAGACTACATGTCTGGTAAATATGTAATGCCAAAGGTTCCACATGCATGTAATGTTACAATACATGTAGACTACAAGTCTGACAAATATGAAATACAAAAGGTTCCACATGTATGTGATGTTACAGGGGAGAACTGTAAAACCCTGATCAGAGATGCAACGCGTGACAGGCTCCAGGAAACGCAGGGCAAGACAAAGATGTGTATTTAAGGGGAACCCTGGCCCCAGACGGGTGACCAGGGACATTAACAATGCTAATGCAGGTAGCCATTGACTACGTGCAAAAAGACAGAGAAACCGGATAAGAGAACAAAGGAAATTCTAGAAGCCTGGAGAAGGTACGAGGATTTTTCCTCCAGGAGATATAAGGAGAGGTATCCCAGAGGGGAGAGAGATTCTTGTAGGCCCTTCCATCCTAAAATCATCTTGAGAGCTGATCTACATGTGAAAGCCTGCCAGGCAGCAGCAGGCTGGAGAAACATGAGCAGAGAGACATGATTTTGCTCTTTACCAACTAAGAAGCCAGCGCCCAGTCATTCTACCTTTATGGCTGAGGAACAAGAAGCTTATGGACCTTGGTAGGGTAAGATGTATGTACGAACTCAACCAGTATAGATCAAGAATGCGTTATATTTACCTTTGATTTCTAGTTACCACTCTGTATCAACTATCTTGCTTATGTAATCAATAAACTGACTTCTTAGCTTTATGAAGAAGTGTCTGTGTCTAACATTGGAACACAAGTGAGCAACAAGGGCCCTCAAGCTCTTGCAAACCCAGAGAGTAAAGAGTCTGTAAACGGGAAGGATCGGGCCCTTGGGTGACAAAGGAGTTTCATTGTGGCACACTTGAATTAGCCAGAGAGAGAAACTGATTCAACAGAACTGTGCGCAAGGGAAACTGAGTCACTCAAACCCAGTAAAGTGGGGGGTTTGGACCCTCAAACCCGTAACACACCCCACTCAACACCTCACTCCAGATTGATAGGGACCCATTGATGAGCACTCTTTGGGGATGGCTCTTTAACCAGCTATAAATCCCCCTAAGGGTAGTACCATCTAGCCCATATTTTACCAGCTTGTCAAGAAGGATATCATGGGGGACTATGTCAAATGCTTTGCTGAAATCAAAATATACTATGTCCATGGCATTCTCATGATCTACTAACCTAGTAACTCGATCAAAAAAGGAAATAAGATTAGTCTGGCATGACTTGTTCTTGACAAACTCATGATGGCTCCTGTTAATCACAGCATTGTTTTCTAAATGCTTACAGACTGACTGCTGTATAATCTGCTCTAGAATTTTACCCAGTATCGATGTCAGGCTGACCAATCTGTGGTTTCCCGGATCCTCCATTCCCCCACTTTTTGAAGATAAGGACATTAGCCCATCTCCAGTCTCCTGGCACCTCACCCATTCTCCAAGAGTTCTCAAAGACGATAGCCAGAGGTTCTCCGAGATTACTTCTGATAGTTCCTTCAGTGCCTAAAGATGCAATTCATCTGACGCCAAGGACTTGAACTTGTTAAAGTAGCCAGGTGTTCTCTTACCATCTCTTTACCTATCCTGAGCTGCAATTCCTTCCCTTCATCATTACTACTATTCTTGCCAGGTTGGACGTAATCTCCCTTGTGGGAAAAGACGGAGGTAAAATAAGAGTTGAGCAGGTCTGCCTTTCCAGCGGCCCATCCAGTCCAATGGTCCGTCTCCAACCATAACCAGCTCCGGTAGCGCAAGAGAAGTACAAGTTCAGGTCACGGAGGCGTGACCCATCACCTGCTAACGGCTCCCAACTACTGGGGGTCAGGGGTTTAAGCCCTAACTAGTCGGTGTTTATGGCTCTATTCTCTAAGAATTTATCTAATTTCTGTTTGAAACTAGTTATGCTGCTAGTTTTCACCGCCTCCTCTGGCAACAGGTGCCACAACTGTATTGTCCGCTGTACAAAAAACTACTTCCTTTTGTTCGTTTTAAAAACTGCTGTCAATTAACTTCAGAGAGTGTCCCCTTGTTCTCTTATTGTGAGAAAGGGCAAACAACAATTCCCTACTTTCTCCATGTCACTCGTGATTTTATACACTTCTATCACATCCCCCCATTTAATCACCTCTTCTCCAAGCTAAACAGTCCCAGCCTGTTGAGCCTCCCCTCTCCTATGGAAATCGATCCATCCCTTCTATCCTCCTTGTTGCCCTTCTCTGAACCTTTTCCCATTCCAGCTTTCCACTTCCGGCTGGCTGCCAAGTGAATGGAGACGAGAGCTGTTGGCATGCTCACACAGACTGCTTCACCCGGGTCTTGATTCTACAGGAAGGGCAAATCGAGAGCACTTTATAGACATCCTCTGCACAAAGGGGCAGTGCCCCACTTCCCGCTTCATGACAAGGACCCAGAACAGACAATTCACAAAACAGCTGACACTGAACAGACGTAGCCCGTGGTTCTGTTTTCTAGTCACGCGGCTGCAGTACCTTATCTGTGACGGCTCACGGTGACTAAGATGTGGTTTCATTGCCTACATGATCACCGGAAGCGAATGTACTCTACCATGAAGCTAAATTAGACATCACTAAATCAAAAGCAAAGTGGTTTATTTTGAACTCCTAACATAGAGAACCACCTACCCCCAAGAAGCAAAACAGCCAAGGCCAAACGCTGCTCTGTGCGAGGCCGTCCAGGATAGTTGCAGGGTCCAAAAGCCATGAAACTCAGAAACAGAAGAGACCATGGCAGCGTTGCTTGGCATCGTGTTCAGACTCTCAAATGGAAGAAAATTCCCAGAAATGGGAGTTTGAAGAATCTGTACTGAAGAATCCGTGTCGTGGGACAAGCTTGGACATTTTATATAACCCAGAGAAAAGGCACAGCAAGGTGCTGGTCACCGCCTTAGACAGAAGGCAATGAAATCTGCTAAAACCACGTCAGACCGGTAGATTATTTCTCAAACTACACAATCTCCAAACAAATAGAGCTAGAACCTTTAAAAAGGGCAGGAGGGGGAATCCCAACATTCCTTGCACCCTGAATTATAAAAATGCAGCAAATCCTTTCAAAGGAATAATCCTGGAAGAAGAGTAAACTTCCAGGGCATCCCAAAGGCTAAAAAGCAAGAAATGTGAGCTGGTCATGGATCACTGGAATTAATTTTTAGACATCCAACCAAAGCCAGTTTCATAAGGGCAGCAGAGCCCTCTGAAAACCAACCATTAGCATCACTTGCCTCAGCACGGAGCCAGTGGGTTGAGAACACATGGGGTGGAAGGGTTAGTCTCATCAGCTTTGACGCTCAACAAGCAATGAAAGCAGCATTACAGGGGTCTGTGGAGGAGGGCACAACCTCTCTCTGCTTTACCCGGGGTGTGTTGTGGCACGAGGCCTGCGTGCAATGCGGAGGGGATGCCATTTGCCTAGCCTCCACAACTGACAAGTGGGGTAATAAGCTGCCTGCTTTGTGTTTAAAGGAACAACGCATATCCGAGAAGTTAAATGGCCCGAGTCCCATATATCTAAGAGACCGCCTGCCCTACCGTGTTCCATTGCGGCCCCTACGCTCGGCTGGGCACACCCTCTTGCGGGTTCCATCGCTTTCCCCTGTCCATAGGACGGGGCGATGCAGGAGGACGGTCTCGGTTACTGCCTCAGTTTTATGGAATTCCCTTCCCTGGGAAGTCCGCTTGAGCCCGAGCATCTTTTGGAAGCAGGTGTAAAACGTTTTTATTTGGAAGAGCATTTGGCAGGCGGGGATGAGGGTGGGTTGGATTATTGGGAAGGGTCTGTGGGGAGAGAGGGAGTGTTTTATTATAGTAAGCTGCCCTGGGCCCTTATGGGAAGGGCGGTGTAGAAAAAGAGTCTAGGAGCCAACGGTAAGAAGTTCGATCTTTAGGAAATGGTAGGTTCCACACTAGTGGTTTGATCAAGCTCCTCCACTGTGTCCTTTCCCAAGGTCCGTAGGTCAAAAATCGATCATTTGATCCTAGGCTGCCTCACAAGCACGAGTTGCTTGCCCAAACGTTGCCACCATACTAGAAGGCACGAGCCTCTGAAGCTCAAGTAGTTTGTTCTTACCAGTGTGGATCACCAGGCTGCTTTGCTTTCATCACTGCTCCAAGATCAATGAAATGGGCTCAAGATCAACACAGCTGCTCAATGGAAAGGTTTTGAACCTCGAGTGTGAGAAACTCCATCCAAGCACTGCTAGGAGCACTCCCAACACACATTTGTTTCCTCCCAGAAAAAAACAGCGTAATCTCAGAAAGACACGTGTTGTGCAGAGTCCCAGGGAAGAACCCAATTCCTTACAAGTGTTTCCAACCACCTGTTACAAGTCTACTTGCAGACAGCGTTTCATAGCCTCTCTGGGGTTCACAAACATTATAGCTTTAACTCTGGGGATGATTCCACTAGCAAAGCTCCTCATAAATGGCAATAATTATTTTATAAGCCTTATTATTTTGAAGCAGCTGCCTCCTCTTCTGGACTCAACATGCCTCAACTCACCAAGTAACAAGAACTCCATGCTGCAAGTCTATCAAATCAAATTCTTTATTTGATTGGTCCAAGACCATTGCAACAACATAATTATTACAAACAGTTATAGCCTACAAAGAGCATCATTATTATTACAGCAAGAATACAAGAAAGTTTCTTTAAGGCTCCTAGTACAAAAAAAAACCAAAAAGTAAAATTTAGGTAAGAATCCACTACCAGTCAGTCATTCACTTCTAACAAAGGTAGGGGAATATATTTTAAAAAAAGATTCCTGAACTGAACAGCCTGCAGCAAGAATGTTGTCACACCCCTAATGACCTCTGCGTCCTTAGAAATAAACCCCGAAGGGCACGGTCGCTACGCCCGGGGTACTTTTCAATAATGGGTCCCAAAGCTTCTGGCGCAGTTCATCATATAGAGGGCAATGAAAAATTATGTGACCAATAGTTTCAGCTGTTAACTCGTCATATGGGCAAAGTCGTTTGGCATAGGGAATACCCTCATCAACACGGGAATGGAAAGCATGAAATCGGGCGCAGCACAGCAGTTGCTTGGCCCTTCCAGAAATGGGAGCAGTACGATAACCCGCAGCCTGCCCTATCTCGGGAACAAGCATCACATAATCTCAAATAGGAGGTGGCATCCTAATCTGGCCGATCTCCAACTGTCGGCCTATAGCCTCAGACCGCGAGATCATCTTTTTCCTGAGAGAGGCAAAAACTTTATGTTGGAGATATTCTGGAGAAATGCCCATTTCTCTCAGCTGGCAATCAAGCTTTTGAAGACCATTTGTCCTGAAAGGTGTCCTCCAAAACAGCCCTTAACAAAACGGATCCCTGCTCTGATCGTATTTTGATCCAGAATTTCAAGGCAGCTTCCTTGGCAACCTGTGACCAAGGTTTCTGGCCCAACTCGGACCGAATAGCCGCCAAGGGGGTACCTCCCTGCAGGTCTATCTGACCCAGTTCAGAGTGGAAAGTCGTCTTTTCCTAGTCTATGGGAGCCATACCTGGACTTCGACTGTAGATACTAGAACCTTCTTCTCCCCTCTTTGAGAGCTACCTTTTAGCCATCTTGAGATACAGTATGCATGTTTAGCCAAACAAAAAGGAGATTCAGGGGAGACAAGATAGCCCCAAAGAAAACGACAAGGAACCGTTCTACATTGTTGCAGGGGGTCGGACTAGAAACAATGGGTTCAAGTCACAGGAAGGGAGATTTCGGTTAGAACATCCTAGCAGTCGGAGCTGGGCTTGCGGCGATGGAACAAGCTGTCTGGGGAGGCTGTAGGCTCTCTCCGTCACCGAGGGTTTTCAAACAGAAGCTGGACAGCCCCATTGGGATGTTATAGCTGCCATCATTCTGCATCCAAGCAAGGGCTTGGTCTGTTCCAACTCTGACACACTAGGATTCTACTTAGCCATTAGTTACTACTGTTTGGGTGCGGCTGTTCAACCAACTGGGAAGCCCATGTAATGGCAATTCCCTCCAGCTTTAGATGAGATCATCATATGGGACTATGCCAAAAACCTTCCTCAAGTTGGGATATAGTAAGTCTACTGCATCCCCCTTATCTACTGAACCAGTTTCCCCTGTCGGAGAACAAAGCAAGGTAGGTTTAGCCTGCTTTTTTCTTAAGCAAGCCATGTTGGTTCCTAGGAATCACTTCATTTCCTAAGCCAGATGCTCACAAATTGATCATTTTATAAGTTTGTTCCAGTATCTTTGTGGGTACTGAAATCAGGCTGATTGGCCTATAATCGGCTTTCCTGCTTCTGTTAAAAATAGGCACTGTTTGCTAGGGTCCAAACTGGCTGATTCAGCTCAGGAAAGAACTTGGAATTGCTGCGGACAGACAACTGAAAACATCTTCTCAAGGCACAGTTAAAAAAACAAATCCCAAACCCCATCCACGCAGGATCCAGGTGGATTCCGCGTGGCACAATGTCTCCGCTATGGACTTGTGCGTGGATTGCATGCAGATTCCACGGGCCATGGGATTGGACACAATGGTATTTACTATCCTCTTAATAGTTCCTAAAACACAAAATGTTAATTCCGCTACATAAATCCATGGTGTTCCCACACCCTCAATACTGTTTGCCTTTCGGGTCGCCCACATCGAAGGGGTGAGTACAGCAGGAACGGTACAGCTTCCTGATAATGAAAGATGGAGACTCGGCGAAGGGTAGAAATACAGCAGACATCTATGAAGTTGTAAATAAATAACGTGCAGACAATGAATAAGGGACTCCTATTTACCACTGCCTGGATTACAGCAAGGCCACGGGGAAGCTGGCCCCATACCATTTTTGATACCCCCCCTTAGCTAGCAGCTTAAGAAGGCTACAGGGGAGGCATGATTTCATTGAGGGCCTCCCTCCCTTTTTCCTTATAATCCAAGCCCTGCTAGTTACCCTCAAGAGCTAGGGGATGAAACTATCAGGCACTAGGTTAAAATAAGCAAGAGGAAGTAAATTTTCCCACCAGCTCCCAATTCATCTGTGGAACTCATTGCCATGAGATGCTGAAAACCAATAATGGGTTTTAAAAAGGATTATCTTAAAAAGGATTATTTTATTCTTTGTAAAGCTCTGGGTACATCACTGGCGCTGTATAAATGCTAATAATAAATAATAAAATAATAATAATAATAATAAAAAGATTAGAAAGTCTCAGGGAGGAATACCGGGGTGACAGCCCAGCCATGTCAGAAACAGGGCCCTTGAAATCGGTGCAACTTCAGAGACCGGCCTCTCAGTCTCACGCTCAGGTCAATGACTTTGCATGTAAAACAACGAAGAGCTGGAGAGAGGTTTCTGCAGGTGCAGCCTGGGCTCGGCCGTTCCTTGCACGCTGGAAAGCTGGGGGAATGGGGGAAGGAATGAGGTTACTAACCCTAACCCCGCCCCCAGCACCCAGCTTGCAGGGGAAGATTTGGTGGGAAAAGGGGAAATTTCTTGAACTCCCCCCACCCCCCGGTTTATTTTTAGCAACACACACTTTTGCAGTTCTACACCAACGGTTTTCATTTCCTGTTGTTCCATCCAAAATGTGGAAAGAAGCTGCTTGGTTTTGCAACAAACTGTCAGCAAAAGGGGAAAGAATGAAAAATGGCTCGGGAGATGGGAGACGAGCAAGAGCTTTGCATCACTATTTGCATAAATGGGTCCATTTGCATAGTTTATCCTGCTTGGAGAATTTGGGGGGGGGTGGTTTTGCAGCGTATGCAAGGCAGGGACATAAGTCTCTGCAGGACTGGACCCCCAAGCTTACAGTTCTGCCTCTGCCGTGTCTGCTGCTGTTTATACTGCCCCCTTGTCTAACAAGGGAACACGCCCTCTCCATTTGGGACTTCTCCTGGGGTCTGGGCGTCACGTGACGCACCCAAAAGCCTATGCTCTAACACCTCTGATACAGCGTGTGGCTGGCACTTGGGGGCTTTGGCCTGCTCCCTCCTCTTCAGGGCCCCCGTTCCAATTCCAGTCTCTCCCTCTTGTGCTTAGGGGATGCACCTCACCTGATCTCTGACCAATGGAAGCAAATCACTGCATTTGTGCCCTGCTCTCAAGTATCTGGTCGTGGCCACTGTGCTGGGGGACCAGGTCTTGTAGCCAAAAACCTTATATTCCCAAATGGTTTAAAGTAGGATCTGAGCACCAATTCCAGGACACCACTAAACAATCTGAAATACACATCAAAGAAAACCCAACCCTGATGACCCATATCATGCCAAATAACCAAGTGAGCATACAAACCACTCATCAGCAGCTTCCCGTACAGTTCCCACGGCGCTCTCTGCATTTAAATAGACAGCTGCTGCTAATTCCAGCTCCTCACTCCTGAAAGATGGACCCTCGGACTATACTGTATTGATGGAGAAGCAGCCTCCGTTCAAGGACTCCCCTAAAGCCTACGTTTATTTTCTATGCCCAGACAAGAGCTTCCCTGAACTCGAGGAGGAGGGGAATGAAAGCTTCCTCACCCAATGGCCGACAGCGCCCTGGGAAAAGAGTCTCAAGTGAAGAGGGCTTCGGCGGAGAGAGCGCGCGTCTGGTAATTCTCACGTCCTTGCGGCATGCTTAGGGAGCCAACACAGAGCGGAAAAGGTGAGGCTTGCGGAATTGTGTTGGATTCTCTGCTGCTCCTACTCAAGCTTATTATACGTTGGAGCAAAAGCAGGACAGGAATGTGAGGGGCGGGGGAGAAGAGAAGGCAGGAAGACACCTCCATGCCTCTCCTTCCCCAACATGCACCACTCTGGCATGTCTGCCAGGCTCACCCAAACCAGGCCAGTTTCCTCAGGGATTTGGTTCAAGAAGGGTTCCATGCCGATAGCGACGTACCCCCCTGCAGCCCTGACTTCCGTTGACTTAGCTCAGGCTTGTCAGTTGCAAGTCACGGACTGCAAAGGGCAGCCGTGCAACACAAGGGGGGGGGGGGGGAAATCAAGATCCCCAAGATGTGCTTCCACGGCAGGATCTATAGGCAGGCTAGAGAGAATGGGAAGGCCTGGCAAATATCTGGAATGGTTGTGCTATTTCTGAAATGTCAACTTAAACTTCTGACCCTGAAACAGACAATGCTTTCAGTTTGGTGGGATTAGAGATGTGAAGGCCCAGAAAAAAAAACCCCAAAATTCAGAAAAAAACTGGGGGTTTTCTGTTTTTTCCGAGGCCTTTTTTTGTTTTTGTTTTCTGAAAAATTGAAAATATTTGGGGGGGGGGGAAACAACTCGTGAAATATGTTTTTTGAATGATGAATAAAAAGAATTTCCAGATTCCATAATAAATTTGTTTTACTATAATGTTGATGGTTCCTTCTATTTTCAACTTTAATTTTTGCCTGCTTCTCCTATACTGACAAAGCCTAAGAGGTCCTAGAGTTCAGCAGCTTGTGGCTCCATTTGTAACAAAAATTAAAAACATTTTAAAGTAAAAATGAGTAAGTTTGTCATTATTGTCTGAATAAACTATACTTTTAAATGTAACAAATATACCAAACGTGATAATTTCATGAGCAAACAAAGTTATACATAATACATTTTATGTTCTTAAAGCAGCAAAGTGAATTTAGATCTGTAAAGGGTGCTAAGAAAATAAGTTTTGCATATATTTCAATTTCCCCCCAAATTTCCGTTTTTTTCATGGAAAAAAACAACCGAAAAACACGTTTTTTTCCATGGCTTCAAAATTTTCAGAAATTTTACATCTCTAGGTGAGATACTGGCTTTCCCACACCAAACCAAAACCCTACCCGAGAGGCTTAAAGCTCCAGCCCGACGCAGGAGTTACACACGCGCAGCTCAAGTTTGTGAAGTTTACACTTTGAGTCGGCACAGGAAAAGCAAGCTCCAGCGCTCCAGCACATGGTTTGAAAAGAGTCATATGAAGCGGTTTAAGAATTTACCTGCCCAGTCCCAAAGCCTACTCACCTGCCGCAGGTTAACTACAGCAATGACCCATGTGAAGCAGAATTTCCCAAAGCCGCACTATGGCCATTTGATGTCAAGCTAGTAGACAATACTTGCTTTGGTCAGTTTAATATTTATGAAGAGCCAAAATTACTAGACTCTAGCCATGAAATCCTTTCAGCCTAGAATTCTAATCCTGCTGAGACAAGCACTGAAACCCCATCCCTTCCCAGAGAGAAAGGCCAAATTCTGCCCAGCAAAGGCCTAGATCCAACCTCTCCCCAGCCTGAGCTGGCAGCACAAGCGGCAAGGTGAGTCGGGGGCAAGAAGCAGAAGGACAATCGGAGCAAGAACAGGGAACGCTGTACACAACCACTAACTGCAGCTTCTTAGCTCCTTTGCCCCCAAATGAAAACCAGCATTATTCTTTAGCCTGGGGAAGGGAACAGTAAGATTCCACCAGGGATCTCACTGCAAACACACCTTCATGTAGGCGAGCCCAACATGCCATGCAAAACTCTGGGATGACAACTGCCTGGCTCTAAAACTACATGCTCCATTCCCCATCAGGACTGACCAAAGGCATCTTAGAAGCCAGCCTACAGCAACAGTGCCCTCTAGGGGGGTAGGCGAGAACAGAATTCACAACAATGTCACTTAGAGAAGCTTGGTTTTTCCCATAACCCCGCTTTCTGTCTCGTGCAGAGAAGGCGTACCACACATATCGGTCTCTGGGGTCCAATATCCTTTCCCGAGGCAGGAAACGATTTCCTTTCTCAAGATCAAGTTCTCCCTTCCATGCACAATTTCCCCACTACAACATAGTGAAGTGAAGGCGAGACTATGTCAATGGGAAGTAGAGGAGAGCTAGGCTAGATGACAATCGGCTAGCCTGTTCCACGCTCTACTGGAGACAATCCCTTCTGCCAGCACTGGCTCAAGAGCAAACGGCAGAATTAGGGCCTTCATTTCCTCCCTGCAGCGCTAAGACACTATCTTCATTGGGGGAAGAGAAAGGCACCCTTTTCATTCTAAAGGCATACTGCTGAAAGTGCGCTTACCAAAACTAGGGTTTTTTTTAATTTTTAAAAGAGTTTTAAAAGCTCCAACTGGCAGTATTGTTTGATTGAGAGGCAGGGGGCTGCTGTGTTGGTCAAAAATGTAAGAGTTGGAGGCAGAGGAGTCAAATTATTTCTTTCCTTAGACCAGTCATCGGTGAGGGTGCGAGCTTTGGGGCCGTGCAGGGTCAGTACCCTCATTGCTCCGACTTCTTCCATGCCTGAGGAAGGGCCCTGTGGCCCATAAACATGCAGACTCTCACCGACAGAAGCAACCGTCTAAACTCCTGTCTCTCCAGCCACTCTGGCCCCATTGCACAAGGCTCATGGGCTTGGTTTGCTGGTTTGAATAGATAGATTTGAGTAGTGATGCCAGCTATCGACCCCTTGGCCAGATGAAACACACTGCCCAAGATTAGTCTGTACGCAGACCAGTCCAGTCGGTCGCCGCACAGAGCAGAGCACGGCCTCCTGCCCTGGAGCCCTGGCCCCCTGCACAACACTCTAGCATTGTACAGACCCTGGGGGGGGGAGAGACTTTCCAGGCAGGGACCCGATGTACCAGCGGATGTAACTTTCATTGCAGTCATGCTCGCTGGGGACAAAGGAAATCCCAAGAATGAGATAATTCTTTTAATTAAATTTTTTGGGTAGAGGCACACACAACCCCCCAGGGCGAGTTGAAATGTCAAACCATAAACACCAACCAGAGAGAATCTAGTTATAACGGAGAGAGAGAGAGAGAGAGAACACTCGGCAGCACGTTTACGTCGAGCAAACCCACTTAGTCCTGCTCAGAGCATCATTCCTCAGCTGGAGCACTCCAAGCGTCACTTCATTGTCTGCTAGAGAAAACCCAGCCAAGCACTCTTGGGAGACAAAGGCAACCGGTTGCAAGAGACAAGGAAAGGGGCAATAAATGCTGAGTGGCTGGCCCTGCCAGAGGTCAGGCTTGTCGCTTGGGCGATCGAATACACACCCCAAGCCTTGCCTTCATGGAGAAATCACCAGGTCAGACGTTTCTGACTGGTCTGACTAGGCAGTGGGGGTGTAGGAGGACGGCAGGCTGGTATGGAGAACGAGGTCAGAGAGAATTTGTAAAATCTAGCTTACATTTGGAGACAGAATTATTATTATTATTATTATTTTTTATAAAGTATTTACCAAATGTCAAACGTCTTTAAACGAAGAGTGAGCAAATCCCACCCGAGGGGCCTGCGGCGCTACGTCCCTTCTTGCATACTAATTCAGAAATGCATGACAATGGGAGTCCGAGGTTAAGAACATAAGTGATGCTAAACCGGGTCAGAGCAGCGGTCCGTCGAGCCCAGCATCCTGTCTCTGACAGTGGCCAGTCTCTTTCTCTTGGGAGAAGTACCTGACAGGTCACAATGGGGCATCCATTCCCTGTGGTTCCAGCCCCAAACAATAAGAGGTTATATCCCCAAAACCTACTTGGCTAATAGCCATTGATGGACCTATCCAACAGCAACGTATCCCAACTGGCTACACTACTGGCCTTGACCACTCCCTCTGGCAGCAAAGTCCACAAGCTTAATTGTGCACTGAGTGAAGAAATACTCTCTCATTTGTTTTAAATCTACCACCAGTTTCATGGAGCACTGTTAGAGAGGGTAAATAACCACTCATGATTTTATAAACTACTATTATATCCCCTCTCAGCTGAAGAGCCGCAACCCATCACTGATCATTTTTGTTGCCCTTCTCTGTACCTATTCTAGGTCTACTATGTCTTTTTTCAGGTTCATAGCATAGATCTATATAGAGGCATTAAAATATTTTCAGTTTTATTCTCTATCCCTTTCTGAATCCAAAGCAAAAAAACTTTCCTTTTCAAAACCATTTCACAAAATACGTTTTTCCCTAACTTAAACTCCAAAAAACATGAACATTAATTACAATTACAATTCAAAAAACAAAAGAATAAGTATGTATGGTAAAAAATTTAGTACATATCTTTCATTAACGTTGATGTTAAATTATGGTAGAGAGAAAATTTGTAAATGATTTCAATGCTTTGGGGCGTTTGAGTTTTGGTGTAATGCATGTTGTTAAATGTTTTTGAGTTGTAATTATTTTTCATGGTTTTTTGGAGCTTAAGTTAAAGAAAAATGTATTTTGGGAAATGGATTTGAAAAGGAAAGGTGTTTGTTTTTTAGGCAACGATTCTGCCTTTAACGTTTTTTAAACTAAGTTTTTTGTTTTGGAAAATGTCCAAGTTTTGTGTGTTGTGATTAATATAAGTAAGGAGAATATTAAAAGATATCACATGTCAGTTATAGGATACGTTCACATGTGGATACACAGTAAGGACAGAAAGAGAAACCCAGAAGCATGAAACTCGTATGCTTTGCATCAAATCCCTCCAGCTATTTCCCAGAGGACTAACCACAGTCCAAACTGGGTTGGCAGGACAGAGCCTCCTGTCAATCTCCTAGGAGAAAGAGATGGAGGCCACTTCATTACTTTTAGTCTCCAAAGACTTCTGCTGGCAAGGGACCACTGGGGCTGGGGGAGGACACCAAGAACAGATGGTGTTTCCCACCCTCTTCCCCTTTACCCCTGGTAGACTCCTACTCGTTCCCGGTCTTTGGCCATCCGCACATTTCGTAAGTAGCTGGCTATACGGCAGTAAATCCGGGAGTGGAAGAATGGTAATGCTGCCTAATGAGTAATCTGTGAATGGGAAGAGTAAATACAGTAGTTCAGAAAGAGCCTGTGCTCACTGTATTCACAGCAGCATAAACGTATCATAAATCCAACCACTGCAGGTGTTTTCTAGAGCGTATGCATACCAGTCTCTGAGCTTCCTGTCAATGTTCTAGCTAGGGATGTGTGGGAAAGTAACAAAGAGTGATCCAAGTCTGAGAACACACACTGTAGTAAGTAAGTAATTAAGTAAGTAAGTAAATATTTATTTAGGCTGAGCCGTAGCTATGGCCTTGAATACAGCATACATATAAAACACAGTAATACAAATATACATTGTAAGGGAACCACAAGGATCCAACAAATAAATCAGTACAAAATCCTATACCCGCCCCTGCTCACAAAGAGTAGGGGAAATCACCAATTCAAACCAAATCAACCTAGAATCAACAGCTAGGTAGAGCAATTACCTCCATAACTAAGCATACGGAGAGTGCATTGTTAGAACCAACCCTACATGCCCGTTACTTGGCAATGGCAATGGTAATTAGTGAGCGATAGGAATTTTACAGCTGGAGCCAACTACTAAATGAACATGACCCTCCTTAGCCGGCCATTCATAATGCATTGTTATCCCAACACTACTTGCTCATCAGGCTGAAGGCTCTAGTGGCGAGTGAAAGTTCAGAACCTGACAACGCTTCACCAAGGCTAGAGTTAAAAACTTAGCCACCGCCTGCACCAGTTGCAAGTTCCTAGAGGACAAAAATGTATCGCACAGGGCTGTATGAGACCAGCCCTGGTATTCCTCTAAATAAGGGGAAAGAAGATCTTCCCGTAAGTTGTCATAAAGGTGGCAACGAAATAGTAAATGGTCAGTGGTCTCTATTTCCTGAAGGTCAAAGGGGCATAATCTTTGTGCAACAGGAACTCCTGCAAAGCGACCCTCCAGGAGGCGTGTCTGCAAGGCATTAAACCTTGCCGCACTGAGTAACCATTTCCCCCTTGCGGTACAGTCCGCACCAAGGTGCCAAGCCAGCAAATCGTTCTTGTCGTAGAGATTCGTATATCCCCTGAGGTGGGCCGTGTCTCCCACCTTTCCCCACTCACTCTGCAGGTCGAGGTCTTGCCAACGCGTATCAATCTCCCCCATAGTGGAGCGTGGATCTTTAGACAAAAGATAAACCCTAGACAACCCAATGGAGCTAAGATGTAGCTCCACTCGCCGGGTCCATATACTGCAAAATGAGTCCTGGGCAAGGAAAGGGAAGAGAGTCAGGATAAGCTATTCTAACCCATAATTTGTGCGCCTTTCCCCACGCCTTATAGGACCATCTCCGCTGCCCTAACTCGAGGCGGATAGCTGCCCCTGGGGTGCCACCTGGGGCCCTAAGTAAAGTTCTAAGAAAATTCGACTGAATATAGTCTATATATTGCATAGCCCATATGGAGCCCAAAGCTCAGCTCCAAACAGGAACTGTGCTGAGGATTTGCTATTAAAGGCTTGCAAGGCCATCCCATAAGCCCCCCTCCCTGATTGAAAGAAAAGCCTTTTTATCCCAGACGCCGAACGCTTAGCTACCAAGGATACTCTCTCCACGTGGGGCTTCCATCCCCCAGAGTGAGGAAACAATATCCCCAGGTACCAAAATTCTTTGACCTGTTCGACCGAAACCCCCTCTATACTCCAGCTATACCAATTCCTCCTTAAGGACTTAGCAAAAACCATTACTTGAGATTTGGAATGATTAATCTCTAAACTATTTGTTCTGCGATAGTTAGCGAAAGCCTCTAACTGTCGATTCAAACCTATTCGAGTTTGCGAAAGCAATACCAGGTCATCCGCAAATAGTAGACACCCGATCAAGCGGGACGCATGGCAAGGGGGAAAGAATTGAAGTTGGGCCATTGCTGGAACTACGAGCTTCAAACAAATTTTTTAAAAGGGCTGGGGCCAGCACACAGCCCTGTTTTACACCCCTCTCGACTGCTACCTCCGTTGACAGATGTCCACAAGGACCCAACTTGACCGCCAATTTTGAGTTTGCATACTATGACTGGATCAAGTGCAACAGTCTACGAAGGCCATTTTTAGGTCCAAGAAAGCCGCAAAGAAGCATTGATTCTTCTCCCTGTATTTGTTTATGATATGCGTAAGTACATAGCAATGGTCAATTACTGACCTTGCTTTCTGAAAGCCTGCTTGTTCCAGGTGGATGACCTTATTGTCATCCATCCATCTGGTGAGCCTAGTAGGCAGGCACTTAGTGTAGATCTTACTGATGACACATAAAATGCTAATGGGCCTATAATTAGTTGGATCAGTAGCCAGGCCTTTCTTGTACACAGGAACCACCAGCGCCCTACTCCAGGTGAAGGGGACTTCTCCTGTGTGATTAACAGATGAAAAAAGGGCTGTCAGCATAGGGACCCACCATTCTCTGTATTGTTTTAGATATTCAACAGGTATTAGGTCTCTACCCGGGGCCTTGCCACTCTTACACGAGTCTAAGAGATCACTGACCTCTGTTTCTTGAACCAACTCCCACCCTGGGAGAAAATCTTTCCTTCCCAATGGGGGTTCCAAGAAAATCCCTGTCTTACCCAGAGCATATAAGGCCCCAAAGTACCTAGTCCGTTGGTGGGCCGCTATTGGTGGCGGATCCCGTATAGTAGAATCTACAGTTACTGTATTTAACAATCTCCAAAACTGCCTAGAATCTCTCTTGGTTGCAGTCTCGAGGACTTGGTTCCACCTGGCCTTATAAAAGGCCTGTTTCTTCTGTGTCAAGAGACTTTTATATTCTCGTTTGGTCTGGAGGAACCGTGCTAGCAATTGGTGGCCCTGCCCCCGGCGAGAAGCCTGATAACTGGCTTTCACCGATAGTTTTGCCTTCCGGCAGGCCTTGCCAAACCAAACTTGCTGCCCTACGGAGCCTATACGCGAGCTGCAAGATGGCTCTGATCCAAGCAGATAAGTAATTTGCTGTAGAAAGGAATGATATGCCAAGATGATTCCGGGCCCTGGGCCGTTTCCCAAAATTGTTTCCCTAAGAGCCAAGGAGTCTGGATTGCTCACCCATGACTCGACAATAGCCTGCTCGTGGGCTGGGAGGTTGGAGGAGGGATAAACCTGTATTCCCATTGGGCCCAGGGTTACCAAAGGAAGTTCCAGGGGCAGATGATCACTACAGTGGGCACTACCAATCCCAAAATCCTTTATCAGCAGTATAGTAGTTAAAGAGACCATGGCCAGGTCTAATACACGTGCACGTTTGGTCCCAGGAAGGTAAATTCGCCTGGGGAATCCCGATAACATGGCCCATTTAATATATAGCTTGGTCAAACGGATACCTGCTTCGTTAATAGCGCAGTCTTTTGACTGCCTCTGAGCCCTAGGCAGAAGGGGAATAGAACAATGTGACCAGAGGTCCTCATCTTTGGACCCGAGTCACGCGTTTAAATCCCCGAGAATTAACAAGGCCCCCCTTGGGTAAGTCGTACATATTGAGGCAATTATTGCCTCCAACTTCCCCCATATCAGTGGATCATGCAATTTGGTATATTGTGGAGGGATATAAACATTCAAAACAACAACAGACCGGCCTCTTTTACCCAAAATACAGCCCAAAAGAAAAAGGTGGGTACCTCAAGACCTGCACTATCTGGTCCTGGAGCTGAGTTATAACCAGGCAAGCTAGACCTCCACAAGCATGACCCCTAGATGCCAGAGAGACTGCCAGAAGAGAAAAAGATGAACAGCCTGTCAATTCCTTGGGTAGCTCTAATGGGGCCATAGAATACATTCTCAGCTTGTAATCAATACATTGTGTCATGTAACAATACACTGTACTATGCACAGATTGAAACACTCTGGCACTATAAGCCCACATAGGAGGCTGTTTGTTTACTAGGTTAAACACGTTGCTCCCTGCCGCTGTTTGTGTCTCTCTGCCACAATTCTGGCGTGGAAGGGATACACCAACACGCACAACTTTCCTACGCGTTGGAGGGATATGAAACTGAACGTACAGGTTGCGCCCGGCGTTGGCGCTGCTTTGAAACAGGGTGCCCAGCTTGGCTATCTGCACACTGGACACAAAGTACAAGCTTTGGAAACCTAGTGGTTACCAAAACAAAAAATGGAAACAGCAACAAGAAAATTATGAGCCCATTATTTTCCTTTTGTGGCAGCAGCTTTTCAATAGATTTCAATTTATTTCTTGACCTATTTCAGGGTCCGATCCTGACTTACTCCCTCCAAAGGGAGAGTGCTTGGAAAAAGAGGATCGAGCCCTTCAATGCAAAGGATCCACAGGGAAACTCTTTCTCCATTAAACAAGAAGGTGTAATTGTTGTAGCAATTATACCTTCTTGTCTCCCCTCCCTCCCCCCCAAAGCCATAGCAGATCCTGGGGGCCCTGGCCACACTGTATGCCCCTAGAGAGGACCTCTCCCCAGCCTTCTGCCCTAGAGCGCAGCCTGGCCAGCCGCCCCCAGCACTCGCCAAAACGTGCAACATTTGGCTGCAGGGAAAACTCCAGGAGGCAAATGCTGCGCAGCTTTGCCTCTGCCGAGCTGAATGGAGCTCTGGAACCGTCACATCATCACAGGCAAAGCTCTTCCCAGAGTGTTCCGTTTCTGCTGGGAGGGGAGGCGGTGGCTCTGCCTGAGGCGAGAGGCAAGCAAATCTCTGGCAGCATTTGTCCCGCTCCTTTTCCTGACTCTGTCAAGCCGGCAGGTACCCCCCAGTTTGTGCTGCTCTCTCTCTCTGCGCGGAGGAGCTCCGTCGGGGGCAGTGAGCTGCCAGCATCAGCAGTGTCCGTCCTCCTGTCAGTGCTCTCACACACACACAAATACACACTCCCCTTCTCTCTCTCACACACACACACCAACTCCAGCTCTCTCCCCCCTCCCCCTTTGTGAAGGACAAGGGTATAGAAGGACAGCTGCTGGGATAGGGATTGGGAAACGAGAGCGGTGGCGGGCTCCACTCTGCCTAGCTCCATTATTATTATTATTATTATTAGCATTAATATAGCGCCAGCAATGTACCTGGCGCTTTACAGAGAATAAGATAGACACGGTCCCTGCCCGACAGCTCACAATCTAAAGACGACAAGGGAAGGGGAGACAGGGAAGGGGGAACAGAGTGAGAGAGAAGAGATGCGACATTCATGAGGATGCGAGAGCTCAGGGACACGTTCTTGGCTTGGTTACAGTAAATTGGGAGTTTGCAGATAACAGGTGGGGGATAATCCTGGGTGGGGGTGATTAGCAGGAGTTAGGAAGGGCGGAGCAGAAGAGGTGGGTTTTGAGGAGGGACTTGAAGGCATGGAGGGTGGGGGCCAGACGGGCGAGGGCAGGGAGGGAGTTCCAGGCATGAGGGGCAGCGAGGGAGAAGGGACGAAGGCGCTTAGGGGAGCAGGGGAGGCGTGGGAGGGTGACGGAGGGGATGGAAGAGGACCCAAGTGCTCGAGCAGGGGTTCGGAGGGAGATCAGGGCAGAGAGGGGCGGGGGGAGCGAGGTTGTCAAGGGCTTTGTAGGTGAAGACGAGGAGCTTGTGCAGAATACGTTCAGGAAGGGAGAGCCAGTGGAGAGAGGAGAGGAGAGGAGAGGCTTCACATGGTCAAAGCGACGGGCTAGGTGGATGATCCTGGCAGCAGAGTTTTGAACAGAGATGAGGGAAGAAAGGTGAGA
>QEPC01012035.1:1172837-1185311 GCA_003113815.1 Sphenodon punctatus | reverse complement strand
AGCCAGGGCAGAGTCCAGGATGACTCCCCGGTAGGGAAGCAGAGCCGCGGGCAGTGAGGGGGGGAGCGGGGAGTGCCCCCCCAACCCAGTAGCCAGGGCAGAGTCCAGGATGACTCCCCGGTAGGGAAGCAGAGCCGCGGGCAGTGAGGGGGGGAGCGGGGAGTGCCCCCCCAACCCAGTAGCCAGGGCAGAGTCCAGGATGACTCCCCGGTAGGGAAGCAGAGCCGCGGGCAGTGAGGGGGGGAGCGGGGAGTGCCCCCCCAACCCAGTAGCCAGGGCAGAGTCCAGGATGACTCCCCGGTAGGGAAGCAGAGCCGCGGGCAGTGAGGGGGGGAGCGGGGAGTGCCCCCCCAACCCAGTAGCCAGGGCAGAGTCCAGGATGACTCCCCGGTAGGGAAGCAGAGCCGCGGGCAGTGAGGGGGGGAGCGGGGAGTGCCCCCCCAACCCAGTAGCCAGGGCAGAGTCCAGGATGACTCCCCAATAGGGAAGCAGAGCCGCGGGCAGTGAGGGGGGGAGCACCTCCCCCCCCCAAACCCAGTATCCAGGGCAGAGTCCAGGATGCCTTGGCGGCTCCCATGACACCAGGCAGGCGCTGCTCCGCTCCGCCAGAAGCAGCAGGAGGAAGCTTCCCCGAAGCAGCCAGGCTCCCCGTGCCGTGGCGCTGCAGGAAGAGCCAGACTGAGTCTCAGCTGGACCTCACCAGCCGGTCAGTTTGGGGCTCAGGAGGCAGCCGCCACCAGTGGGCAGCGAGGCGCGGGCGGGGGAGTTCCTCCCCACCCCGGACCCAGTGGCCGGAGCAGGGAGAGCGTGGAAGCTGCGGAGGCAGATGGCTAGTGGCGGTCGGACTGGGCACCTGCAGCAGAGTGAGTGGGAGGGAGGTGGCAGCTAGTCCATCCCCTTCCTCTCTTCTCCTCCACAACGCGGCTGAACCTCAAGCACTGATAGGAGCACTACTGCGCATGCACTTCCCAGCTGAACTGATGTTTAAATCTTTAATAACTCCTTTTTGGCTGCATCAATCACCCTCCGACTGCAGCAGCACTTGCTGGACATCTCAGGCTCCAAGGCTGCGAAGTCTGGGGGCTCAACTCATCCTGGAAGAGGAGATATCGATGGGCAAAAATCACCGGGACGCAGTGCGTTTTGACCACTACCAATTAACTTTTAAACAGTTATACCTTTTTATTTTCTGGCTGGAGCCTCTTCAAATTTTGTGTGTATGATGGTCCCCACATATATAAGCCATGGATAAATTTTCACAACTGTAGCTCAAGTGGTTTCTTTAATATCGGGGTTTTAATAGTCCCCTACTTATAATGGCGAATGGTTCGGTCTTTCCTAACATTTGGTTTGCTTTTCAGACCGCCTCCGCCGCCGCACACTGGGCTGAGCATTTCAGTGTATTGTCCACAATGACTCCAAGATCCTTTTCCTGAGTGGTAACTCCTCATTGAGAACCCAGCATCTGTACTAAGTAACTAAGGTTATTTAGTGTCCCTCTGCCATGAACAACTACATGCATGTTCTGTCATCTCTGCCCCAAAGTGGGAATGGGGCTAGGGGGTGCTGCTCGGAGACTAAACACACGGGAAGCAGCAAATGCCCCTCTTCACCTCTCGAGACTAGTCTGTCCACTGCTCTGGTTCGGCCCCCCGATGGCCCCCTCACCCCACCCCACCCGAGAGTTCTCAAGCTCAATTTAGGTCCAATTTCAGAGCTACTGAGCACCCATTTAAGTCCAAAGCATCGCCGGTGCCAAGCGCCTCTGAGGAAGAGGGCATTCCACATTCATGGGATTCTAGTTCACACGGGAGCCTTGTCCACAGGGGCACTGCGCTGCTGGGATTCGAGAGCGATACTCTGCCAGCTAGCAAATCCAGACTTACAATCAGAGTGGAGTAGGCTGAGCCCTGTCCAACATCCCCAACACAAGGAAAACCCAGATGGGACCAATGCTAGGGGCATGGGACAAGAGTGGAAGATGTTGAAAGGCAGCAAACTGTTTCCACGCTCCCATCCAGTTTTTCCCATTGGCAAAGAGATGACTGCGCTTTGTAAGAACTACAGCAAAGCTCTCAAATGGAACCAATTACTAGTGACATCCCTCCCCCATCCTTCCCCTCGAGGCAATGCTTGCATCAGAGACAAGAGCTACAGGTGGCCTTTGGTACTCTGACCTGTAGAGAGTCTCTGTCACAGACAAAAGTCTCTGCTGGGAGATTACCTTCGGTTGTGCTGGTTCCTTAAACAAGCCAGGAGTTCTGCAGAGGCACCCGACGTCCCATTAACTCCACACTTTGATCTGGAAGCAGATTTTCCCCACAAATACTCTTGCAAATAGGGGATGGACTGAAAGGAAACCAATGTAGATTTCAGCCTGGTTACTGGCGATAGCTAGGATTATTGGCGGCCAGTGTAGCCTAATGAATAAGGTATTTGACTTGGACCAGGGAGAGCAGGGTTCAAATCCCATTTCAGCCAGGAATTGACTCGGTGGTCTGGGGCAAGTCACTCTCAACCTCAGCTCCCCATCTGTAAAATGGAAACAACAACGACCAGCCTCACGGGGTTGTTGCAAGGCTGAACCAGACAAGGGCTGTAAAGCACTCTGAGCATTGAAAGTGTTTATTGAAGTCCCACAGCCCCATGGCTTCTAGAGCGCACCTGCACAGTTCCGCCGCCCTCTACCCCACAGAGAAAACACCTTCCTGTCCTCAGCTGGGAAACTGAATTCCAGAAGGGCTATCCCACGCGCTAAACTGCAGGCACCAGCCTTACTCAAAGAGGGAACCGACATCCTGCAGCTCAGGGAAATGCTCTGTCGGGAGCAGGCACGGGCAAACTCTTCCCACAAGCCTCGGAGCTGGAGGGGCTTAAGGGGGGGGAAAGGAAGTTCCAGATCATGGTTCAGTGCCATGGATCCCACCCTCGTCTTCATTCCCCTCCCCTGTGTTCACTCTTTCAGTGCTTGAATGGATCCAGGGGCCGGATCCAGGGATTGGAAAGGGGCCAAATTAAAAAAAAAAAAAATTTAAAAACTGCACAGGCAGAATTTGGCCCCTGGGCCAGATAGTCTGCACCCCTGGTTTAAAGCACAGCGAAGAGACAGTCACACGCTGGACCGGCCACAGCTGCAAGCTAGGAGGGCACGGTCGGCTGAAATGCATGTCTAGAGTGGAGTTTGGGGCGGCTAGTGATAAGGGGCCCGGAAAAGCAGAGCTGGGGGAGCTCCCATTAGAGTTTCACGCACGCAGGATTTCGTGGAGCCGAGTGCAGCGCTGGTAAGTGATCTACTGCCCTCCAGTGGCATACTGAGGTCACCGCAAACCCTCACTAAGGCAGACCTGGCTAGCCATGTGGCTGAGCAGGAGACTCTGGCTTTGCAGCCCACCCACCATCCACCTGTATTCCATAGGTCCAGTGCTTTCCATCCCCCACCAGCACCAGCACCTTGCCCCAGAATACACGAAATGCCAACAGGGAGAGGGGAGACTCCACGCCCCCTTGTAGTCGAGATGAATCGCGGATTATCGGGAGCCAGCACTAGGGAAGGGAGTGCTGGTTTATGATCCGCTTGTACATTTCCTTGAAGCAAGAAGTGCTGCGGAGACAGGATGCTGTGATAGGGCTCCCTGTAGTTCTACCGCGATTGGTCCCCACCTTTAAACTTTCCAAAGAAGCCTATTGAAAGTAAGACTAGTCAGATACAAGGAGAGCGTTTGAACGTTAACCGTGCTCACTTCACTTTGAACTATACACTCATTGCAGGTTTAGAAAGAAACGATGTTTAAGCGCAAGCAGAACCCCAGAAGCGTCTTACAACAATCCGGAGGGGTACGGGCCACCTGTCCGGAGGAAGCTATATTGTCAACAGCACAACAGTGCTACGGACTTGCCAACAGCAGACTCCAGGGCTTCCAAGGAGAGACAAGCTCTCCATCAGCCACTCCAAAACGGCTAGGAATTTTCATGCTAAGACACACAATCGCTCTACAAATCCCGCTCCCAGGCTAACCACTCATTTCATATCACAAGCCACAAAGCTCACAGCTCAGCAAAGATTCAGATTGTCTTTATGTCGGAAAGCTTTAGAATTAAAGGCTCAGGCGTTTAAACCCAAATTCTACTCACTCCCACCAGAGCTTTTAACAAGTTTAAGAAACTGAATGAATCTTCCCAGAGTCCTTTAAAACAGATCTTCTGTGAGTCTGTAGGGATGAATTGGGGGACCATTCTGTCTTTGAAAAGCTACAAGCTACCAAGGAAAGTGCTACCAGAAAATCAACTATAAAGCAGGGGCGGCTGGTGGGTTTTGAGGTTGGAGGGGCAGTAAGGCCGGCCAGCGGGTGGCAAAGCCGCCCGTGGGCCAGCGAGCCTAGGGGCGGAGTCAGGGCAACGGTAGGCGGCATAACCCAACAGCAAGGAGTTTCCAGGGTTAACATTGGATGGACATTACATTACTTAATCCAGCAATTTCAGTTAGGCAGGTTATAGTCACCTCCTCTGCCAGGTTTAAAAGGCAGGCAGATAACCTTAAACCTCACTGACAAGCAGTTTTAGCAAAAATCCACAGGACACAAAGCTTTTCCCAGGGCCCTATCATCATGCACAGATATATAAAAACCAGAAAACCACACGTAAACCAAACCATTCCCACAAGCCCCCAAAGGCATCCCCAGCAGCCAAATGCCTGTGCAAGCACACAGGCCCTTTTTAAAAAAAAAATTGGCCAGTTTCAGGGATGCATTGTCACCAAATCACACATCCAGACCAGCATCCCTAGCAGCTTCACCAACAAACTGCCTGTTCAAGCACACAGGCCCCTTTTTAAAATCAGTTTGGCCCCTTTCAGGGCTGCCTTCCCACCAAAGCAGGCCCCGAGTCCAGACCAGCATCCCCAGCAGCCACATCTTATCCCCGGCAGCCAAATGCCTGTCCACACAAACTGCTTTCCAGCAGCAGGGAGCAGCAGTGAAACAGTGAAGGGACCATTTTAAAAAAAAGGAGTAGCCACCACGACCAGTGGAACCACAGATTTACAAAATGGTTTCTCTGCTCATGCTGGGAGGGGAGAAAGGAAGCAGCAATGCATTCATTGATACATTGCTGCTGCTTTCCTTCACCCGTCCCAGCCATGAGTAGAGAGGCCATTATGTCACCATGCAAACACAGAGCAAGCACCCCTCCCCACATCCGTCCCCCCAGTCTGGTCATCCCGTCTGTCCCGCCCCCCCAATCAATCCCCTCTCATACATCCCGTCTGTCCTCTCCCCAGTCTGTCCCCCCAATCCATCCCGTCTGTCCCCCCCTCGCCCCCATTTACTCACCAGTGCAGTGGGATCCTGGATGGCATGCTGGCTTCTCGGAGGGAGGGAGGGGGAGAGCCTAGAGCAGCCTGTGCGGCAGCTCCCAGCCCCCCTGGCCCGGTCGCCTGTGTGCAGCACCTGGGTAAGACTTTTAGCCCTGGGCTTCTAGCCGCCCATTCCGCATAAAGGGAGAACGTATTCCTTTTGTCCTCCCAAGGCTTCCTTAGGAAGCCTTCAGGAGGGGAGGGTGAGTCGCCAGTTGCATGTGCGTGCGCGCACAGACAACCGGTGAGAATGTCGGAGCCATCGAAGAACCTTGTTGGGAGGCACGGACCTTGAAGGTTGCTACCTTGCTAAACAAGGTTCCTCGAGTTGGCGTCGCACATTCACCGCGGTGCCGTTTTTTTGGTGTTTTTTTTTTTTTAAGTGTCACTGTCTGCCGGGGCTCGGGGGAGCAGCGAGTCCGGCTCCTGGGGGGGCCACGGCCAGGTGGGGCATTGCCCCATACGTCCTACAGGGTGCACCGCTGCTGCTATAAAGCATAACCATTAACACATTTTAAGCATTCCCAACACCGAAAGGTTGTTTGCATTTAGAAGTTACTGAAGGTGCCCCTAGGAATAGAATCAACCATATTTAACTTAACAGGTATGAAGGGCAGACGCTCAAGGAAATATAAAGAAATGAAGGGGTTTATATAACCCAAGGGAAATAATTATATAAAACAATGGGAACAGGATTTGGCCCGCAAATTCACAGAAAAAGAGATTTTAAAAATATGGAATCATATGCAAAACCGTGCATCAGCAATGGAAGTGAAGGAAACACAACTAAAAATTTCTACTAGGTATTATTTTACTCCCGTACAGTTGAAATGTATGGGGCTGGATCCAAAGGGGCTATGTTGGAAATGCTGTGGGCAGGTGGGTTCCCTGATGCACTGTCTTTGGGACTGCGTATTTGTTCAACAGTTTTAGAGACAAATATGGGGTTTTATGAATGAAGTAACAAATGCATTAGTTCCTTTCAAGCCTGAAAGGGCGTTATTAGGGATATACCCAGATGGGGGAGCCTTGAAATGCCATCAGGACTCGTGCAAACTTTTGTGTTTAGCGGCTGCTAATGTGATAGCTAGACATTGGAAATCTCAGGGATCTATACCGCTACAGGAATGGGTCAGTCGTATATGGTTCCACTTTATTATGGAGAAACTGATGGCGAATCTCAAAAACAAGCACAAAGACTTCCAAGGCAACTTGGTTTTCGGTCATAGCCACCATAGAAGGGGAAGAATTTGCAAAAAACGACAAGACAATATTATTTGATCATTATATTTATTTATTTTATTTATTTATTTTTCAGATTTATATCCCGCCCCCTCCTGCAATGCAGCTCGGGGCGGCTAACAACAACAATAAAAACAATTAAAATTCATTTAAAATATAAATATAAAATACATCAATAAAACAGGGCTAGAAAACAGTAATAAATAGATAAATGGGCGGGGGATTAAAATCACCCCCCCCCCCCCTCCCTCCCAAAGGCCTGGGCAAACAGCCAGGTCTTACAGTTCCGCCGAAATGTCAAAAGGCTTGGGGCCAGGCGAGCTTCCTCCGGAAGGGAGTTCCACAGCCGCGGCCCTATCACCGAGAATGCTCGCTCCATCGTGGCCCCCCGCTTAACACGGGGGACCTCCAGGAGGGCACCCCCGGCAGACCGCAGGAGCCGTTCCGGGGCGCGAAGGGCGAGGCGGTCCCTAAGGTATGAGGGGCCAAGGCCGTATAGGGCTTTATAGATCATCACTAGGACCTTGAACTTGGCCCGGCACACTATCGGCAGCCAGTGCAGAGCTCGGAGCACCGGTGTAATGTGCTCCCGGCGACCCGTCCCCGTAAGAAGACGAGCCGCCGCATTCTGCACCAGCTGCAGCCTCCGGGCCAAGAACAAGGGAAGCCCCACGTAGAGCGCGTTGCAGTAGTCGAGCCGCGAGGTGACGAAGGCATGGATGAGGGAGGCCAGGTCCGGGCCAGAGACATACGGACGCAGCCTACGTACCAGATAAAGCTGGCGGAAGGCAGCCTTAGCGACTGCCTCCACCTGCCGCTCCAGCCGCAGGTCTGCATCCAATATGACCCCCAGACTCCGGACCTGCTGAGCTACAGGGGGGCAAACCCCCCCAACCAGGGGGGCCACCACCCCCTTCGCCCTCCCCACCACCATCACCTCCGTCTTATCTGGGTTGAGCTTCAGTCTGCTCCGCCGCATCCAATCCGCCACGGCCTCCAAACATTGGGATAGCACCGAGACAGCAGGGTCTGGGTCAGTAGAAAACGAGAGGTACAGCTGAGTATCATCAGCATACTGGTGACATCGCACCCCGAACCCTCTCACGACCTCCCCCAAGGGCTGCATATAGATGTTAAATAATAATGGAGACAAGATCGATCCCTGCGGAACGCCACACGGTAAGGCGCGGGGGCTCGATGTTTCCTCCCCCAACACCACCCGCTGGCTCCTCCCCGAGAGGAATGAACGGAACCATTCAAGAACAGTCCCGTCCAGACCCCCCCGGTCACGCAGTCGTCTCAACAGCAGCCCATGGTCCACGGTGTCAAAAGCGGCCGAGAGATCGAGCAGGATGAGAAATGTCGAACATCCCGCATCCATCTCCCGGCGGAGGTCGTCCACCAAGGCCACCAACGCCGTCTCGGTGCCATAGCCGGGGCGGAACCCAGATTGAAAAGGGTCAAGGAGCCCGATGTTATCTAGATGACCCTGGAGCTGGAGCGCCACTGCCCGCTCAATAACCTTCCCTAAAAAGGGAAGGTTAGAGACAGGTCGGTAGCTGGCGAGCGCGTCTACGTCCAACGATGGTTTTTTCAGCAGGGGGCGCACCACAGCCTCTTTTAAGCAAGGCGACAACCTCCCCTGCCGAAGGGACGCATTCACCACCCTCGCCAGCACCGTCCCCAACGTCTCCCCGGAAGCTTTTATTAACCAGGACGGGCATGGATCTAGTTGACAACACGTGGCCCTCACAGACCCCAGGACATCCACCACATCGGCTGGCGTCACTTCCTGAAACTCACCCCATAAAGATGGACCAGACGGACCCTCCGCCCCCCCGCGCTCTTCCCCTACTGCTATCAACCCAGCGTCGAAATCGGCCTGAATCCGAGCGATCTTGTCTGCGAAGTAGATGACAAACTCCTCACAGCGGGCCCGGGACAAGTCCCCATCCAGGCGGAGGGAGGCCGGACTAACCAGCCCCCGCACCACCCGAAACAGCTCCGCTGGACGCGACTTCGCAGACGCTATGAGGACGGCGAGGAATTCCTTCCTCGCCGTCCTCACAGCCTCCACATAGGACCGCAAATGGGCCCTATGGAGAAGACGATCGGAGACAGACCGAGTCCGACGCCAGCGTCGCTCTAGCCTCCTGCCCACACGCTTCATACACCGCAGCCCCTCAGTAAACCAAGGGGTCCTGCGGTGACGAGACCGAGGCAGAAGGCGCCTCGGAGCCACCCTGTCAATGGCCTCCTCCAGCAAGATGTTCCAATGCCGGACCAGCTCATCCACAGAGTGACCGTCCACATCCAGGGTAAGCTCCCTCAGGACCTCCTGGAACCGCTGGGGTTCCATCAGCCTCCGAGGGCGGACCATCCTAACTGGTCCCTTCCCCTTCTGGAGGGGGCGCGCTAAAAGACCGGCCTGAAGGAGGTAATGGTCCGTCCACGACAAGGGCACCGCTGTCACCTCCCCCACAACCGGACCCCCCGCCTCAAGGCCAGAGCCGAAGATCAGGTCGAGGATATGTCCCCCCACGTGGGTCGGGCAGATCACTTCCTGGGACAAGTTCATAGTTGCCATGGCGGCCATGAACTCCCGCTCCGCCCCAACAAGGCCGGCATCGGCGTGGACGTTGAAGTCCCCCAGAACCAAAGTCCTGGGGGAGCCCAACACCACCTCCGAGGCCAGCTCCGCTAGAGCGGTAAGGGATGCCGCCGGGCATGAAGGGGCCCGGTACACCAGCAGCACCCCTAGCTTGCCCCCAGCCAAATCGATCACCACGTGCAGAGCCTCTACACCCACAATCTCCGGCACTGGATACCTCCTAACAGGCCAGTCTTCCCTAAAAACAATAGCTACGCCTCCTCCCCGGCCGCTCATGCGGGGCTGATGCTGCACGGCATACCCAGCTGGAACCAGATCCGCCAAAGTTGGACCGGCCAGATCATCCAGCCAGGTCTCCGTGATGCATGCGAGGTCCACGGCCCCATCCACGATCAAATCGTGGATAATCGGGGCCTTGTTGACCACGGACCTCGCATTCATCAGCACCAGCCCCCCACGCGCGGACCCTGGACCCGGCACCTCCCTCCCCCTTAGTGGGGGGGTGATGACCTCCACCTCCCTCAGGCACCGTGGACCCCTAGGGGCCCGTGCCTTCCCACCCCATGGACCATACCGTCCGCGCCCCATCACGACCCCAATGGCCATGCCCTCCCCTCCGTCCACCCAATCCTGGCCCTTCAGACCCGGCCCCCTTCTCTTCTCCCTTTACTCTCTTTCTCTGGGTAAACTCATTGAAACCCATGGCTTCCAGTATTACCTGTATGCTGATGCGGACATGCAACTCCTCCTCTCCACTCCCACGCTCTCCCCCTCCATCCAGACTCCTATTGCTGACTGTCTTGCTGACATCTCTGCCTGGATGTCTCGTCACCAACTCAAGCCTAATATGGCCAAGACTGAACTCAACTTTCCTCCCAAACACTCCCCTGCTACTTCCCTCTCAATTTCCATTGAGGGAGTCACCATCCATCTGGTCCCTCAGGCCCGTAGCCTGGGATTAATCTTTGACTCCTCCCTCTCCTTTAAGTCTCAGATCCAGGCTGTTGCTAAATCCTGTTGCTTCGCTCCATACAATATTGCTAAAATCCGGCCTTGCCTTATTGTTGCCGCTGCAAAAACCCTAGTCCACGCTCTAGTCATCTCTCACCTTCACTACTGCAGCTTCCTCCTCACTGGCCTCCCCTTGCTCTGATCTGGCCCGCCTCATCTCCATTCAACGCTCTGCAGCTAAAATCATCCACCTTGACCGGCGCTTTGACCATGTTCAGCCCCTCCTCTCCGCCCTGCACTGGCTCCCTCTACGGGAACGCATTCAGCACAAGCTCCTGGGCTTCACCTTCAGGGCTCTTCGTGGCCTTGCTCCCCCATCTCTCTCCGTTCTTGTAACCTGCCACGCTCCTCCCTGGGAGCTTCGCTCCTCCTCTGCCCCCACCCTCGCCTGCTCACAACCCCCTTGCTCCTCTAAACATCTTCGCCCCTTCTCCCTTGCTGCCCCTCATGCCTGGAACTCCCTCCCTGGATACATTCGCTCTGCTCCCTCCCTCCCAACTTCCAAATCCCTCCTGAAAACCCACCTCTTCCGTCAGGCTTTCCCTAGCTCATCATGAGTGATTCTGCATCCTTTCCCCTCACTCAGAACCTAATTCCCTGTCACTAAGCGAAGCACGTGAGCCTGCAACTTCTCGACCTCATGAATGTTCTCTTGTCTTTCCTGATGTTTACTTCTCCCTCGTATCCTCCCCCTTTGTCTCTCAGATTGTAAGCCCCTTAGCGGTAGGGACTGGTCTCTTACTGTGGATTGTACAGTGCCAGGTACATTGCTGGCGCTATATAAATAAAATCATAATCATTTCCATTACCCAGTTCCTTTCCCTCTTCCTTTGCTGTGGATGTACACTCCTGCCTTTGTGTTAGCAGACCCACCAACCTCGTGTGGCGATTCCACTAAGGAAGCCGCAGCAACCACCGGTCTCCACATAGGTGTGAATTAGATCCGTGCCCATCCTGGTGGGTGAAAGCCTCCAGGGAGATGCTGGGGACGGTGCTGGCAAGGGTAGTTAATGCATCCCTCCGGCAGGGGAGATTGTCACCCAGTCTCAAGGAGGCTGTGGTGTGCCCCCTGCTTAAGAAGTCATCTTTGAATGTGGATACACTCGCCAGTTACCGACCCGTCTCTAATCTTCCCTTTTTAGGGAAGGTTATTGAATGGGCAGTGGCTCCGCAGCTCCAGGCGCACCTGGATAATATCGGTTTCCTTGATCCTTTTCAGTCTGGGTTCCGCCTCAGCTACGGTACTGAGACGGCCTTGGTGGATGATCTCCGCCGGGAGATAGACGCAGGATGTTCCACCTTTCTGATCCTGCTAGATCTCTCGGCCGCATTTGACACTGTGGACCATGGGCTGCTGCTGAGACGGCTGCGAGACCTGGGGGGTCTGGACGGGACTGTCCTAGGGTGGTTCCGCTCATCCCTCTCGGGGAGAAGCCAGCGGGTGGTGCTGGGGGCTGAAACATCCAGCCCCTGGGCCTTGACCTGTGGCGTTCCGCAGGATTCGATCCTGTCTCCGCTATTGTTTAATGTGTATATGCAGCCCTTGGGGGAGGTCGTGAGAGGGTTCGGGGTGCGATGTCACCAATATGCTGACGATACTCAGCTGTACCTCTCGTTTTCAACTGACCCAGACCCTGCTGTCTCGTTACTTTCCCAGTGTCTGGAGGCCGTGGCGGATTGGATGTGGCAGAGCAGACTGAAGCTCAATCCCAATAAGACGGAGGTGATGGTGGTGGGTAGGGCGAAGGAGGTGCTGGCCCCTCTGATAGGGGGGTCCGTCCTCCTGTAGCCCAGCAGGTTCAGAGTCTCGGGTGGTTTTGGACTCGGGCCTCCGTCTGGATCAGCAGGTTGAGATGGTGGCTAAAGCCGCCTTTCGCCAGCTGTATCTGGTGCGGAGGCTGCGCCCATACATCTCCGGGCCCGACCTGGCCACCCTCACTCACCCCTTCATCACCTCGAGGCTGGACTACTGCAACGCGCTCTACGTGGGGCTTCCCTTGTTAAAGAATGGCTTTATATTGTTATTTTTATATATTTGTATTTATATTTATATTGATTCTTGTTTTATATTTTGAATTTGTAAGCCGCCCCAAGTCACTTTTGTGAGAGGGGTGAGGTAGAAATAAGAAAATGTTAGTCGAGGACTAGAAAATGAAGGGGGCGGCCACCGCTGGAACGCGCCGCGCCGCTCCCCTCCCCTCCCCACCGCTGGAACGCGCCGCGCCGCTCCCCTCCCCTCCCCACCGCTGGAACGCGCCGC
>QEPC01012035.1:1149672-1166007 GCA_003113815.1 Sphenodon punctatus | reverse complement strand
ATTATTATTATTATTTATTATTAACAAACATTTATATAGCGCCAGCAGTGTACCTGGCACTTTACAAAGTAATAAAATAGACAGGGTCCCTGCCCCTAGGGCTTACAGTCTGAGAGATTGTGGAATGTGGTTTGTGGAATGTAACGTCTGTCGGGAGCTGGGAGTGAACAACAGGGAACGGATTGTCCCACAGTGGCCTGCTGAGTGCTTCTTCAAGCAACCGCGATTGGCCATAGTCGGAGACAAGTGCTCGGCTCAATGGATCACGGATCTGACCCAGCGTGGCACTGCTTATGTTCTTCACTATCCAGGAGACCTCTTGGAAAAACAGGCGAGGTGCCAGAAGACGAGATGGGTAAACATTGTCTCAATCTTTAAAAAAGGAACAAAGGAAGATCCATGAAGTTAAACAAGTCAGACGGACTTCAATACTGGAAAAATGCTAGAAAAAAAGGTGGTATGTCAAGAGCTTGATGACAATCCAATGACTGCTAGCAGCCAGCATGGATTTGTCAGGAACAAGCCATGGAAAGATGCTAGAAGTCAGTATCAATACTGGAAAGATGCTAGAACAAAAGTTGGTACGTCAAGACCCGGGCTGAAGTTAATAAAATGAAATTCAAGCAAAGTAAACAAAGTTCTGAATTTAGGAAAGAGAAAGCAAATGCAGTTATAAGATGGGGGATTATACCTGGCTTGGCAGCAGCACATGCAAAATATCTAGGGGCTGTGGTTGATCACAAACTGAACAATGTTCGGCTGCATTAACAGAAACATGGTCTCTCCAAGTTCTTGGCAGTGATAATTTCACTCTATTTAGCACCGCTCAGTCCTCACCTGGAGTACAGTCTCCAGTTCTGAGCACCTCATTTTACAAAGGACATTGACAAACTGGGGCAGGTTCAAAAGAGGGCAACAAAAATGATAAAGGTTCCAGAAAACAAGCCTGATGAGGTAAGACTGAAGGAACCTGGCAAAGAGAAGATTAGAGGAGCCATGACAGCAGCCCCCAAGAAGGTGGTGGTGGCGGCAGCGGCAGGGAACTGGTCTGCCTGGCTACAGAGGGCAGGCCTAGAAGGAATGGACACAACTTGCAGGGAGGGAGATATTAGCGATATAGTCCAAGCTGGGCAGCAATGGCACAAGCGGCCTAGGAAGGCCTAGGCTTGGTAACAGGAGGGTTTTTTGGTTTTTTTAATTATAAAAGGCTGGTCAGCCATCTGTCAGGGATGTTCTAACTGTCGTCATCCTTTTTGGCAGTCAGAGCTCGATGCGAGAGCGGAGCTTAGAGAAGCACCACCTCTCTCAGCTTCTAACCGGACAGACTCCTGTCCTCCTTCCAATAGTCCAAGAGAGGCTTTGCTAAGCAAAATGATGGGTTAGAATCCTAGGGAACTCAAGAGTCATCTGGACCAACCCACTCCAAGCAGGCTAGCCTCTAGCCTCATCACAGACAGACGCTTGTCCAGCTGGGGTCTGGATGGCTCTTACAGCTGGGAAGTTCTCTCTATTATTTCATCTCCCTTGCTGCAATTTAAGTCCAGTCCTTCTGTAATAGCCGAAAAGAAACGTTCAGCATCTTTTTCGTGGCCCCTTTTAGAGTTACGTCGCAGTGCCAGATACGGCAGACGAGACCAGCCTGTGCTCTGCTCGCTGGGACTGTGCGGCAAGAGCCTTGCAAGGCAGGCAGGACTTGACAACGACATTCACAATCATTAACCGCCTTGTCATTCTAGCTGGAGCGCTCCCAAGAACTGCCAGAGTCCGTCAGGGACTAGAATTCTACAGAATCTCCCTAGAGGGGGTTGCAATACACAGAGCTCAGGGTGGTTTGGTACACAGGGTGAAAATACACCTTTCCCCCATGGTATAAAAAAGCCTTGCAGCTGTAGAAAGCAAAGCGATTGTTATCTGTGCAGTTTCTCCAGACCTCTGCCTCCCTCTGCCCTTTGCCTGTTGCGCTTGCAAGCTCTTCAAGGTATCAACAGTCACAACAAAGCAGGGGACCAAGCTCACCTGGAGCCTCTGAGCCCAATTCTAACACCGTTAGTGATACACCAGGCAATCCCTTTGGAGTCAGCCAGCTTTGAGTGTCATTTCTTGAGGTAACAGTTCGATGAGATGATAGAATCATTTCACAGCATGCACAAATTAAATGTGACTACTTTCTGTGCAGCAAGTCACTAGCCAAGAGTTGGTGGGAAAGCGGTTTTTACTAGTGTTTGTACACTTTCATTATCTAGGTGTTGCTAATGCATCTATTAGCACTATTCACTTTTGGGAAGCTGCATCTTTCATTGACCTCCTTGGGCTCAGGGACTCTCTGTATTTAAATTTAGTTCAGTTCCACAGGTGACTTCCTCTCCCTCCCAAAAGAAAAGTTCAGCTGTAACATGAAGAGACACATGGGAAATTTCAGGCCAAGAGAAACCCTGTTCAAAAAACCCTGAAGATTTAGAATGAAAGCTAGCTTGTCCTTTGACTTGACATTGGAATCTGTAAATGTCACCATCACATTTGAATTCTTGCAGATTAACACAACCCAAGCCGCACAGGCCCATCCTTCTCCTCCCAGTCTCCTGCTGTCTTTCCCAAAAGCCTGAAAATGCATTCCCCTCTCAAGAGAACTTACTGAACAAGTTTTGTTTTGAACTTTTCAAGTCCAGCAATCGCCCCAACCAAAGTCAAAGTTTCATCCAGATTTCCAGTTAAAACAGATACATTGCTTTCTCTTTTAAAACCAGGCCAGCTATCCAAAGAGAGAAATATTAAAAATTACATTCAGAAGAGGGTTGAATTTTGATGTAGCTTGCATGCCTTGGTATTTTTCAAATTAGTTTAAAAACCAGGCAAAAATCTAAACATGACCAGCCTCCAGCCTTTAGGAAGGAGATTACAGAGGAAAACATGAGACAGATTTCATATGCTGCTTGCTGCATTTTTAAACATTAAGTGGTTTCCACTTAGGTCACAAAAGCCCAAATTTGAAACCAACCTTGTTAGCTGAATTATCCATTTGGTTGCTGCACTTTCCATCAGTAAGTGCAGGTAGGTCAATGCTACTGCTGTGCAGCCGGTGCGAGAGAGTACTTCTTACTGGTCTGAAGAGCCGTTCTGTAAAGCGGGCCTGGTAGGAGATCCTGCCATGTCCATTCTGGTCAATCACATCAGCACAGGAGGCAGCACCGGCCGGCCGGCCGGCCCCTCCCTCACCTTTCACACCTGCTCTGCAGACAGGAGGATCTGCCACAGCTAGCCACAGCTTTCCAACCAGCCTGCCACTGCCTCCCTTCTCAGAAAGATGCCATTTTCAAGACCAAATAACATGCTCTTAGTGTATTTTAGTCAAAGCTTTCAAAACCATCAGGTAATGCAGACTGAAAAAGCCTACGTTTCGTGCAGGTTAAGGCTGCTACACTAACAGGAAATGTACAGTAACCCTGTGCCCGGGAACATTGTCCCAGCCGCGTGCTATGCTCCACTACAATCTCAGCAAAGTGCAGGCCACCAATGTCAAGATGGGCAAGTAGTGTAATCTTAGCTCTTAGGAAACAACGTGCCAGAGTAAGCTTTAGATTGTGCAAAACACAGGCCAGTACAGCAAGTGCGACGGTCTGCTGGGTTAACAATGCTGCTTCGAGCATTGCTAAATCGACAAGGATTCATCTCAGGATAGCTGCTAATCTCTACTTAGCCTCGGCTAGGGAGTCGGAACAGTGGTGCGGCCACACAGGCCTCGGGGGGGCTCCGCCTCATGTGATTTTCAGGAGTCTTTGGGGATTTTACAGAAGGTCGTTATATATATATATATACACACACACACACACACAAGATATAGATAGAGGGATAGATGGATAGATATAGTGACCTCATTTTTTATGTGGAATTAAGTGGTAGGAAAAAATTTCCTCAATGGTGGCCTAGAAAGGAGCAAATTTAATCCAACTTGTGCAGTTCTATCAGAGAGAGACAAAGCTCTCAAGAACCCGGGAAGAGTGAGATCTGGTTCATAACCCTGAAACTTTTACAAGATCCATTTGCTAAATCTTTTCTTGGAAACACTTTTAGAGAATTCTGAAATAAATAGATGAAAGAACACAAATAAAACCAAGACAAAACCCCTGTTCTGGCACTGGAGAAGGAAGTCAAATCTGAAGAGAAGGATTTTTAAAACCCATGTTCTGCTTTGCATCCCATTTTCTCAAATGAGGCAGGTTCCCATGGAAACAAAAGCAGAACCAGAACATACACACACACCCCGCAGGAGCCGAGTCAGTTTAACCGGTTCCTTATGAGTCTCACTTATGTTCCCATGGAAACAAACATCAGAAAGGAAAAAGAAGAGAGGGGTTTAAGATATTTTGGACAATTTCTGCTTCCCCTATTTCCCTCGCTGTGCCTTTCTGATTGCAAAAAGCCTCCGAGAGCAGCCGGAAGCTCCGCAGAGGAAGGGCTTGCAGGCTGGAACTGGGAGAAGTCTCCAAAGCCAGGCAAAAAGGTTTGGCCCTCTCTCCGGTTGCAACAGCTTGTGGGTTTCAGGTGCTCCCAATGTGCAGCGCAGGCACTACTTTAGGAGAACGGGAAAGCGAAAAGAGCCAAGTCCCTTGAGGCTGCCTGTAGGGGAGGGTAAACCAGCCCCGACGGCTCCTGGAGGCCCCATTCCTGTCCCTCCAGCCCAGGCTCGTTGCTGCTGTTCTCAGGTAGGGAGCACTGGGATGCTTTACGGACGAAGCAGCTGGTGGCAGGGGCTGTATTACATCCTTAGCAATGCCACTGCCGGTTCTCCCCTGGAAGCCATCAAGGTCAGCTAGCTCAGGTGACTGGGAGCTGCAGCTCCAAGAGGTGGCAGGGAATACAGCAGAGAGGAAGGGAGCAGCGCAGGCATCGCTGGTAGAAATGGGACAGGAATAATAACTCCTACGGCGAGCAAGCAGGCAGACAAGGGAATCAGACAGGCCTCAGGGGGAGGACGAGGCTCCAGCCACAGGCAGGGGGTGCTCCTGGACGGCTGAGCCCAGCTCGGGAGAATGCTGCTGGGGGCAGCCCAGGGGTAGAACTCACAGGCCAGGGAAGGGCGCTCAGGGTTGCTGGAGCTATATAAATGCTAAGAAGAAGAAGAAGAGCAGGCAGCCCCAGAGCTCAGGCACTGCCCAGAGAGTTGTCGTGTCCTCTGGCAGCCCCAGGAGGGAGACGCCAGATGGGGTGAAAGCTGAACTGAACATCGGGTGGCTGGAGAGGCAGCCTGGGGAATCAGTTGTTTCCAGTTAAAAGAAGCACCAATACCAAGATATTTGCCAAATACCTGGGCTGGGTGGACTAGATTAGCCTAATACTCTGGGTGTTGGGCGATTCAGGCAATCCTGACCCTGGAACAAAGGAAGGTGGAAGCTGCAGGTGGGAGCCACCGAGAGCTGGAGCAGCAGCTTGGGAGAGCGGGCTCAATGGCCTGCCCCGGGCTGGGGAGCTCCACAGAGAAGGAACTGCTGTTTGCTCTGGGCTGGCTGATCCGGTCAGTGCGCTGTACCTTGCTCAGCCTCTAAGCCACAGCCCCACGGTGCATAAAGCTGTGGGCTAAGCACACTCACTGTTCCCGGTAGACACCTCCAGGGGAGAGGGAATCTCTCTCTCTCTCTCGGCTTTCACCGACACCCCCAGAAGGGCAGATTTCCCCACTCAGCCTTACCTCCCAGGGGTCTGCCCAGCAAGGGGATCCCTGGCTGGCTGCAGAGTGCAAGGACACAGGGAGCTGGGGCACAATGAGGCAAGCGTGGGTCCGACCGTGGCACCAGGGAAGGTCCAGAGACCTCGGAGTGACTTAGAACCATAAGCCCAAGACGACGGAGAACCTCCCACCAGAAGGAGAGCCACCGATTCTCTCTCAGGTGGAGGTATGAGGACCACAGGCAGATGCTGATGGAGACACTTGCAAAATAAAGAGTAGCCTCCCATTATCTCCATCAAGAGACAAGCAAGGGCATTGGTAACAGCCAAAGAACAGCTGTGGTGGACAACTGTGCTACCCAGAACAGTGAGTTAGGGCGGGGCCAGTCCTGCAAGAACTCATGGCATGACCACACTACGGTGCCAACTTTCCAGCAATGCATTATTCCAAATTACTCCACAGCCAACTATCTGCAACTATTATTAACAGGGGTGGCCGACTCTGGCCCAGGAGCCACTTGCAGCTCTTAGCCAGGCCTGGCCCCGGGCCGCACACATTCATCATTGCACCGGAGCCTCAGCAGCCGAATCCCAGCTGCTCCGAAGAATTCTCAGCAGCCAGGATGGCAGAGCACTAGCCAATCAGCAACATGCACGTGTACATGTGT
This sequence comes from Sphenodon punctatus, assembly GCA_003113815.1. Classification (NCBI taxonomy): domain Eukaryota; kingdom Metazoa; phylum Chordata; class Lepidosauria; order Sphenodontia; family Sphenodontidae; genus Sphenodon; species Sphenodon punctatus. The sequence goes on along the minus strand of QEPC01012035.1, from coordinate 1,159,678 downwards.
GTCTTCGAGCTGTTGGCCATAGGACGATTCTGATAGGCAGCTCTTGGGATTGGGAACTCCCGCCCCCAATATTATAAACAAACATACTGCACTTCTAGGCCCAGAACGGACCTCCCGCCCCCACCCCGAAGCATCAAACCTTCGAAGTAACTTTTCAGTCTCTCTGCCAACACTGCTGTCCCCATATTTAGGTCAATTTTCTAACACTTGGGAACATAAGCAGGGACCGACCCGTGTTCATGGTGATTTCCCCATTGCCACCGAACATGCGCTCTGAAACGTCCACAGCCAAATCTCAACAGAAACACCAACCATCTTGCCTCACTGCACTTCCACAGGCTTCCCCTCAGCATCCAACCCTGGGTCTAGAGGGCTTTACAAGCAGCCCCATGGGGGACACGGCACGGATGAAGTGCAGAACACAAATTTAAGAGTATCATACAGCGGAGCAAGGAGTCAGGTTTTCCTGGGGAGCCTAGTGCCTCAGCCTGCAAATTCATGTCGAGGAGCTGAAGAAGCTGTTATCAGACAGATGCCAGTCAAACAAGGGTCAAGACTTCAGAGTTCAACTGGTTTCCTGCTGTGCAGGGTGGGCAAGATCCCAGCTAGAGAGAGAACTAGTGAGAACGGCATCAGCAAGCAGGAATTCACTTTTAGCTCAAATGTTCTAGGTCCTAGGGACTAGGAGTGGTTCAGGGATAATGAATTAACATGGAGAAGTAATCATTCCCTCTCTTCTGCAATGGGCTCCAGGGAACAAGCATCTTCAATTACAACAAAGCAGACACCTCTCACCACAGCTCTCGTGCGTGCCAGATTCACTGGAATCATATCCTCTGAAGGGAGGACGACGGCAATGAACGCAGGATGGAGCCGAGAGAGAAAAGCAGACGCAAAAGCTGGAGAGAGGAGTCACGCACAGGACAAGAGCACTGCTCAGAAGACACCAGGGAAGAGTACACAGAATGACACAGACAGCCACTCAGAATTTAAAGAGTCACATTCCCCATCTCGACTCTCTTTGTGCATCTGACTGCATGATCCTGACTAGGTACGAGGCCACGCACTGAACGAAACAGCAAACAGCTGCCTCATTCCTCAAGAGCTGTCTGTCCTCTGCACTGAAAGAGTTGGGAGGCACTGGGGGGAAAGAGCATGCAGGGATAGAAGTGCAGTTACTGCCTGCACACAAGCAGAAGACTTAAGGTTGCACAGATGCCCTTCGTTCTGGCTCTCCCTAACTTTGAATATTTACTTCTGCAACCCTGATGAAGGGTCCTGGGTGGTCCAAATATTTGCATATTCTCACAGACAGAAGTTGGGTCAATCAAAGACATTGTCTCAACTACTCTCTCCCCATCTTTTGCAACCCTGACAGACTCAATTTTATGGAATTTTAAGAGGGATTTGAGAAGTTACAGTTACACATAATAGAATGTTAAATAAATCTGAAACCTGTTTAAAGATGTCTAGGATGACTGAACACCTGCTTTTTTGCAATGCTCCTATAAAACACTGTTGACGTCATGCCTGCTGCCAGGTGGTATGACTGAGGAAGTTTACCTACATTAGATCTCTATCTGATTCAGTCAGGAGCGACAAGAGTTATTTGGATCAGTAAGACACAATCTGGAGTGTTCCTAACAAACATTTTGCACTAACAGCTCCTTTTCCGTGCTTATCAGTTCATTAGTAAACTGAATTTGAGACACGTTGGCTGGCTATGCATTCCACCGGAAGTTTAAACACTCAAATTCCCTTCCAGAAGCTAAATTTAAACTGAAGAAGAACTGAAACAATGGAGTACAGTAAAGCTGTAAGGCAGCCTAGGGGTATTGCTACATCAGGAAATGTTGTCCTGAATGCACCTATTGTGTTGGCAGGGCATTGCAGGAATCTGCGACCCACGCAGAAAGCTGGCTTCGCACACGCAGAGACAAGTCAACATCATCCTATTTGGGATACCAGGTGTACCGGACTGGACAACAGGAAGAGACACGTTTGCAGTTATTACAGAAGGAATCATGCTGGAGTTTGAGATATTAAATTAATATGCCACAAACAAAGGCAAAAATCAAGGCAACCCAGAGCCTAGGCTAACTCCATCATGTGTGGTGCCAGCACACACCACACACAGTTTCTCTAGTACAAACTTATAAATCGAAGGTTCGGTTGTGAGCTCTTTGGGGCAAGATCGGGCGCTTTCTGTGCATTTCATAAGAGCTCCAGAGTACTTTTGGTGCTGGAGGGAAGAAGAAAAAAAAAAGGGGCAGGGAGGTTGGCAGACACCTACCTTCCCTCGGAGGTTTACCCAAGCATTTTCTGGAGGCAGCATAAAACCTATTTATCTGCCCAGGCCTTTAGCAGGCAAGTTCTGCATTTAGGTAAGAAACATTCAATGCCCAAGAATAGGCTGCTGGATCTGTGGGTCGGCAGCAGGACACGTGAAAAGGATCTGGGGGTTGTAGTTGATCATAAACCGAACAGGAGTCGGCAGGGCGATGCAGCCACAAAAAAAGCTTGTGCAATTCTAGGCGGCATTAACAGAAGTGTTGTTTCCAAGTCACGAGAGGCAATAGCTCCACTCTATTCTGCGCTGGTCAGAGCTCATCAGGAGTCCTGTGTGCAGCTCTGGGCACCGCACTCTAAGGAGGACATCGACAAACTGGACCGGGTTCATTGGGGAGCGACAAAGAGGGTCCGGGATCTGGAAACCGAGGCCTATGAGGAAAGGTTGTAAGAACCGGGTATGTTTAGTCTGTAGAAGAGACGACTAAGCGGAGACTCGATCGCAGCTTCCAAACACCTGAAGGGCCGTCGCACAAAAGAAGCCCCATTGCCCTTGCAGGCAAGACTAGAAATAATGGGCTCAAATGACAAGAAAGCAGATTTCGGTTAAACGTTAGGAAGAACTTTCTAACGCTAAGAGCCGTCAGACGACGGAACAGACGCTGCCTGGGGCGGCGGGCGGGGGGGGGGCTCTCCTTTGCTGAAGGTCTGGACAGCGTCTGTCAGGGAGGCTGTCGCTGCGGATTTCCTGCATTGAGCAGGGGGTTGGACTACATGACCTCGGAGGTCCCTTCCGACTCTGATTCTAGGACAGGGTTTGGAAGTTATTTTATTGGAATTTTATATAATTTGATAGTCTTATTGGTTTTCATTTTTGTACCTGTCTATTTTTATATATGTTTACATTTCATGGTGTATGCTGCTCTGAGCTGTTGGGGAAGGGTGGGGCAAAAATCTAAAATAAGTATATAAATAAAATGGAGGGTGTCCGTCATACCACAGACATTTTAAAAACTCAATCTCATGTGGCCTCTCATTCCCATCCGAGGAAGAAACTCTGCTCAAAACCAAGGGCTCTGTTGCATCCCCGAAAGCAGGCCATGCATCTGCTCCAATGCAAGGCAAATTAAAGAACAAAAACTCATTAAGATGGCATTCCTGCTGGCTGAACCACACTATCCAAGGGAGGCAAGGGCACGTGGAACTCACTGACTCACTCGCCACACAGACCTAGCAGCAGGCGAGGTGGTTCCGCCGCGTTGACTAGAGACAAAGCTCTGCACTCTGGGCTGCAGATGAGCATGCGGCTGCTTAGCCAATTTTACTATTATAGTGTGGCAACAGCATTTGCCAACTTTGTTATCTTTCATGTTGAAAGATTTATTCAAGTACTGGAGGAGGTGGAGAAAAGGAAAAAACAGAGATTAGCAGAAGAAATACTAGGACAGGGGATAAGAACGTAAGAATCCAGAGGGAGGAATAGAAGAGTCAGCTCAAAAGAAATCCAAAGTCAGCTTGAGAACAACTTGCCCCAACTATAGGAGGTACCAAAAACACGGTCCTTGAACAGACCCAGGTAATTCACAGTAGGTCACTTATTTGGGACATAACTGAAGTCCCATACATTCAAAAAAACACCACTAGGAAAGGTGAAAATATAATTTCACTTACTCGATTAGAATGTGTCAATTTAGCTCTTGTGCTGCAATAGGCCAGGAACCGTTGTTTCACAAATTTCAACCTTGCAAAATGAGATAGATCTAGCCTTAGAGTACACAAACGGCTTACTTGATTTCAGTCTCTGCTCTATGGGCAACGTGAAACAGGACGGATACAATCCCAGAGCGCTGGAACAGATTTCACAGAGAGACTATACTTACTTGAGTCCTCCCACTGGAGAAGGTGCAGCTTCCAAGCAGAGTAATAGAGAAATCCCAACACCAGAAAGAGGCAGAGGGCTAGCAGCAGGTTACGCATAAACACCAGCAGGCCCATCTTCACATAAGATTGGCTCTTCTACATGACCTGGGAGAGAAAAAACAGTTTGAGCCTTGACCCATCCATCTAGTTCTCAACTCGTTCATTCTAGCAAGACTACTACACAAACACGAGCACGGCAAGCAGCAAGTCAACACACTGATCGGCGGATGCCACAGAAAGACAGCTTGTCAGCTAAACCAATGTCACTTTTCCAAGACAACTGTTCCTTGGTCTGTCAGTCAAGCCATTAGGATGTTGCCTCATTACCGCAGCATGCTATGCAATTTCCCTCTACCACAGCAAACAAAGCCTTAACCAACCTGCCTTTTCTCCGGAACCAGTGCAGAAACACATGGGGTCAGTAAAGAGTTCAAACATTCAAGAACACAGAACTCTCTCTGTGAATCCTGCATAGATTTTTAGCCCTGAAGTCAACAGTTCTGCTTTGAAAAAGATAAATGATGCTCATGTAAAGATGGAGATAACCATTCCAGGCCAGAGAGAGAAGACAGTCCCAAACACCAAGACAGCAGGAGCAGAACCACCTCAAGTGAATTCACTAGGGAGGGAGTGGCAAGGAAGAGAAGGAAAACAGGCTGAATATGGAACCCAAACCTTGTCATAGCCCCTGGCAGAAGCCCGGGGCACCTTGCCGGTTTTCTCCCCTCCTGGCTCCTATCACCCGCCAGTGGCTGCTACTAATTCCCATGTGCTACCTTCTATCTATTCCCTCCTCAGTTCCACCTTGGAGCTTGTACGACTTCTGTGCAGGAAGGGAACTCACTCCTCCAAGTCGGACTCTTAACATTCGTATTCATTTGAAACGGCCCTGCTCCCTTACGCCAGAGGTGCGAAATCTCAGGCCCGGGGGTCAAACGCAGGCCGTAGCTAATTTTATTTGGGCCCTTCTCGGTTGCTGGATCTGGCCGCTGGATCCAGTTTCTACTCCGAAACACTAGAAGGCTGAGCTCAGGGGAAGGGAGCAGAGACAAGGATAAGACAAGGGCTGGATTGACGACAAAGATCCATGATGAAGGGGGGGGGGGCTCCTCTTCCCGAGCGCACCCCCAACCCCAACATCTCTGAGGTCCTTGGAACTTGGACTCATTTTCAAAGTGACCCCTGGGAGGAAGAAGGTTCCCACCCTGCTTTAAGCTAATCCCATCTTTTGCCGCCTCAGCCTGCCATGACTAACCCTATGGACTTGGAGTAGTTCTGCCGCTGCTCTATACGGGCCCACACTCCACCAGCCCAAAGGAGGGATGCTTTGCACCAGCGAAAGGCGTCTGCTATGCTCACTCGCCGATTCCCAACGAGGCAAGCATCGATGCCCCGACCCCTCCTAGCCCTGGGAACTAGTCTCTCTACCTCCCAAATATTCCCCATCTCCACTTCCCCACCAGCTATCCCTGCGGTGCAGCACGAGCCAGACAGCACGGCTGCAAATTGAGACTCCACCTCAGCACGCCCACAAGCAGGGCTGCAGCTACTTCCCAAATCTGTTTCTGGGTGCACAGCTAGAGACCTGGACCTCTCTTTCCCCGGACTGTCCCCATCATTCTCTTGCAGGGCCCCAAATAAGTAAAAGGTGAGGAAATTAACTCAATGTTTTAACTCTCCTGCTTTCGCCTGCAGGAGGCAGCACAGCATAGACTTTTAAAATGCCAACCAAAGTCATCCTGCTCAGGGATGAATCCAGCCTAACATATTGCACTAGATACTCCATACTAATACACTGGGTAAATTCAAATGAAACTAACTGGAGGCTCAGGATATTTATTGATTTATTTATTTAATAAATTTATATCCCGCCCCTCCTGCCATGCAGCCCGGGGAGGCTTACTACAATAAAATACAATTAAAACAATTTAAAACACTCAGTAAAATATAAAAGTATTTAAAACAGGGCTAGCAATATATAGATCATAAGTTATAAGTTAGGTGGGGGAGATAAAACCCCTCACCCCACCCTCCCCAAAGGCCTGGGCAACAGATGTGAAAGGCTCCCTATCCTAGGAAGTTGGTTCAACCAAGTCAACGGGGACTAAAAGTTATCGACATCCGTAATGGCCACCTGGCAATCCATCTAGACTGAATCGATAGTCCCAGACCAAATCCTGGTGGATGGAGTGACATTTGTGCCCAGTCACAACAACGGCGATGCCAGTGCCTGAGCCAGTCATAAAACAGGCCTCTTCTCCTGCATAAAAGCTAGATGTTTACATAAACGGTGCCTGCAGGACAGGCCCCCCCACACACTAGGGCAGCCATCTGGGAGAGGGGGCTCCAGGTCAACGACCGATGGGAAAGCCAAGCTTCTTGGGAAAGGGGGCTGGGGATTTGCTTGCCTGGCTTCAAACCTGTCCCTTTACTCCATTCTGAATGAGAGACTCACCCCTGTCAGGCATATTAACAGCAAGGAGAGCTCAAGCTTCCAGAGGGCAGTTTAAAATATCAGAGATAGAGAGCCCATCAAGTAGGTTGCAAGGATATTGCCTGGTGGAAGCCCCCAGGAGAAATCCCAGCATCTGACCCAGTAGCTGCAGCAGAAGCTGGGCTTCTCACCCAGGTACTGTCCATTCATCTAGCAGGTGGAATCCCAAGTTCCTCTTTTATCAGGCACCCGCTAGCCAATTCCCCCACACTGTCCAAAAAGCTCCGTAAAAGGCCCCACCAAGGACATCTTCCACCAACACCCCCAGCCTCCAAGACTACAGGCGAGAGGTCCTGCAGGACGGACAACCCCGTCCCCTCCTCGAAGAGTCCAGACTGACACCTCGTGCCGCATCCCTAGCAGAGCCCCTCTCCTCCAGTACCTGACCCAGCTCCCAGAGGATGCTTCACTGAAGTGCTGCTTGGTCTTTTCCTGCCAGACTCTCAGGGGAGGCCCAGAGTCCTATTTGGACACCTCCTCCTCCTCCATGCCCTTGGGTCTAGAGGAGGGGCTGAGTTCCCAATGCACCAGCCCTTGCCTGGGGAGCAGGAGTCCGCTCATGGGAAAGGCATTTTGCCCTCCAGCGACGGGGTACAAGGCAGCACAACGAGGAGAAGGGTTACTGAAGCAAAAGCAGCCGGGATCCTTCACTTTTATAAACAAGATTCAACAAGGTCTTGGACTCACCATTCAGTTCAGGCTTTTGATTTATTATGGCACTGAACAGAGTTACCAGCCGTTACACGCCCTAGCTCTCCCAGTGACTGATAAGCACAGGAATTCAGAGAGAGACCCCAAAACGCTTGGAAAAGCTGTGAATTAAGACTACAGGGATCCTTAAAGGAACCATCCTACTTCCCTCCTCAGACCCCCCCTGTTCCCAATGAGCTAACAAAGGACATGCAATACACACAATAAGTCGGGGGTGCAGCAGCAGCACCCTTTAGCTTCTCCCATGTGAATGACTCTTGTTGCTCCAACACCCCTGTTCTACTCCATACCCCAAAAGTTCAAGACAAGGGAAGCAGGGAAGATGGACCCATTACTTCTACCAGCTCTCTACAACCAACATGGCTCTGAGCGGGTGGGGGAGGAGGACGGGAGGTCTCTTCCTAGGACTGGAATGCAGTCAGCTCACCTGATCTCCTGCTTAGCACAGGCCACCCAAGATGAGCCAGCAACTCCTGCACCAAACCCAGAACTTGGGGCTGAGCTACAACAGCAGACGTTTTACAAAAATAGTCAGCCTTGATTTGAAGGTTCCCCATTTGACACAGCGACCCCTTCATTGCCTCCTGGATCACGGTCACACAGAATCACAGCAAAGCCTCAGAAATTAGCACAACTCCACTCTGGGCAAGGATTCCTTGCCTAGGAAGCACACACACAACCACGCCGGCTGGGATGAGGGCCCGGTCCAGTCTCAGGGTAACCGATACCTTGGGCCAGGACTTTGCCCTGATGGTTGTGAATGTGCCAGAACAGGGTACAGCCCAGCCCTACACGCAGGGACCCGTCTCTAATTAATGACTGCTCGGGGCCGAGCACATGGATGCCGCTGTACACTTAATAACTGCATGGTCAAGCACTAAGATTTTCTCTTTCCCTGAAGTCCACAAAAGCAAAACGGAATCATCCATCTCCACACAGGACACACTGGGCAGAATGCCCTCCCTGCTACGGTGTCAATACACTAAGTGCCAGGCCAAACTAGCGGCTCCTATGGGATCAGGGACTGCAGCTCTACCGACACTGCAGAAGACTGGGGTGACAAGCCTTTGGGACTGGCAGGAGCAGCCAGGGAAGACGGATTTAAACGCCAGCAGAGCTGGTCGAGCAATCTGCATCTTTGAGGATCAGCATGTTCCCTGCTCAGGTGTCACTGATCTCTCGCTCTCCGCCTTATCAGCAATCTCGGAAAGCAGCTGCTGAATCACCTAGAGAACCAGGCAGCGCAGATAGGATTCGCTTCAACAGCTCCGTTCTTCACTTTCCAAGAGCGGCCCCTGGCAAGTGCAAATACATTTCCAATGCCGGAGGCCTTAGTCACTAGCACAAGGAACCAGAAGGGAAGCTTCGTTGGGCTCCGTTTAGGAGCTCGCTGGCTGCCTGAGCCCTGACTGCATTTTCCCTGCACCAGGCTGGCTCCTCTAGCTCCTGCACTAGCCCAGCAGGCCAGCCAGTATTCAGGGAGCACAATCGGTACCTTGGACCCTGCTCACAAGACAACTGCAGCGGGTAGCCAGTCTCCGGTTTAAAGAAGGGGACACGCCACATGCATGGGAGCCCGCCGGCCTGGGGCTGTCAATCCCTCTGTCACGGTCCTGTCTGGACCAGCCCCGCAGCCAAGGGGATGGATCTTCCCTTCCCTTCCCTCCAGGCTGGGCAGGTGCACATGGGGGGGGGGCAGATGGCAGAGAGAGCAGATGCCAGGGCAAGGGCCAGGCAGGAAACCGGACAGAGGACTGGAAGAAGCCCCACAGCCCCCTTGCCCCAGGCAGCCTGGGAAGGGGGGGGGGGGGGGGGGGGGACACTATGCAGAGGGGAGACATGTCTCCCCCCGGGGTAAGAGAGGGGGAGGGGTGGCATGAAGGGGGGGACACTATGCAGAGGGGAGACATGTATACCACCCCCTCGGGCTAAGAGAGAGGATGGGGCTGGCACCGGGGTAAGGGGGGAGCCGGGGGGGGATGCCACCGAGGCAGGTGCGCAGAGGGCGGGTATGAGATACACAGGTTGCGGGGCTGCAGTAGAACCAATGGCAACCCCGCCCCCCCGGAACCTGAATGAGGGGGTGACGTGGGGGGCAGATGACGTGAGGGTGGGGGTGACGTGGGGGGCAGATGACGTGAGGGGGTCGCGCGCGCGCCCTCGCCTCCTCACCCAGGCGGCTGTATGGCCCCCGCTGGCCCGCGCTCCGGCTCCGGGCCCCGCCGCCATGCTGCACTGGCAGCAGGAGGCGCCGGGCAAGCGGCGGCAGCAGCTGGTCTGAGGGGCACGGCAGCCGCCAATCAGTCAGCGAAGTGGGGTTTCCGCGAGCCAATAGCTGCGGGACCAAGGGAACAGGCCAGCCGCCCAATCCCAGCCAGCGGGCTCCCGAGCTTCCAATCACAACGATCGGGACGAGAGCCAGTGGGCCAGTCAGCTGAAGCGAGGGTCTTCCAGATACCCAATCAGAGAAGACGGCAAGGGGAGGGGGGGAAATGGAATGGATCTTCCATAGCCAATCAGAGGATCTGGATTAAGCGTCTTTTTAACCAATCACGGAGGCTGAGAGACCAGGGTAGAGTCCCTCCCCCCCCC
>QEPC01012035.1:1133739-1149572 GCA_003113815.1 Sphenodon punctatus | reverse complement strand
GACGTGGGGGGCAGGTGACGTGGAGGGATGGCGTGGGGGCGGATTCGGGTGGGGGTCGCGCGCGCGCCCTCGCCTCCTCACCCAGGCGGCTGTATGGCCCCCGCTGGCCCGCGCTCCGGCTCCGGGCCCCGCCGCCATGCTGCACTGGCAGCAGGAGGCGCCGGGCAAGCGGCGGCAGCAGCTGGTCTGAGGGGCACGGCAGCCGCCAATCAGTCAGCGAAGTGGGGTTTCCGCGAGCCAATAGCTGCGGGACCAAGGGAACAGGCCAGCCGCCCAATCCCAGCCAGCGGGCTCCCGAGCTTCCAATCACAACGATCGGGACGAGAGCCAGTGGGCCAGTCAGCTGAAGCGAGGGTCTTCCAGATACCCAATCAGAGAAGACGGCAAGGGGAGGGGGGGAAATGGAATGGATCTTCCATAGCCAATCAGAGGATCTGGATTAAGCGTCTTTTTAACCAATCACGGAGGCTGAGAGACCAGGGTAGAGTCCCTCCCCCCCCCCGCCTCAGCCCTGGAGGGAAGGTACCAGCCATCACCATGGCAACCAGGTGCCCTCCCCCGTAGGAGAGAGAGCGAGCGTTGGGGGGGGGGGGGCAGAAGAACCCCACCCCCTCCTGCTGGAGCCCTGGAAGCCAAGTCGCAGGTATCACCATGGCAACCAGGTGCCCTCAGGCCCTGCCACCCCCCCCATGGCACCAGGGCGGGGGGGCGGGGGGCTGTGACAGACAGACAGACACACACACCCCTTGCCTGAGGCTGGAAGGAGAAGGTACCAGCCATCACCATGGCAACCAGGTGCCCTCAGGCCCTGCCACCCCCCCATGGCACCAGGGCAGGGGAGGGGGTGACACACACACACACCCCTTGCCTGAGGCTGGAAGGAGACGGGACCAGCCATCGCCATGGCAACCAGGTGCTCCCAGGCCCTGCCCCCCCATCCTGGCACAGACATGGGGGGCCAGGGCGGGGGCAGCACAGCAGGCCCCCCCCCCAGCTAAGGCTTGGGCCTGAAGCAGGGAAAAGCCCCCCCCCCCCTCTCCTTTTCCCCGATGGCCACATCCCCGGGCAGGGGAGGGGAGGGGAGGGCGCTGACGCTCCGCAGCCCCCGGGCGGGCAGGGTAAGTAACCCTCATTTCTGCCCAGGGAAGGAAACCCAGCCGTGCTCGTCTACACACATTGGCGGGCATCGGCTTCATTCCATTGATGTCATTTTTAAATCATTTTGGTTGCGCTAATAAAAAATAGAGGGGCAGGAGTCAATGGAGAGTCCATCGCTAGAAGCCCCTTTCACTTCTGGTCACACTTAAGGGGATAGTTGACTCGCTCGGAGAATTATCAGTGTATTTAGATTGCGAGCCACAGGCAGGGACCGCGTCTATTTCTGTGTTCTGTACAGCGCAAGGTTGCACTGCTGGCGCTATATAAATGTTTATAATTATAATAATAATAATAATAACAACAACCCAAAGGGTGAACTCACAGGTAACTCTGCTAAACTTTGAGGTCGACGGGGCCCCGCAAGCTGTATAATCAGCCCCGCGTCATCGCTGTTGCAGGTGACTGACGCTCTCAGATTTCCAGCCCTTCTTCAATCTCGGATCAGACGTCCACATCGGATGTATTTGTCTGATCCAAGTTTAAAGCGAGGCTAGAAATCGAAGTGCCTCACTCACACCCAACGATGATCCAGGGATCACCCAGGGCTGATTATACAGCTTCCGGGGCCCCACAGACAGAGTTTAGCAGAGTTACCTGTGAGTTCACCCAAAGCCTGGTGACTCAGCGTCAGACCCCTACCTCCAGCTGAGGCCTCCTGACTTCAGGGCCCAGAGTGGCAGCTGGGCATTCAGCTTTCACTGGTATCACAATGCAGGAGGCTTTCTTCAAGCATCAGAGATAGTAGCTTTCCTTGGAAAAAATAAGCAGCAGCCCATTTTAGAATTAAAAACAAAATCTGGGTTTTCATATTCACTAAACTTATTCCCATTTCTGGACACCTGGTAGAATACCCAGATAAATATTTGCCACTGAAAAACAATAGTCACATCTCTGCTTATTTAGACATTTTATTTAAGTTATTGTGGTTACTTCGTTTTGGCACTATCGTGCACCAGATCGGCACAACGGTGATATCAGGAGTAGCTCAAACATATGGCTACACAGCAATTTGGGGCACAATGGATTAATCACGATAAATAGTGTTAAAACAAGATGACCCATGTCCCAAAAGAAGCCAACGGCAACACCCAAAAAAGAGATTAATTTGGGCAAAGGAAGACGGAACCCAAAAGTGGGTGTTATCCTGATTTGAAGCGGGCAAACTCTTCAGATACAGCACTCACCATAGAGATTCTTCTCTGCTCTAGCAAAGTTGCTGACCCGCCTGCATGGGAACAGTTTGAAACTGCCACTGTAGCAGATGGCAACACTGCTCAAAGACCAGGCAGTAATGAAACAGACCATTCAATTCATCATTTAAGAAGAAAAGAAAAAACTTTTGCCTTTAAGCCATCTCATTGTATGTGTGTTTTTGCAAGAAGGGGGCAAGAACATGCCTCACCATTTGGGTTGAAGAGTTAGAAACAATAATACCACCTCTACAGTGCCTAGTAGAGGTGCCTAGTCGGACCGGCTAGGGATGACACATCCACCACTGAGCAGCAGAACAAAGGCCAAACCCCAGGGCGTTTGACAGAGAGAAACAAAATGGACCGGAGCATCAGCGCTGCCACGCTCAGTCAAACCAATGGCCTGTCTAGTCTAGGGGTCCATCTCCAACCAACTGTGGGCAGCTCTGGATGCTTCCAAGAAAGGTCGAACGCGAGGCAACATCCCTGATCATTCCAACTAATAGCTGTAAACCGAAGTGCAAAAGGATCCTGTCCTTCACAGTGTTGAGAGAATCCTGCAGAGAGATCACAGGAGAAATACAGGAGCCCTGCAACCTGTATTTCTCATGTGTCCTCTAAAATTTGCATATCTGGCCACCCTACTTTCAAGCCACACCAGACTCTTCATCCGGTGATGGACAAGTTAAAACTAGCGTTCATTTGCGCTCCCAGTACCCGTAGAATCACAGCTTGCTGTACAGCTTGACTAATCAACAATTCACTGAAAGAAAAACCTTCTACAGTTACCTGAAATACAAACACACTGGAACCCTGATCCTGGGATGTAACTTCACATGGTATCCATGTGCCTGCTCACATAGAGCTCAGGGTGGAACCAGAGCCTAAGGAGAGGTAGGAATATTTAGGGTGGCACGAGGAGGTAAAACAACAAAAGATTAAATGGGAAAAACTGTAGTATATTTATTTTTATTATTATTGCTTTCTTCCTTTGTAAATGTTTAAATGGTGTATGATTTGTACTTGTCAGTCTTCGTGCAGTTTGTAAATTCCAAGTTTGATATTTAAACTGTACTTAAGGAAAGACTATGTAAGTCTGTAAGTTGTATTGCTAAGATGAACAGTTAATAAAATTTATTTAAAAAATAAACAAGCACATTCTACCTTTTGAATTAAAAAAAAAAAAAAAAAAGGAAAAAACTGGGTCAAGTTAATGCAGGAAGGCCAAAAGGGGTACTGCCTAGAACAGTCCTACTTCAACATCAGAACTGCACAGATTTCCCCATCTCTGATAAACAAAGCCCAAGAAAAGTTCCAGGAAATTACAATCTAGAAATTAGAACCAGCATCCAAAACTTGAAGCTTCCTCCTCTGCAACAGAAAACCCCCTAAGTTAATTACTGAGTCGAGGTGATTCTCTCTGACCCCGTCTGTCCACCCACATGAGTTCTAAATTAGGGATCAGACACAAAGTCACCAGGTGCCCAGATCAGATGGCGAACGCAGCAGAAGCGACACGACACTTAGATACCTGGTCTGATAAGCCCCTTGCTAGGAATGTAGCGGCAGCAAAGCTACCAATCAGATACAAGGGCAGAAAGGGGACATGCTACAGGGGAAGGGAATAGAGAACTCTGGCTTCAAGGGCAGCAGGCTGAGTATCCCATTTCCTCCTGCAGCCAAGCCCCAAACAGCTTCTTGTACAATGAGTGTGCTTGGTGTTGGTTGATGAAGTATTCTATATTGACATCACCATGGAATTCCCCTAGAATACGTCCAACATGGACAAGAGCCACCCAAGCCCCCAACACATCTGCCAAGGGGAATGCGGTCTCCAAAGTTCATTCTGTCGCACAAGAATGCCAGCAAGGGGGATGTTTTGTTGTATCCAGTTATTTCCAATACTGGACAAAAACAGAGACCCCACAGATGCCAGCCACTGGAAATTCTAATAGCTGCCTTGGATTGCTACGTTGATCTACCTGGACATCTCCCGTGTCTGGAAATCTGTCAGTCCAGTTTTCTGCTGCATCACCCATGCACGCTCTACTCAGCGTCACCTCTGCCAAAGTCATCCTCTAGGTATTCACCTTGCTCTCACCTGGGCTACTACTGCAGCTTCCTTCTCTGTGTCATCAAGTCCCAGCTCTGGAGAGCCCAAGCATTCCAGCGGATACCATACATTGGCTGAATTGTGTTACTGACACAGGAGAATTCCTTCCCCAGTGCAGTGCCCTGGCCTGGCCCATGCCAGTCAGACAAGCACAGTGGACTTAGCTGAATCTAAACATCTCTAAAGAGATGCCAGCTCCTTTCCCCAGCATCGAGCATCAGGGGTACAATACACACCGAGAGCAGGTGCATTATCCAAGACACTTTACTTTGTACATAGCCACTAATTTATTGATTTGTAAATATTTGTTAGCCACCCCCTCATGCCTACGGCATCTTGGGCCGGCTTACAGCATAAAAACACACAATAAAATTCATTAAAACAATGTTTTAAAAATACAATCCCTCCCCCCCTCCAAGGCCTGGGCGAACAGTCAGGTCTTGCAGACCTGGGGCCAGGCGAGCTTCCTCCAGGAGGGAATTCCAGAGCCTTGGCCCGGCCACCGAGAACGCCCTCTCCATTGTGGCCCCCCAATTTACACAGGGGACCTCCAAAAAGGCGCCTCCGGTGGACCAAAGGGATCGCTCTGAGGCGCGGAGGGCAAGGCGGTCCCCAAGGTATGAGGAGCCCAGACCGTGCAGGGCTTTATAGATCAAGTCTCTAATCAGAGATTTGTATTTTTAGAGACCAACATTCACAAGCTATGAAAAGCTGGGTTAGCTTTTTATCAGAGCCGAGAATGGATAATGGGTTAGAACCAGGCTGGGGAACCCTTTCCTTCCCAGGGCGGGGTCACTCTGAAAACTAGTCCAAGCTCTGAGGTTGGGAGCAGAGGTAAAAAGGAGGGTGCGCACAGGAAGAGAAGGGTCCGACTCCAAACCATGGATCTGCCTTCTCCTCTGCTCTCTTACCCGGAGCTCAGTTTTTCTGTGCTTGAGGGTTGGAACTAGATCCGGGGACCAGGTTCAGGAACTGGAAAGGGGCCAAACAGAAAATAGCCAAGGGCCACATTTGGCCCCCAGACCTGATTCCCCAGTTCTGGGTTGGAGTGTGGTTTAAGGCATTTGTAAGTAACAAGTTTGCCTTGGGAAAGCATCATTCCTCTAAAAGAGGAATGTGGAAGAGGGTTGTAGCGCTGGGCTTCTGACAGCAGGAGCCTGTTTCAAACAGAGACAGGGGCTGCATGTTCCACTGATGGATTCAGCATCTCTAGGATAAGGCAAGTTTCAGCCTCTGCCCTACTAGCCTGTACGGGCCGGCGCCTAAAGAAGCTTCCACCAGGGGATGGTCAGATGCTACGGAGCTCCCCATCATTTCTTAATTAATCTATGACCCAGCTGCTTCGGCTTCTGAAGATTATAAGCCACATGGTCTCTGGGCAGAGCAGATGAGCTGGTTGGGAAGAAAGGCAGGAGAAGCATCATCCAGACAGTGACACGGTTCTAGCTTTGGCTGCCGCTGAGGGGGGGGGGGGGGGATGTTTTTTACCCTCCTTTTTGTGTTTTTATCTTGATTGTTGTCTTGCTTTTATTGATTGTGAACTGCCCCGAGCTGCCTGTGGCAGGAGGGGCAGGGTAGTAAAGACCTTTTAATTAAATTAAATAAATAAATAACTCAGCCCTCTCAGGTAACCACATGCTGGCCAGGGTCCAGAAGGAAATCAAGTTTCCTGCCACACTGGAGAGCTCCCATGGCCAGCCCTGTGCAGACAGCTGTCTAATCACCACAGGATGAATTAGGGTCATGATTAGTGACGTGATTTAGCACAAGGAGCGGGGCTTGAGCTTGAACCTATTCCTGTTTGGCATGCACATTTTATTCTCAAGCAGATGTAAAACGGGATGTTGCTAGGAGATAGACAGCTGGGGAGTAATTAAGTCTGATCAAATACCACCATATTGCCCTAGTGCTTCTCTGGAACATCCTGGTGCTTTCGGGTTTAGACTGACCATGCGAGGGGCCAGGAATCACGCCCCAGGGCCTGGGCTAAGAAAATATTCCTGCCCCTCCTGCAGCAGGGACTGTCCCCAATCCGGTCTCTTGTGTAATGCTTCCTGTAGCAAACTGGGGCCCTTGGCCTAATGCCAACTGTGTGATTCAGGCAGCCCAATAAGATGCCAGTAGAAGCGGAAAGCAATATGGAGTGGGCTTGTGTTGCTAGGAGAATGTAAAAGCACGTTATTGCGTATTCCTTCTTGTCAGTAAGTCAAACGATGCCCGACTACTGATATGGATAGTCAAGAAGTGGTAAGTGGATATCTCCGAAACCGAGACTTGGTAAATCTCTCCCTGGCCAGCCAGTATCACACAAGGTCTTCCCTTCCAGTACTCCCGAATCACTGAAACCCCATACCCAGAACTAGAGGCAGCGTCATTTAATGAATGTGATCTGCATTAAACACTGCACAACCCAGGCAGAGGAAATGGCGGTTCTCTTCCTAAACGGATACAAGCTTGTGATTAGTGCTCGCAGTCACTTCGGCTGGGACTAAAACAGCCTCTTCTTTGTGGAACCACTAGAGGGGCCACCTCGGCACATTTGTAAGGAACAGTTATGAAAAATACATGTCGCAGGGCCTGCATTGACACCTTAGGCACCAATGCAGGGCCCTGCAACATGTATTTTTCCATAAGTGTTCTTTACGAATGTGCCGATGGCCCCCCTCCCCATCGCAGCCCAGCCACCCCTTTTGTCTCTTCCAGCTATTGTGCTTTGTCTTCTTTAAGCTCTTTATACTCGGATTTGATGCAACTCTGCGTAGTTGGTCTGACTGGTATATTCAGAGTAGCTGGCACCAGAGCCCTGTCCTGTGGGTTCAATAAACTCCTGTTTCCTGTACCACAGGACGAGTTCTCACTTACACTATTTGCACAGGTCTCATTCTATGACCTAGAGGAATACTGGCTGGACATCTGGCACAGTGAACCCGTTGGGAGTAAGCTGACCCGACCTATATCTAACAGACATCTCCCACTGCCTGCAGATACGTGCCCTTGAGACAAATGTTTAGTCTGGCCCAGCTAGGGCACATGCCATGGCTGTCCTGGCCTGTCCTTTCTTTGGGCTCTTACAAACTAAGTCTCCCTTGTAAAATGGAGACCTTGGCCAAGGAGGGAGCCAGCCCCATTGAGCAGATCCCTAGAGACTAGTTTAGCCCTGCCCTGTTCTGTTCTAACAATGGGGGAGAGCCATGTTCTGGTGAGGTTGGTGGGCACCAGCTAGCCAGCACCCCAATGAGTGCTCTCTTGGGACAGTCACAGGGAGCGGCTCAGGCTTCAACAAATACGCAAAGGGGAATTTAAAATTCGCACAATAAAGACTTAAACGGGCCCAGGGGGAGCTTCTCTCCAGAACAGTGTCAGCCTCTACTAGCACGGGTGCTAATGCAAACTCACCAGGAAAGACCCCTCCACTGGGGAGAGCAGGACGCTGCTCGCCTGCCCCTCGGGCAGGGCCGGACCGAGGCATGTGCCACCAGCACCCAGGCACATGGCCCCGCGGGGGAGGGGCCCTGCGCCGCCACGGGCTAGAGACTGACAGATGCCACTGGGTTTTGTTTTTTTCCCCACTGGGCGTCTCCGAGTCAGTCCTCATGGGGGTGTGTGGTGTGGTTTGGTAAACGTCCTGGGAATCCCTGGCCAGTTATATGCTGCGGAGCTGAGCTGACACAGTCAAGTTGCAGGTAAGTAACCAGCCCCCCCGCCCCCCGAATTCTAGCAAGTGCCAGCCGGGCTTTGGGGCCCCGCAGCAAGGCTTGGCACATTGCCCCTGAAACCCTTGGACCGGCACTGCCCTCGGGACATGACTGGAGGGTGCATGGGGGGATCAGTCTCTCTCGGGAGAGACCAGGAGAGGCCGGAGCCCGAGGGAGCAGCAGGGGGGACTCCCAGAGCGATCGCACCATAGCTTGGGCGGAGCTAAACCCCGCCTGCTGGGAGCTTGCCTGCTCCGAGTCCCCCCGGTTCCCATGCGATGGCAGAGATCTCGAGATTGGCGTTTCCTCTCTTGCGCCTCCGCACTCCCACTAACCCCAGCAGCCCAAGAGCTGCTGCTGCTGCCGCCGCTGCGGGATTCAGAATCCAGCCGGGCTCCTGCCCAGGGACCAGAGCCCTAGTTCAGCCCTGCCTTGGCTGGGGAGCAAGGCCCGCTGCCCGCCTCCGTCCTACCGCTCGCTCAGCACGGTGTCCCTCAGTCGCGGGGGAGCTATCCCCCATTGGGGCTCTGGGAAGCGGAGCTCCCGGCCGCTTGGAGAGAGAATAGAGGGGCCAGTTCTGCAAACTGGAGAGATACAGGTTGCAGGGCTCCTATTGCTCCGAAGCGTCCGGAGAAATGTGCATAGCTGGCCCCCCTACCCCACGCAGCCCATCACGCTGCTGTGTCTCCCCCCCCACTGGTGGCAACACGGGCCGCAGCTTCTGGGGCCTGCGGTGCCCAAGGAAGTGATCAGCCCCTCCCAGTGACAAGGTTACAGAGTGCCTACAAGATGGAGCCCAATAGGGTTGCTACCTAGGCCAATTTTTAAGGAACACTTATGAAAAATACATGTTGCAGGGTCTAGCCCAAGTGTGGCATCTTCTCTGCTGGGCTGCCAGGACAGGCAGCCTCTCCTCGTGCAACATCAGCAGCCCCTGCAGCGAGGCGGCAAGGGGAAGCCCTGCCCACCCGCACCCGCACTGCAAGGGCCTGGAGCCTGGGCGCGCGAAGGATGTCGGATTGTGGTGGGCACAGCCAAGACGCCAGGCCTGCTTGGCTCCTCCCTCCAGCTGGGCGATAGGGAAGCAGGCTCTGCCTGTGGGTAACACCCAGCCCAGCGGGGTGGGCAGCTTTCGCGGCAGCCCCTGACCAGGGTGTGGGAGGGAGAGAGCAGGGAACCAGGCGTCTGCATGCAGCGGCCCCACAGCACGCTGCCAAGGGCAAGTTCAGATGACTGCCTGGGCAGGGCTACAGCGCCCCTGCCAGCCCCACTCTCTTGTGGACAGCGCAGGAGGGATCCATTCAACCAGGAAGCAGTGGCAGAAGAGACAGAGCTGCAGGGCGGCGAGCAGGGCATCAGCCTCAAGGCAGAAGGGCTCAGGCAGCAGCACTAGTCCCAATCCGGGGGGAAAGCAGGAACCTAGATGGGTAGGCTGGATACTAGGATCCAGAGCCTGCCCCTCTCAATGCTGCAGTGGGGTCAGCAAATGGGGCACAGAGGCATGGAGGACCCCTTCCCTCCAGCAGAGACTGCCCAGATGTGGCAGCCTCCTCTCCCTCCCCCTGGGCCCCCACACGGCAGCAGGGCTCAATACCAGCATCTCTTGCCAATAGCCAGGGCAGTTACTAGACCCTCAGGGCCTTGCCCGAGCTCTGTTGCCATGACTCTCCAGCAGCAAACCAGCCTTCCCCATGCCCACGTCTCAGCCTGCACCCAAGCTCAGCAAGAGGGTCCCAGCTAACAGCACCACCTCCCCCGGCTCAGAGACAGACTCATCCACCTGAGTGACCCCCAGTGACGAGGGTGACAATCGGCAAGGGGTTTGCTCCCCACTCCCCCAGGAGCTGCTTGCTGTCAGACAGGCAGGGCTAGCTCTGACTCACATACACGAGGCTCCGTTCGGGGCTTAACACCAGCATTTCCTGCTGTTGCACCAAGGCAGCTGAGCCTGGCTGACACTACTTTTCCTCCTCTGATAGCCAGTCCCCGAGCCAGTCGGTGCTGGTCTCTCTCTGGCAGGCTCTGGGGCAGCGCCTGCTGCTGTAGGGCTCAGAGGAGCGCTAAGCCGCGTTTGTTCTGTGCAGACAGAAGTGCTGCCAGTGTCCCTGTGGCTGCCCAACTCCCCTCTGCCAGCTGCAGCAGCAGCAGCCGCCTTCAGTCCAGTAGGGACAGGCTGGGTGCAAGGGAACTCGTGCTTTTGCGGAGGCAGTTGGCACACTGCTCAGCCCCGGAGGGGACCAGCAGGGCAGCTGCAGGGAGCAAAGGGCACACTGGCAGTACTTGGAGCTGGAGTCTGGCTCACACATCCCAGAAAGTGAGCTCTGGCTTCCCCTGCTCTAGTTGGGTGGGGAGGAGACAGGCGCTAATTCTCGATCATCCTCGTCTCTGTCTAGTTCACGGCCTCCTCCTTGTTCCGCAGACCATCATGGAAAGAACCCCCTGCTCCCCGTGGAAGCCACGAGGTGCTGCTGGGCGCAATGTCTGCTCCTGGTGATCCACACCCCACTGAGCCGGCCTCCCTCCACCACAGCGCCCCCACTGTGCGCCATGGAGCAGAGCTTGCCTCTGACAAGGCCCCTGTCAGAGCTGGGCAGCCAGCATTCATGGGCTCATCCTCGTCGCAGCATGAGGGACGGGTCAGCAAAGGGGGATGCCGCGGTTCAGGGCAGGGGCAACGTCCCTAGCAGCAGCCCGCCGACCAAACTAGAGAAGCAGGGGGTGCCCCAGGAAGCCAAAGGCAGGCAAGACAGGGAGCTGGGCAGGGCTTCCCTCCACAACCCCATTAAGAGAGTTAAATCAAATCCCCGGACTCCAGACAATGCGAGCTGCATTAATATCACTTAGGATTGCGATCCCATCACAGACAACGTGGCTGCCCGGGGGAGGGGATGCTGGGAGTCGCAATGGACCCATTACACTGAAGCAGAGTTATCGCCGCCTGCAGAAAGCACCAAGAGCTCCCGGTGGGTCTGTGCTCTCCCAGGTCAGCAATTAACTGCAGAGCAGCCGTGGCTGGGGACAGACACTTCCCTGCAGCGGGTATGTTCCCAGACCCCTGGCTAAGAGCCTCAGGGACCTTCAGATCCTCCTGGCTCAGCGCCTTGGTTTATTTCATGGCTTTACATTTCCTGGGAAAGCAGCTGGGTGCATGCGCTTTGTCCAGGTTGCAGCCCCAGCACATCTGTGACCTCAGGGCAGCCAAAATCACAGGCCAAGCCCACCCCACGGCTAGCCCCAACCTCAAACCGGCTGCTGCTACAATCCTACTTCAAACAGTCGCAGCCTCCTCTCCCCCAAACCCTGCTCCACAGCCACACCCCTCCCCGCAGGCCCCTCAGCACCTACCAGGAATCTAGAAGCAGCTGCCAAGTCCCTCTTCAAGAGAAAGAGCTTGATCCATTTCTGCACTGGAGCCTAAAGCCAACCAGGCCCCAGTAAATATACCATCAGCCTTGGCACTCAAGCAACAGAATTCAAATGTATATGCCACCCCCTCCTGCTACAAGCGTCTCAGGGCAGCTAACAACATTTAAAAATACATAACTCATACACAATTTAAAAACAACCTAAAATCCCCAGATTAAAATAACCCAGACCCAAACCCCACCCGTCTCCCTCCATAAAGGCCTGGCAAATAGCCAGGTCTTGCACTGTCTGAAGAAAGAGGGGAGGTCGGCGGTCAGGCAGATCTCCAACAGGAGTTCCACAGCCGCGGCGCAGCCACAGAAAACGTCCTCCTCATAGTAGACACCCGGGAAATCCAGGGACCTCGAGGACGGCGCCCCCGGCCGACCGCAGGGGCTGACCCAGGACCCGGCGGGTGAGGCGGTCCTGCAAGTAGGCAGGGCCCAAGCAGTTTAGGGCTTTAAAGGTCAGCACCAACACCTTGAATTGGGCCCGTAAATCTATCGCAGCCAGTGCAGAACACGGCGCACTGGTGTAATGTGCTCTCGTCGGCCCATCCTCGTCAAGAGACGGGCCGCCACATTCTGCACCAGCTGCAGCTTTCGAACCAGCCCCAAGGGTAGCCCCACATAGAGCGCGTTGCAGTAATCTAGTCTCGAGGTAATAAAAGCATGGACGATTGTGGCCAGATCCGAGTCGGAGATATACGGCCTAAGCCGACGCACCGGATATAATTGGCGAAATGCCCCCTTTGCCACAGCCGCCACCTGGGCATCCAGGCGGAGCTGCAGGTCCAGGAGCCACCCCCAGACTCCGGCCCTGAGATACCAGGGGAGGACAGACTCCATCAATGATGGGGGCCATCACTCCCCCAGCTTTCCCCACAACCATCACCTCCGTCTTGTCAGGATTTAACTTCAGACGGCTCGCCCTCATCCAATCCCCCACAGCCAAACAACACCGGGTAAGCACCGAGACTGCCGGGCCCAAGCCAGAGGAAAATGAGAGAGATAGCTGGGTGTCATCAGCATATGGAGGACACCTTACACCAAACTCCCTGACAACCTCCCTCAAAGGCAGCATGTACACATTGAACAAGAGGGGACAAGATAGAACCCTGCGGGACCCATGTGAGGCCCCGGGGGGAAGATGAAAACTCCCCCAGCACCAGACGCTGGGTTCTTCCAGCCAGGAAAGAGTGGAACCATTCAAGAACATTCTTGCTAATCCCTGCCCGCTCCCGCAGCCGAGTCACCAACAACTCGTGATCAACGGTATCGAATGCAGCCGAGAGATCTAACAGGATCAACAGGGTTGAGCAACCCTGGTCCAACTCACCGGAGAGGTCATCAACCAAGGCCACAAGCGCAGTCTCCGTGCCAGAACCCGGATGGAAGCCAGACTGCGAGGGATCAAGAAAATTGACCGGGTCCAGATGCTCCTGAAGCTGGCGAGCCACCACCTGTTCAATAAGCTTCCCTAAAAAGGGAAAGTTAGAGACCGGCCGATAACTGGCCAGGACGCCCAACATCCGTTGTGTTCAGGGTAAAGACAGCCTCCGCACAGTCCCCCCAGCTCTAGTCACAACTCAAGCAGAGACCGCATCGAAGCCAAGCCCTTCCGTTCACCCAGCCTCGCCTGCTGGGTCCTGAGCGGGGGCCCATGCCTGGGCAGGCAGGGAGGCAGGAACACAGCTAGAGCCCTCCAGTCCCAAGGCTGGGACACACAAACCCCGTCCCTACCAAGGGGCAGTGAGGATGCAAAGCCTTCCCATTGGGCTCTCTCAAGAGGCTTAACGGCTCCGATGGCAGAAGCCGCTGCTCGGTGCCAGATCCAGGGAGGCTGGGTCCCACTGCCAACGCCCCCGCGGACCCATTAGAAAAGGGAAACTTACCACCACATCTAACCGACCTGTACCGACAGGCTTCTGCTCTAGGGTTACCACCGGTGCAAATATTTCCTAAGGTGCCAAGGCAGGCCCTGCAACATGTATTTTTCATAAGCGTTCCTTACAAATTGGCATTGGCGGCCCCCTCCCCTGCACGGCCTCTGGAGGGCGCAGACGTTGTTCTAGTTTCCCCTGCAAGTCGGCATGGGCGGGTATTAGACCTCAGGGCTTTCCTCACTGGTAGGCCGCTGCAGACCCTGGGCGGGCTGTGCCCCTCGGCCCATGAGCTCGACGGGGAGGGGAGGGGAGGGGGCAGAAAGCCAGCTGGCCGGCCGGCCAAGGCAGCTCCAAGCTGAGAAGCGGGTTTCTATGCCCCTGCCTGCCTCTTGCCACAGCCCTGGCTCAGACCCAACAAAGGGACAGCCTCCCTGGAGAGGAGAGGAAGCACGGCCCGGCCCGTGGGGAAGCACTCACAGCAACACTCAGCATCTGAGCCCCTGCCAGCTCCCAAGGGCGACGCTGCCGGCAGAGAGCACCGACTGCCTGTAAAGTGGCTGTGTCACGGCTAGGGGACCAGGAGCCACTCCAGGGGGCGAGAGTGGCAGGGGCTCCAGAATGCTCCTCTGGGCTTCTGCTCTGCCCTCGCCAGCCACGTTACAGGCTTTGCCAGCTAACGGCACCGGCCTGGCCTTGGCCTGGTTGCCCAACACCCCCCGTGGCACTCACCCGTGGCAGCCTGGTCACAGCACAATGGCCTCCCTGCAGCTCCACCCCAGCCACTAAAGGCTGCTGCTGCCCCTGCCCCGGGAGGGAATCCTCTTCCCTCTCACCCCTGGGGAGCTCCCATCGCTCCTTGCCCCAAACCAGAGCTGACCCAGGCTAACAAAGCAGGGAGGGGGTGGGGGGCATTCAGCAGCCATTGCTGCTGGAGAGACTGCAGGGTTTCGGGTGAAGCCTCCACAATTACAGTCCAAGAACGCTCCGTCGCTTGTTAATACATTTGCATGAAGCACCACACCGGGCCCCCACCGTCTCCTGGACGGGCTTTTGGGGTTGGTTTTAGGCTGCAGCATTTTCCATCTAAATTCCTGACCCATGGGAATCTGAGCCCCCACACGCTGGGGAGTCTCTGTCAGAGGAAATGCTAAGCACAAAGTTGGGGGGGGGGAAAAATCACACCTCAGATACCCTGTCCCCCCCCCCCCCAGCTCTACACACAGCAGGGGCCAGATACTGCTCCCCCAACCCCATTCTCCACCACACAGGCCTGAACACCAGGATGCTCTCACTGTCAAGACAGTGGATGAGTGCCCCCCATCTAGGGCAGGGTCAGAGCCAGCTCCCATCAGCAGCACCTCCCCAAACGGCTCTAGCATCTCACTGGCTTGTTCCAAGTTTGTACACATGAGGAACAAACTCTTCCTGCATCGTAGCAACTGGCTCCCACCCCCCCAAGGGCCCAGTGGAGCAGGGGGAGGACAGGCACGCACACAGTACACAACACAGGGTGCACGCACCCCCCCCCCCCACCGCTGCACACTTTCATACACTCACCTGGCCAGCTGTTCCTGCCATGTTTCTCCAGCAATGCCAGCCAGTCCGACCGCTCAGCAGCGGCTGCCTTTGCTCCCTGGCCCGACCCATCCTCTGATTCCACAGCAGCAGCACTGGTTGAGCTGGCAAGGAGTCTGGCAGATGCTGCTACCTGAGACCAAGCCAGCAACAGGTGCTGGGGGGTGGGGGTGGCTGGGGCCAGGCTCCTGCTGCCGCGCACTCTGCATCTCCCCCTTTAAGGGAAACCAGGCTCCAGGTGCCTCCCTTCCTCCCACCCGCAGGAAGCTGGCGCTCAGCACGCAGTGTGGCAGACAAACAGGGCCTGTGCTTGCCTGGAGCAGAAATACCAGGGCAAAGAGGCAGACAGGAGTGGCCTGAAGCCTTTTCCTTCCCCTCCTGCGCTCTCAGCACCGGCCGGCCGGAACGTTTAGCATCACACAGGACACACGCATGCACCCGACAGCTGCCCCCTCCTCCCCTGGCACTCCTGACTGGCAAAGCCCCTGCCACTCCCGGGAACAACACTGGGCTCCCTCTAGTGCAGCCCTGTCGTAGCCCCCCTCCTTCTATTTCAACCCTGAGCCCCCCTGAACCACGACTCCTGGGTTCTCCGAGAGGGGAGTGGGGGCTAGTGGGTGAGGGTGGGGGGCTGGGAGCCAGGACTCCTGGGTTCTCTGGGAGGGGAGTGGGAGCTAGTGGGTTAGAGCAGGGGGGGCTGGGAGCCAGGACTCCTGGGTTCTCTGGGAGGGGAGTGGGAGCTAGGGGGTTAGAGCAGGGGGGGCTGGGAGCCAGGACTCCTGGGTTCTCTGGGAGGGGAGTGGGGGCTAGTG
>QEPC01012035.1:1067813-1130821 GCA_003113815.1 Sphenodon punctatus | reverse complement strand
GGGGGGCTAGTGGGTTAGAGCGGGGGGGGCTGGGAGCCAGGACTATTCCAATCACTAAGTGATCCTGGGCCAGGTCCCAATCCAAGTGCCCATTTCTCCTACCCTGGGGCTCCCCGTAAGAAGGTGCTGCTGTGCGGCTCGGAAGCCCTGGCAGAGCTTGAACAAAGGCGCTTTACAACCGCCCTGGGCTTCCCTTTGCTGTCTGCCTTCGTGGCATGCAACGGCCTCTGCTGGCCCCTGGCCAGTCTCCCCTGCAGGAACACAGAGCACGTCTGTGCCTGGCCTGCGTCTGGGGCTGGCGGACAGCACAAGACCAGCCTTATGTCCCCTCTCTGCACGAGCAGAGCAGCAGCCTGGGAGAGGATGGGAGAGAGATACAGGCTTGGCTCAGCTTGCAGCCACCCCGGAGGAGTGCAAGGAGCAGCTGCTGGCCAGGGAGCTGAGACAGAGTCTGTAGGTCCGACCATGTCCTCCCTCTCCCCCCACAATCTGCCTCCATTGAACCGGAGGCAAAAACAGGAGGGGCCTGTAGCAGGCCCCTCCCAATGAAAGGCACCCAGGGCAGAGGTCAAGCTGGTGACCCTATTTATTTTATGAATTTGTACCCCGCCCCTCCTGCAGAGCAGCTCGGGGCGGCTTCCAACAGTATAAAACACAATATAATAAAATACAGTTTAAAATCATCCATAGCAATAAAATTATTTAAAACGGGGCTTAAAACATTATAAATGGTAAGTCAGGTGGGGGAGCTAAAAAATCCCTCACCCCACCCTCCCACAAGGCCTGGGCGAACAGCCAGGTTTTGCAACTTCGCCAGAATGTCAACAGGCTTGGGGCCAGGCGAGCTTCCTCCGGGGAGAGAGCCTGGCCACCGAGAATGCCCTCTCCATTGTGGCCCCCCGCTTAACATGGGGGACCTCCAAGAAGGCACCCCCGGCCGACCGAAGGAGTCGCTCTGGGGCGCGAAGGGCGAGGCGGTCCCTGAGGTATGAGGGGCCCAGACTGTGTAGGTCTTTATAGATCAACACCAAAACCTTGAACCTGGCTCGGCACGCTATCGGCAGCCAGTGCAGAGTCCGGAGCACCGGTGTAATGTGCTCCCGGCGACCTGTCCCCATAAGACAACGAGCGCCGCATTCTGCACCAGCTGCAGCCTCCGAACCAGGAACAAGGGAAGCCCCACGTAGAGCGCGTTACAGTAGTCGAGCCTCGAGGTGACGAAGGCATGGATGAGGGAGGCCAGGTCCGGGCCGGAGACGAACGGAAGCAGCCTACGCACCAGATACAGCTGGCGGAAAGCAGCCTTAGTGACTGCCTCCACCTGCTGCTCCAGGCGGAGATCCGTGTCCAGTATCACCCCCAGACTCCAGACCTGCTGAGCTATAGGAGGGCGAACCCCCCCGATCAGGGGGGCCAACACCTCCCTCGCTCTCCCCTCCACCATCACCTCCGTCTTATCGGGGTTGAGCTTGTCTGCTCTGCCGCATCCATTCCGCCACGGCCTCCAAACACTGGGATAGCAACGAGACGGCCGGGTCTGGGTCAGTTGAAAAGGAAAGGTACAGCTGAGTATCATCAGCATACTGGTGACACCGCACCCCCTATGGGGGCGGTACTACATCTTAGCTCCGCCTCCCCCCCCCCCCGAAAACATCTCCTGTCTAGGGTTGCCAGAAATACAAATGTTTCCAGGACACTTATGAAAAATACACATTGCAGGGCCTGCCTTGGCACCTTAGGCAATGCACACAGGCGCCAAGTTTGTAGGCCTTACCTGCAATGTGTATTTTTAACGAGTGTCCTGGAAGAATTTGCACATCTGGCAACCCTAGCCCCATTTACACCAGGAGCATCATGGTGTTCTATGGGGGTTAAGGCAAAGGCATTCCCTTGCGCCTACCGAGTGCGGTGCCCCCCCCCCCAACAGCACCTGGCTTCTGTGCTTGCAGGCTCTCCCCCACCACCACTGGACCAATAGGAGATCACCCCTTTGTCTCCATTGTTTACGTTTGGGAACACGGCAGCCCCATCCCCAGGGCAGAGTTCAGAACCGGTAGCTGAAACAAGCAACTGTCCCCCTTCCCCGCCGAGACATTGTTGGAAGCCAGGAGAGCTGAATCCTGCCAGGCAGGAAGGATATTGCAAGAGACTGGAAATGCCAGTCATTAACCTCAACAGGACAGAAGAGTTCAAAACCCGGCAGGAAGCCAGGAAATACAAAGGTTACCTGAGAACGTGACCAACATTGGTCTGAAAGTCAAGGGTCCGACACCCATAAACCTGCCCTTTGGGGTCTGATCAAGGGGGCAGCTGGGAGGCTGGCACACAGGATGGCAGTAGCAGCAGCTCTGACCCATTAGCTCTCTTTCCATGCAGCTCTGGGTTAGGTGCCCCACAAGCAGCACCTGCCTCTCCTTTAGTCTGGGGGCAGCAGCAGCTCCGACCCCTTGTTTAAAGGCCATGCCAAGGGGCACAAGCAGCAGGTTTCAGGCATCTGCCCAAAGTGTTTGCTGACGGGCATTTCAACTCCCTGGCGACAGCAGCCGAAAGCTGTCCAGCTTCCTCAGCCTTATAGATTCCAGAGGCTGAAAGACGTTGGGAAGCTTCGGAGAAAGGGCTCACCTCTGGCATTAGGCCATCAAGGTTTCAGATGGGCAGGAGCATGCGGGAGAAAAATACTTCTGCAGCAGAGCGCGGCTTGAGAGAGCAGCCAAGCCAGGCAAGTCCTTCCCACCCCAAGCATTGATTTCAGTGGCAAGGGGGGTATTTGCCCCCTTTGGGATGGACAGGAGAAATTTAGAGTCTTGGGCCACTCTGCAGCAGGACAGAAATGAGTCCAAGTGTCCTGAATTTAAGCTACAACCCCTCTGCCAGCCAGCATAGCAGTTTTCCACCCAACCTTGTGTAACTTGATCCATTACCGTGAAGGTAAAAGTGTCCCCCTGTTCACGCTGGCCGATTCCTTGCTGGCTCGGCTGCCCCAGGGGAAGGGCACCAGGCTGCTGGGGAGGGAGGGCTCAGTGGCTCGTTTCCTTTGGCCAAGGGGTATGAAGCAGTGAGGCTCTGGAACAGCTGCAGGGGCCGAGTGATTGCTTGGGTACCTGAGCAGCCTGGGTGTTTGAAGTTCCACCCCAAGAGTCATGTGAGTGAGTGTGAGTGTGTGTGTAGCCAAGTCTCAGCTTAGAGCACGCTCCCTTCCCTTGCCGAGAGCACAGGTGCTTGAACGATAGCAAACACCAGGCCAAGCAACAGCTCTCCTTGAGGATGGCCAGCGCCCGTTTCCTGTACACGCTTTGATCCCAGACTCACCTGAATGGACCGACGCCGCTCCTTCTTAGCAACAGGCATCCGACGTCGAGTGCCCGCTGAGCAGAAATACAGGAGAGAGACACGGTTACACACAGTCATTAAAGGCACAACTAGGATTTCAAAGTTGAATTGTCTTGGATTTAATCTGTCAATTCTATTTTGAAAGTAATTACATTACTAGATCCATTTGAAAACAATACATAGGCTGCCAGAATCTTGTGTCCATCTCACGTTGGCCTCTAAAAATAGACACAACCGCAGACGTGCCAGACAGACCTGGAACCCGGATGATGGAACTGAAACACGAGGGAACCTCCGGCAGAGCGAGCGTCGCATCCAATCATCCTGCGCACGGCACAGAACCCAGTTACAATTCATTCAGAGAGTTTCTCCCTCATCCATTTCCGAATGTCGACCTAAGGACACACACACACACCCCCAGCCACTGCACGAGCAGGGAGGGGGCCAACGACAGATAGGGGAGCTGAAGAAACAATCTACAGGGAGCACTTGGCCTGTCAAGCCAGGACACCCCTGCTTCCCAGCTCTATGGCTCAAACACCTAGCGCCTCACTCAGGATTAAACGCGGACAGCGACAGCCTTTTAAAAAACTTGTGTGATGTAAACCAGTCCCAGAGCCAGGAACTCCAGAGCCGAGAGGGGGAGATCGATGGGCCTTCCTGGAACCCGAGCTCTCACGTGGGTCACAGACCACACACTCGAGACTTTCCTGAAGAGTAGTTTATTTTACGTATTAAAAATGCGAAGACCCCAAGAAGCGACTTGGCCCACCGAGGCCGTGCAAATGTACAAAATGCAAACTGGGAAGAAGGGGTGTCCTGCCTTGCTAATGGCACCTGGCCGAGACAGGAAGGGCTCTTGAGTTTGGGCATCAGGCTACCCCCAGTCTAACACTCTGGCAAAATACTCTCACTGGGAAGGCTTGACACAATCGTGACCAGTAAATACTGCCCAGGTCTGCTCTGAAGGGGGCTGAGCTGTGAGCCAAGGTGTGTGCTTGCTACATCGCAGTCTCAAAACCGAATAACTCCCGAGCTTCTAGGCATTGGATATTCACAGGCTCATTGAACTAGCCAGCCTCCTTGGGCAGAAGCAACGGCACGGGGTGCTGACCCACCCATTCGACGGAGCTTGAATGCAGTTAGGAAGGTGAAGAGCTCCCTCCTCTCTATCCGCTCCAGCAGGGGCAGCAAATAACGCACCAGCTCCCAAGGGGGGTTGGGAGATTCCGCTCCCCTTGGCGAATAGCGAGCATGGGAGCCAGTCGCCGTGGATGAAGCCAGCAGTCCATCTGAGGGGGGTCCCCATCCCCATCCCGGCCGGCCCACAGCAGTCAGTGCTTTCCTGGAGGGACGCGGTCAGCCCCGGGGGAACAGAGAGCAGAGGCCACTCGCACTAGTCAGGAAGGGCTGTCCTGCCGCCTCTCATTTCAAGCTGCAATTCTGACCCTGCACATCTGCAGAGACCGACTCTGGCCCCACTTCCCACAGCTCGGCCCCGGCCCAGGACCGCAGTGCTAGCTAAGAGCCGAGAAGGGGCTGGTGCATGGCAAAGTCCTCTCCACCCAGGCTGGTCGGATCAGCCCCACTGGCTCCAACGTTTTGGCAGAAATCCAGGTTTTATTACTACTTTGCTGATCAAAAGTTAGGGCACAAACGCCGTTTATTGCTAATCACAAGGCGACACACTCGTTTCCATAATAATTTGGTTTATAGCGTTTGTACGTGAGAGAGGGGAGCGTGGGCTGAATGCCAGGATTATGCACACAAGGTCCCGGCTGGCCCTGGTCTCCTCCACCAAGGACTAGCCCTCGTGGGGTCAGTCGGTCCAGGCAGGATTCCTCTTCTATCAAAACTGCTGCCGAGTTCCAGGAGGGAAAGGCCGTGCGTGCTCCCCGACGGCTCTTTGAAGCTAGTTCCGACCAGCGCCCACAATGCAGGACTTGTGACCGGCAATCATCTGCCACAGTAATGCTCAATGCTAAAAATTCATCTCAGGAATACTCTCTACAGGACTTTCAAAAGCTCCCCACCCCCTGCCCCCATTCTGCTCAGTGACACTGCCTTGGCCCTGGCCCAAATCGACTTGGTGTTGGAGTGTTGACCACGCCAAAGCCAATACTGTCTTGCCTCCCCCACAGGGAGCGCTAGTTTGTCTGACACCCCCACCCTACCCCGGTCTGGCTGTTACTCCCTTAGCCAAGTGTAGCTTCCAGGACTTGGCGGGCACCGAAACCCGAGGCTCCAGATTCCTATTACATAGGCACAGACTATTACACTTAAACACATGAGTACGTAAGTCTCGGAATATAAATGGGAACAAAAACTTAATGGAGGATTAGCTAGTCCTTTTCCACACGCCCACAAACTCCTCCAGCTCCCGGCCACGCCCAGCCCAAGGTCCTGCCCTTGGAGAGGAGATTCTGAAAGACAAGAGACTGGAGCTGCTCATGAGTGAGGGTTATAAATATAAAAAGGGGGTTTGTTGTTATCAAGCACCAGGAATGCAGCCCTGCTTCATGCAGGGGTGGCTGCTGGGGAGACCCTCCCCAAATCAGAACGAAATGCAGCTGCCCAGGTTCCCGATGGCAGGGCCGAGAAGGGCTGTCTTGGACAAGGAGACACACCGCACAAGGTGGAACTGCTGGGCCGGCAGGAAGCAGGGCCCGCATGCCAGCTGGGCCACCGGAAAATGTTCGAGTGCGAGCGATGTGGGGCCGCTTCCGCCCGACTTGCTTCCCAGCTACCGCACTTTGCTTGGGAAACCCCTGGCTGTGAAACGCAGCGGCTGGGGTGTGTGTGTGTGTCTGCCGTGCTGGAGTGAGAGTCCCGGAGGCAGCGATGGCGGCTATTCCATGATGGCCCGGTACAGCGCAGGCTCAATATAATCCTCCCGATAGCGCGAGTTGATCACTCTCTGCCGTTTCCTCTCCTGTTTCACCTCCTTCTCGGCGAAGATCTCCGTGAAGCGCATGTCTGAAGCGACCGACTGCACGAGGAGAGGGGGGGGGTTAGTCACAAGGGGAGGGGGCCACCACAACAAGCAAGGCAAGAAGTAATCCCATTTATTCAGGGTGGCCCAGGGCCAGCCCAGGTTTGCTCACTCCTAGACCCCCTGCAGGCAAATGCAGGACAGGCTCCTCTTGGGCAGAATTCAGGGCGAGGCATAGCAACAGTGCCCAGCCAGGAGCTTGGCATGGGCAGCCCCCAGTAGCCAAAGGGACTAGCTGGGGCCCAGCAAGAGCCCAGGATTTGAGAGACCCTTCTGCTCTGGCTGGGGGCAGACCCCCCCCCCCACCCCCCAGGGCTGGGAGCCCAGCCACTTCCTCTTGGCTGTCCAACTCCGTTTCCCTAGAGAAGCTGGGGCGGGTGCTGGGGGCCCGGCAGGGGAACCTAGGCTCTACCAGGAGCAGAGTCAGGAGAGGCCCCCTGGGCCCAATCACTCGGCCAAAGCCCAAGTTGTGGAGACAAATTCTGCAAAGAAAGCCAGCTTCCTTCTTCTGTTTGCCTGAGCTGGCACAGAGGCCTGCGGCCCTTTGGAAAGGCAGAGGCCGAGCGCGCAGGGAAGGGTTTGGGATCTCAGGCCCCCACCCCTCCATTAACGGGGAATGCTGCTGGCCTCTGGCCAGGCGGGCAGCCTAGCTCCCTACTTACCAGCCTGGATTTGACTCTCTTTGGCAGCTCCTCATTGAGCGTATACACATCGTCCCTCTTCACCATCAGCTGGGATCCATCTTCAAATTCCACCTAGCCCAGAAGTCAGGTGATCAGAAACACTGGCCTGTCAGGAGCCCCGTCCCTCACTCGTGCGCCGGGCACCCAACATGAGCCCAACCCTCATTTGCACCCACACTCTGCATGGGATCACGTGATACTGGGAAGAGATTTGCACAAGCAACGAGATCGATGCCGCAGGTGGCAGAGCACAAGCACCTGCCTGGGGCAGTGGAGCGTGTTCTCTTTCGAGAACACACTGATCACCTCTTCTAGGCTCTGCTAGCCAAGCAGCATGGACACAGGATGCCCTGCGGGTGGGCGCACAGCTCAATACCAATGCCTGCTCCTGGACTCACTGCCAACCCATCACCCATGGGCTGCCCTGCTTGCCTGGACAGTGACTTTAACTGCCCTGCTTTGCTGCGGGGAAGGCACGAGGATACATGCTCCCCGCACCCATTGGTCTGGGTCACAGAATTACATTTACTGGGAGCCCAACAGGGGCCTCAGCATCAGGTCATAAGCTTAAGGGTGCCGCTCAGCCCCTCCTGCCAGAACCACCCTCCCGCTCGGTCCAACACGCACACCACTCTAGCCCCGTCTGGAACAGCAGCTCCGCTAGTGAAGTCTGACGGGCCCGGAGGAGGGCCCCTGCCACTGATCCGGGTCGGAGCCTAGGGAGGGCAGCAGGGGAAGGCAGGGAAGCAAGGAAAAGAGGCAACAGGAATAGCACGGGAACCTCTCAGCACCTCTCCGCTACCAGGGAGACGTGGTGCTCAGCATCAGAACCAGGCAAGCTGGCCTTAAGAAAGCATACGACTCATCATTGAGGTCAAGGAACAGGGAACCGGGGAAGCCAAGGGCATGGAGTAGGAAGATCAAGGTAGGACTCGGGAAGCCCAAGGCAGGGAACAGGGGAGGCCAAAGGCAGGGCGCGAGGGAACCAAATACAGGAGCAGTGGAACCAGCAGCAGAGAGCGAGGGAACCAGGGACGGGGAAGCCAAAGACAAGGAGTTGGGAGCAAGGGGCCCAAGGCAGGGAAGGAGAAGCCAAGGCGAGGAACAGGGAGCCAAGGCAAAGAGCGGGGATCCACAGCAAGGAAGGGGAAATCACGGGGAACTAAAGGCAGGGAAAGGGAAGGCAAGGAGTAGGGGGCCAAGCCAGAGGCGGGGCAGAGGGGAAGGCAGAGGCCAGAACTGGGGGAGCAGCAGGCTGGTAACAGGGGGCTAAGGTGCCTCCAAGAATTGGGGGTATAGAGCCAGGGAGGGGGGGTGGAACCGGAAATTCCAAGGTAAGGCCCTTTAGGAGTCCAGGCCAGAAGGGGAAAGAGTAACAAGGCTACAGATGAAAACTGTGAGCAACTAGAGGACTAGGCCTCTCCTATTAACAGGAGGGCAGACCCACAGAGAACGGGAGACACAGTAAAGAGGTTGGGCGTGAAGGACACAACCCCACCCACAGACAGAAGGTGTGAGTCAGAGACAACCAACGCACCCCCGTGCAGACAGGCCGAGGGGTAGGGGAGCTGGGCCAGAAGGGGCCCAGAGACCAACCCAAAGGAAGGGGGAAGGGTTTCACTCACTCCGAACACACAGACGTCAGGAGGGGTACAAGCTGGAAACCAGTGAGAAGGGGGCAGCATGAAAGGTGGGCCAGGCTAGAATCAAAGAAGGAAGACTAGACGCTCCACACCTGCCACAGCCGCCCTAAATACTGTAAGCAGGGCCCCGATTCTTCAGCGGAATTTTAAAAAAAATTCCGCGTGAGTCAGGGGCCAATTCTGCGCCTCGGCGTGATTTACCTTACCATGGGGGGGGGCTTGGTTTGCCTCCTCCTCCCCCCGCACTGCTCAAACATCAGGGCTTCCCCTCCCCAGCTGCCGGGGCTTCCCCTCCCCAGCTGCTGGGGCGTGCTTGACTCCCACCCCCACAAAAACCCCAAAAGGAATAAACTTACCAGGGACGGCAGCAGCAGCTGCTCCGTCCAGCGCGCTCTTTTCCTGCTCGTACTTCCTGGCCCCTCCCGACGGGGCCTCTCAGGGCGACGCAGCCAGATGACGTCATCCGGCTGCGTCGCCCTGAGAGGCCCCGTCGGGAGGGGCCAGGAAGTACGAGCAGGAAATACGAGCGCGCTGGACGGAGCAGCTGCTGCTGCCGTCCCTGGTAAGTTAATTAATTATCTAAAGGGGGGGAGGCAAGCCCTGGCAACTGGGGAGGCTGGGGAGGGGAAGCCCCGAGGGTTTTTTCATTCCCCTCCCCTCATGGAATCTCCTGCCCCGCGTCCCCGCAGCGCAGGCTGGAAATTCTGCGCTGGGGTAAGCGGGGCAGGAGATTCCGCGGGGGGAGGGGAATTCCGCGGGAAATCTGCGAATCGCAGACCCGCGTTTCCCTCGGGGCCCTGACTGTAAGGAGCCAGCCAGGCTGTGGCTGGTGGGGCCATGCCCTGTACCAGGTGCGAGTGGAGACAGAGGGGCAAGGGGGAAAGTCGCTCCCCGCAGCAACTTGGCCGTGGTGCAGGGAGCAGCACACACCTCAGTCAAGGCCCAAGGCCAGGGGTTCGCGGCCCAGCCCTGACAGCCAGCAGTATCCCAGGAGCTGGGACTCTTTACCTGGTACATCTGGATGACGTGCGACGCCACAAACTTGGCTCCGTAGACCTGGCCATCTGTCCATCGCACCTGGACGACGGCTCCTGCAGCAGGGGGGCCCAGCTGCAGACAGTCTTGACTCTAAAACAGGGCAGAAGGGTTGGGAGAAGTAAGCTCTGCTGAAAGCCAAGCTGCACATTCTGTTTGGGACAGGGCCTCCCATCCCAGCCTCCCCACATTCCTTGGGGCTGGGGACAGCTCTCCCCCATTTGAGAGACCAGAGAAAGGAAGCCTAACGGACTC
Organism: Sphenodon punctatus; assembly: GCA_003113815.1. Taxonomy (NCBI): domain Eukaryota; kingdom Metazoa; phylum Chordata; class Lepidosauria; order Sphenodontia; family Sphenodontidae; genus Sphenodon; species Sphenodon punctatus. The sequence continues at coordinate 1,120,883 of QEPC01012035.1, read as the reverse complement.
GGGGAGAGTCACGGCAGGGAAACTAACAGGAAGCTTGGAATGTGGGCGTGAGGTTAAAAGGGTCCCAGGATGCGTCTTGTGCGGTTTTCAAGCATGGATGGCAGGGGGCATAATCCAACCCTGCAAGACGCATCCTAGGACTCTCTGAAACTCTGTGCCCACGTCCCAAACTTCACATTCGTTTCTCTGCCATGAGTTTTCTTCTGCTAAGATTTCCCCGGCCTGGTTCCATGGGCAAGCAGCCTTCGTGTCCACAAAGCAGAGGGTCTGCCATGCCCGGCATCCCCAGGAGTAACAGCTCCGCCTTCAGTCACAGCCAGGCAACACGCCAGGCCCAGTTCTGCTACTGCTGCCTTCCCAGGCCGCTGCTTCCATCACCCCAACTCCCAGCTTGTGTTTTCCTCCAGGGCACTAGCCCCAAGAGTGCCTTGCGAACCCCACACGAATAACTGCACCGCCTCCCCACTGCCACCCAAGTGACCCCAATCGCTGGTTCCCATCACCTCACTAACGACTTCACTTAGTACAGCTGCCCATGAAGCAAAGGAGGAGACTTACACAGAACTCTGCAATCCCAGGTACCCACAGGCGGGGGGGAATCACCATCAGTGCAGCTTCGGTTAAGCCCGGCATTAGCCAATTTGCCGGTGCAGACAAGTATCGTTTTCTAGCAAACTCACGCCCTCTAGTGGCGCGGCTCTGACTGCACACACACACAACATACCACAATGTCCTCTGGGTAGAGATTGTCACTGAAGGAGCCGTCATCGAAGTTGACTTCATAAAAGGTTTCCTTCGTAAGGCTCACCACCTCGCACTGGTAGAAGCGTCCGTTCTTGTGTTTGCTGATTACTATCTGCCCAGCTGAGAGGTCCTGGAGAGCAGCCTTGGCTCGCTGAGGAAGGAACGGGGGCTCGTTATACAGTTGGAGCTAGCTCCGCGTACGGCAACCAGCTGTGGAGAGAGAGACTTAACCCTCCCACGAAGGCCTCTCGCTACGACACTAGAGCATTGGGGTCATTTATTGCTACGCCCAGGAACAGGACTGGGGGGGATTTGGAGTAGGCTTTGGTGGTGCGAGCCCGGCTCACGAGTAAGACAATCTGGATTCCTTCCGAGGCAAGTTCACCTACTTCCCAGACCAAGGAAATCTCACGCTGGCCAAGATGAACAGGGAACTCCCTCGGGACAAACGCTCACCTCTGCCTGGGATGGGATCTTATGCCTGAAGCAGGTAATGAAGACCACAAACGGCCAGTCGTCTGGCTGCATCATGACTCCAGCGGCTTGCGCACAGCTGACGTGGAAGGAGGTTGGACAGCGGCCGTGTGAGCACTGCACGCAGCAGCCAGCAACTCTCTTCCTCCGCTTCTTACAGAAGATACATTTCTGTGGGCAGAGACCAGGGATTACTGCACCCATGCCAGAAGGTGCGCGGGCTCCCAGCTAGCAGCGGCGAGACCCCCAGCCACGACCAGGCAGAGGGTCTCACGAGCACCGGAGTGATGGATGGGATTACTTGGGAGCACGGCATCATTTGCAGGAATGATTTGCACAGATCAAGGCTGCCCTCTGCAATTCAGTTTAATGGAAACCGGAGAGAATGAATCCATTCCCTACCCCAATTTGGCCCCGTTTCAGTTCAATTCACTTCTTCCACTTACTGCAGCAGCTTAGGACTGGAGGCCGGAGGTGTGAAAATGCTCCCGAGCGCTGACAGGTGGCTTGAGGAGCACTCGCACACATTCCCCGCCTGAGCAGCAGGTTGAGACTCGCTGCTTTCCAAGAACCGCGCAGAAGGGCTCTTATTCTAGTCCACGGCCGGGCAAGGATGCTGAGAGTTGAGACCCAAGTCTCTCAATGGTACGAGCAGGGTTGGGGGGGGAGGGGGGGGGGATATGGCAGAACGCCCCAAATCAATCGGATGCCCTGCTCTCCACGACCCGACACGAGCAGGACACAACTAGGACGCTGTCACACTACCCCAAGGCAGGGACCGCACACTGGGGAAAGGCAGGCACCGCACACACAGGATTAGATCCCCAGGCCCCCTCCAGGGTAGGTGTGTCCAGTGCCAGGAACGTTGCGGGAGCTACAGAAAGGATTCCTAGCAGCTGTCAGCTGGAAACCCTGCTAAAATCTAGCCCAGCTGGCCTCCTGGATCCAAGGTCCTCCCTCATTAGCTTTTCTAGCTACACAGAAGTCTGGTCTTCCTGGAATCTCAAACTCTTGGTCTGATCAGCATCTTGTGGCAGTGAGTGCCACAGTCCAATCCCACTGTGACACAAAGGGTTGCCCTTGGTTCTGTGTCTAATTTGCTCCCTATCAATCTCACTGAACTGTCCTTGGTTTCTGTGCTGCAGTACCAGCAGCATTGGTGCTTGCGCCGTCTCACCTAGCTCCTTTCCAAGGCAAACCACACCCTCTCCACTCCCAGGAGAGACTAGCCAGGCCCTTGCTCATTCTTGCTGCCCTTCTCAACTTCCTGCCAGGTCAGCACTCCCGTGGAGACCAGCTGCCCAGTGCGGTTTTATCAAGGCATAATACCCCTCCCTGCTTGCTTCCCCAAACCGACATTCAGGTCATGTCTCACGTCGTGTCCCAAGAGCAAATCCACGGAGCAACCCTTCTTACGCTGCTGGCAACTAAACCCAGGTTCTTTTTAACCCTAAGATGTCAGGCAGTCCAGGCAGCTACGACTGGTGCATTAGCAATAACCCATCGATAGCAACAGGCTTTCCAGACAGGCCCCTTCTCCCAACACACCCTCGGAAAGGAGTCGGGGCCTGTGTTTGGATCCAGCTGCTCCCACCTGTTGGGCTCTAAATGACCAATCGGGAAGCTTTCCCCCCCCAGTTCTGCTTATTCTCCCCTCCTGCTCCGGACTGCACTCGGTCCACAGCCAAGCATGCTGTTTGTGTACATCCTAACCTGGGCTTTGCTCCCGCCTGGAGCAGGAAAAGGCACCGGGTCCATTAAACACAAACCCAGACTTCACAACCCTGTGAAATTGGTCATTCTTATTCCCATTTTACAGATGGGAGAGTGACTTGCCCAAGGCCCCCCATGGAGCTCACGGCTAAGACAGAGTCCAAGTCAAACACCTTAGCCACTAGGCTAGGCTGGCCGGCCTAGAATTTGGATTGCCTTCTCTGCTTAAGAGAAGAAGTCTCTTCTCAATCCCTAAAACACAGAATCCCGCACAGAAGTCCCGTTTGCTCCTTACCAGTCGGAAGCGCTGCAGAGGAATTTTGCCGACATCCACCGGACTGCGCTCCGCAATATTCACAAACTTTGCCTCGAGAACAGTCACCGCGCACATCACGTGGACCCACCTGCCAAATCAGAGGGGAAGAGAGGAGTCAAACCCACGGAAGAAGGAGAGGAGCGAGACGCTGGCGGTTCAAGCAACGCAGCCCCAAGGACGGGGCAAAGGGCAGGTTAAGGTGCCGTCGGTGCAAAACCCCTACCACCCCCCAGTCCCTGGGGACACATTCGGAGTTAGAGGGGATCCGGGATCACAATTCATTCAGCCTCCGGCCTCTCTCTTGAGGTTGCCAACGAGGGAGTTATTGGCATGACCCGAGCAAGGCGTGCCTGATGAGCCACTCGAGCCCGAACCTCCTGCTTTACACTGGCCACAGACCGCTGGGCAGCAGCCTATTAACTCAGGGAAGCCTCCGCCTCTTTAGGCCAAGGCCCCATCATTGACCCCTCCGCTCTGGATCAGCTGCCCCAGTACAGGGTTCTGACCTGCCCGCCACCCCGGCCAAGGAAAACATGGCAGGGTAAGCTTGCAGCAAGCCCTGTGACAGGCTACAGCACTGGCATCCTCCCCAACTGCTGTAGGAGTCCTTGCAGCTCGGGAACCAAGAAAGCCCTTTGCCGAGAGGAGTCTCCCCTGCCCTGCCCGTCTCTGCTGCACAAGAGCATCCACACAAAGGACAGGCACCTCCAAGACGAGAGCGCCCGTGTCCGTCAGCCCAGGATTAGCCCTGTTGGTTGCTACGTCCCGCTGCAGAGACTCAGACTAGGATTGGCTGCCGCGGGATCAAAGCCGCGATACTCACTTGTCATCGTTGGCTCTCTGCAGCGCGCCCCCTCGTAAGGAACACAAGCAGCAGTCCTGCCCCAGGGAAGAAAGCAAGAGCCATGTTATCCAGTCAATGAAGCCCAGTCATCAGTGTGCTTACAGGAGCTTCCCCACGGGGGACATGCACGGTTACAACTTAATCACCTCGCCGAGGCCAGCTAACTAGCCAGCTCTCCACACCCAGTTACTAATTGAGGCAGGGCTAGTCAAGCAAAGCCTGCAGGGAATTGGAAATGGCTGGCCCTAAGCAGCCAGTTCAGGGAGCTGGAAAGGAGCCTGGCAGCGCAGGAGAACACAGAGCTCCTGCCCTCGCTCCTCTTGTCCTTGCAGTCCGATTGATTCTAGCTCGGTGAAAGTTGTTACCGAACAGCAGGAGAGAGGGCACAACCCTTTCTCCAATCTACCCCAGGGCTGGGGGTCTTGGAGAGGTGCTACTAAGAATGAAAGGAGAAGATCTGCCCAATGCAGCTTAAGGAGAGGCAGAGAATGGCAGAGTCTCATCGGAAGGAGAGCTTGCCTACAAAAGTTATTGGAGCAGCCGGGCAGGCTTTGAAGAGCCCAGCATCACTGAGGTTCTAGGGCCATGAAGGACTCCAACCTGCAAGGGGCATGAAGTGAGGTTTGATTAGGAGCCCCACCCAGGATGGGAAGAGATGCACTCCTTGGTTCCTTCCATAAAGGAAAAGGATCTCGCATGCCTTATACAAACAGGGGGCTGCTCTGCATCCTGGCTGTAAGAGGAAGGGTCCTGCTTCTAGGAAGCTGCTCCATTCTCTGGGATGGTTCATGAGAGACTGACACGGTTAATTGCGAAGCAAACACAAGCTACGGAACGGTGACTTCAGCTTTCCTTGCTAGAAAGAAGATCGCTTGTTTCTATCTGGGCACTTCGAGCATCCTGCGCTGGGGACAAGATCCCAAGCTGCTGAGTGACTTTAAAGCAGCCAGGCAGCTCTGACGGCGTCCGGCTGGGAATACCCAACAAGGGAAGGGAACTCACCTCTTCCAACGCGTTCTCCGTACACCTGGAGCACAGCCACTCTTCCGTGGCCTTGTCAGGGGAGACGCCGTAACAGCCTAGCACAGAAACGGATGGGCCAGTCAACCTTTGTTTTAAAACAGCTGCCACCTCTTACCCATGAACCGAGAGTCTTTTGGTGCTCAACGGCCCCAGCCCAGCCCCAGAGGCTGGAGCCCCCATTCCACAGCACTGATCTGCCTCAAAGCAAGTCCCGAGACACAGCGAGAGAGACAGTCACCCCCCTACACAGCTGCTCGCGCAGGCAGAACATCCTGCCATGCTGTCTCAGTCGGAACCACCCATCTTACTCCCCATTTCAGAGGGGGAAAGGGAAACCTGCAGCTCCTGGACTCTGTTCCTGGCTCTCTGCACAGCACTGCAGGGGCCAGCTCCCTATCCCCACCCCTCTTCCCCCTCACGTGCTTAACACCCACTTGAGGACACAGGCAGGGGGCAGCCTACAGGGCGACTGGGTGGCCAGGCTACTCACTAGTATGAACGCAGACGCTGCAGTTTTTGCAGGTGATTAGGAGACTGGTTCCGTCTTCCTCCAGGTAAGGGGAGGAGAGATTGAGGTCCGTGCTGCAGCCGGTTGTAGTGAAGCACATCTCAGGAATCAGGGGTTTGGTTCTAATTTTCCTAGCGGCAGCACCTGGAGCAATTCCAGAGCTGTGGCCCTGGCTTCCGCATTCTATCTGCAGGGATGAGAAGGGAGGGGGGGTGGGAAATGCCCCTGTACACCCACAAGCAGGCTCACGGCCTCATTCAGAACAAGAGCTGCCAGCAACTAGCAGAGATTTCAATCAATCAATACTTTATTAGCGTAGCCTTAAGCCATTGCTAAACCAAAGACATATACACGAAAAATACATTTACACACAATCCAATTAATTAATGGCAGTCAAGAAAAAGCAAATAAATATAAAACCAAATTGCCTCAGGGGCTCCGCCATTAACCAAGGTGTCCCAAAAATACTAGGTCACACAATCCACAGGGACACCGGGTTCTAGAAAACAGTTGCTGCCCTAGGAGATGAACAATGTCAAACTACTGGCCCTACTGCTAAAGTCTTAAGAACCCAAGTGAGCCCACAAGCCCTCGCCAACCAATTTGTCAGGCAAATGGAAGCTTCATCCCTGGAAGAACAGACCCCTAGTCAGGAGAAGTGCGGAGTTTAGAATCTACAAACTGTTGTCTCCTGATAAACATGGCAGTCAAACTTCACCACAGGACACGCGATATCCTGATTCACATCTGCGAGCAAGAATTCCACTCTCCTGGCATCGGACCATCCAAGATAACTTACCAGGAGGAATCCGAAAAACTTAGCCCGCAGGTGCTCATACAAATGGCATCTACAAAAAACGTGATCAATAGTTTCCGCCTCAAGCTGGTCGAAGGGACAAAGTCTCTGTGCGAAAGGCCCCCAGCAAGCCTGCCGATCCAACGCTGGGCTGGGAGGGCATTGAATCTTGCAGCCGTCACCAGCCACTTTTCTCTGGCCGAATGGTTCGCGGCAAGATACTGGGCTAATGTGTCCATCTGCGGGGCCAACCTCATGTAATGGGCTGTGTGGGGGGAAGCTGCCACGCAACCCCTCTCATCCTGAAGGGCCACATCCTCCTACCTACGTTTTATTTCTACCACTGCCACTCCTAGGTCCTTGAATAAAAGATAAATCCGGGACAGGCCCAATCTAACTAGTAGCACGTCCCCTGTGGGGAAGCTCCAAGCCCCGAGAAAGATTGACTGGACACTATCAATGCGGGCTAGAGAAAAAGGTACCCATAGAGCCGCGCCAAATAGAGCCTGGGCTGTGGACTTGGCGTTAAAAGCCTGAAGCGCCATTTTAAACTCGATTCTTCCCGAGGACAAGAAAAATTTGCGAACTGCAAAAGCGGAATGTTTCGCCGCTACCGATGTCCCCTCAATATGCTTTTTCCAGCCCCCTGAAGATTGGAACGTTATCCCCAGGGACCTAAAATCCTTTACGTGAGAGATCTGGACACCCTCGACCTTCCAAGAATGCCAGCTGGACCGAGAGGAGTTGGCAAAAACCACCACTTTCGATTTAGACAAGTTAAGGAGCAAATCATTCTCTCTGCAATAGCGCGCAAATGCATCAAGTTGCCGACTTAAACCCCCGAGTCTGAGATAAAAGAGCAAGGTCGTCAGCAAATAATAGGCAGCCTACATGCCGTGAGGCCAAACAAGGGAGAAAAAAATGGAGCCACGGCCATGCACGGGACCACATCATTGAAGCACACAGCCCTGCCTAACCCCTCGATTTACTGAAACCTTCTCAGAAACGGACCCCTGCAGAGATTTCAGAAGCCGGCTCTTTGGAGGACGAGCGTGCTCTCCCGGAGACCCTGCCAATGTCACCCTGCTCTCCACCACAGCAGCAATAGACTGACGCTACTCTGGGGAGGCCACGTTACAGATGTCTCACTAGGAACTGCTATTGTCCTGCCGGACAGCAGATTGGCTCTGGAGATGCCCACTGGAAAGCTTCGAGACATTTCTCTGTCGCCGACAGGAAGATCAGAATGCGGGCGTGGAAGTCGCACTCGACACTTCTAGAGAAGCGGCAAGAGGAGAGCCTGAAACTTAGCCTAAGCCTTTCCAGGACACCAGCATTGACAACACCAGCCTGCAGCGTCACCCCCAAAACGGCAGCTCCGAGCAAGCTCATTCAACTCCGTTCCATTCCAGGCCATTTCAAATGTACAGCTGGGAAGGAGGCAGAGAAGTTGAGCCCAAGCAAGGTGAAAGTTTGAGCAGACCCTGTTTTAGAAGTGGCTCCTGTGCTGATGCTTCACATTGCTCACCTCCTCTCCTGTTTAAGGCACTTTTCAGCAAAAGCAGGACAATCCCAGCAAGCAGCGACACGACTATGCAGGAGCCAAATGCAGTCTCGGCAGTGGCAAGTCTCCGGTTTGGATACAGGCTCCGGGAGGGTCACTGGGAGCCCGTCTCAGGCAGCCGAGGGAATCCGCAGCCTAGGCTGTTCCTACCGCTCGGTCAGAGACTCCGCTCCCTGGAGAAAGCCTTCGTTAGGCAGCAAAGAGGGACCCTGGTTTGGTTTTGGCTCCACTATTTTGGCCCAAATATCTGCTTGACCAATTCAGGAAAGCTAGCGAGAGCAGGGCAAGGCGAGAGTGAGGACGTGGGGCTGCTTCTCTGCAGCTCTGACACAGACTCCCGGGAAGGCGGAAGCACCAACACATGGGGCACTACAGGCCGACTGCCTCTTGGCATCACAAGAGAAACCAGGCTGGGGCTCGCTCGCTCACTCGCACGGGGCCTCTAGACACGGAACGATTGGATTCATTCCTAGTGATCCTTTCTTAAAGCCCCCAGTCGCCAGGGAAGGGGCTTCGCAGAAAGCAAGTGCTTTTCTGTGCCCCTGGGCCCCGGTTTGGCGGGTGGCTGTGCCGATAGCGGCACACTGCGCTGAGTTCACTTAGGACCAAGCTTAAAGCTAGGCTGAAATAATGTCACTCAGAACGGAAGCTCCGGGGGTTGAATTGCACAGAGAAGGCTTAACGATCCTTCTTGTACAGGCACCCAGGAGCTGCCGGGTCTGCCTCTCCGCCCAGGGACCCCTCCCCAGCTCCTGTCCCGAGGGGAAAGGTACTGCCCCCACCCCACCCCCAGTGTACACGTGGCACTGGATGGAGTCAAACTGCTACCGCCACAGCCGGGGGCACAAGCTGTGCCAGAATGCCCACGTCCACCCCACACACCCCCCACCGCAGCGTCCTGGGGTGGAGCGTGCCATTCACAAAAAGGCGGCTGTATGCTACGCTCCACAGCCTCCTCACAAACGGGGAACTGAAGGGCTGGGTGCCACCGTGGGCAGCCCAAGGGAAATGAGGAATGCCAGCACAGCCATCTGTGCCACAGCAGCAGCAGCGCCGCCCCAGACAAGCACGCCACAACCAGCTTGGTCATCACCAGGTAAACTCCAGCGACCCCTGCCCCAGGCAGTGAACTCTTAGATGGGAGAGCTCCCCCAACCCAAATGTCTTCTCTGCCCCAAAGGCACAGCCGAACCACTGTCTCGCCAAGCTCTCTCTTCTCACAGAACACTTCCCTTTACTAAAAAAGCAAGAAAACCAGGCGGCTGGCTAAAAAACAGAGCTGGTTCATGAGAGAGAGGGAATGTCGAGCACAGATTTAATAGGGTTCAGTTTCCCACAAAATAGGGGATGAATTCCTCAGTGACACGCCAAACCCATTAACGAGACCAGTAATGAAACCCATTAACAAAACACCGCAGAACAAGTCAGCATGAACGTAGCAACGGGCGTTCCATTAATACCAGAGCAAGAATAAAAAATGTGAACTATTTTTTAAAGCTTGTTCCCTTGAGGCTCGCTCGCTCACTCACAGCTCATGCATTTCTACTTTCACAGGAGTATAAACTAGCTCTGTTAGCAAGCAAAGCAATGGCTCCTTTCCTCTGCCACCCATTCTAGACCATGAAGCAAAAAGACCGCCTCTGTGCTGTTTTGGGGGAACACAATTAGGGCTGAAACAGCAAGCCGCTACAGTAGCTTTTTCCAAGAGAAGAGTGGTGAGCAGCACGGTGCGATAGAGACGTTCATTCCGCTTTCATTGGCTGCAAAAATAGCAGAACAAACCAAGTTTCTATTTTCCGCAATTTCCACCAGAACAATGTTTGTTCCGACAGTTTCCCTGCCAGCATTCCGCTAATTCAGAAAGTCGCGGGCAATTCCAAAATGGTGGAATGAAATAGCGGAGCGGAAAAAGGCGTTGCAGCTTCAGCCTAGAACACACCCTTGCAGATTTCTTAGCGACAGGCTCAGGTGGTGTTGGTTTTAAAGGTAAGCAATGACTAGTGAACCGAGTGGCGGAGGGTCTCGGTCCTTACCTGGTACGTCTGGAAGAGCATGCAGACAGCGCAGTACGGGGGCTGCTGAGCCGAGGCCTGGTTATATTCCTTTTCTGCCTCAAAGTTCTGAGGGCGGTTCTGCCACAACTGGCTGAGCGGCTTGGCCCAAGTCTCCGTCTCCTCCGCTTCTTCCTCTGGAGTTAGCTGCTCCGCCATCTCTGCAGGAGAGACAGGGAGACATGGTCACGCCTTGTTGCAGCTACACCGTTGGCAAAGATATCCCACAAACCATCAAGCGACAGAGGGGCCAGCGCTCGCCAGGGTTCTCGAGAAATGCAGAGGCCAACACGGAGTCGCCACATTCCAAAACACCTGCTCTTGGCGCCCTGGGCAGACGGAGTTGTACCTACACTACTGGGCAGAGCGGGCACAAGCTAAGAGCTGGAGAGCTTAACCAGGTTTTAAATGCTCTCTTAGCGGACTGCAATGTCCTACAAGCATCCACAGAAAAGTGGGAATTCTACACCAACATGTGGATTTGCACCCACAGCAGAAAGAAACCACTTCATCCTCTCCCATTTGGGGGGCAGGGGAGGAGAGAACATGCCTTTGTTCAGGATAGAGGGGTGTCTGGATAGAACAGGGATACATAGGAACGCAAAAAAATGCTATATTGGGTCAGACCATTGGTCCGTTGAGCCCAGCATCCTCTCCAACAGCAGCCAAACTCCGTCGCTTGGGAGAAATACCCAACAGGCCACAATGGGGTGAAAAAAACACTTTGTTTTAAATCTACCACCTACTATTTGAGAGGGTAAAGAACAGTTTCCCTGCAGGTAGAAGCTGGGGCCGACCAATGTCTCCTGTGACGCTTCAGGGCAAGAACACAAGGACAAGGCATGGGGGGTGGGACCCATTGCCAATTGTGCTTGACTAGCTTCTGGCAGAGATTTAGGGGCACCATCTCTCTCGGCTAATAGTCATTGATGGACCTGCCCTCCGAGAACTGGTGAAGCTGTACTACTGGCCTTTGTGTTGGGTGAAAAGTACGGCTTCTGATTTGTGGCAACTCTGCTACCCATTTCACTGGGTGCGCCCTGACGGTCATGCTCTTGGGAAGGTAAATAACGGCTCTGCATTACTCGCCACAGCCCTACCCTCATCTTCATTCCAAGAGTCCCAACCCCTTTCTATCAAGGTACCTCGCTACCTGATCATTTCTGTTGCTCTTCTCTGAACCGATTCATGTAGCACAGCGGGGTTCAAACAGGGATTGGAGAAGTTCCCGGGGGCTGCGGGCAGCTGGGAGCGAACAACAGGGAATGGATCGCCCCGGCACTGGGACTAGTTGGGGACTTTGGTGAAGCGTCCAAAGCTGCCGCTCTCCTCCAAGACAGGAGGCTGGGCTGAACAGCACCAACGGCTCTTTTTCAGTTCTACGATCTCCTCAGGATGAGCAGCCAGAACCAGGCACAGCAGAAGCAGCACCGTTAGGCGGATGCACCAGAGATTGCCAAATGGAGCAACACAGCAGTACGTTTTTTTTTTTACCCCTTTCCAAATAGCTCCCGGGACCCAGTTTCCTCACGTTGGCTATTGCAGGACACGGAGCTCATGTTTCCTCAGAGCAGGGTCCTCTCCCTGCTGCCCCCAGCCGTCACAAGGCAGAGTGATTTGTTCCCACGTCCACCACTTTGCGATTGTCAACACTGAATTATTGCCCAGTCACCCAATTATGCAAAATCCTTCTGCAACTCTGTGCTCGGCCGAGCACTGAAATATCCTGCAAGGCGGTCTCCGAGGCCAGACGGCCTAGCCCCTGGCAAGGCCCAATCCCACCCCAGGAAGCGGCGCAGGCAGAACTTACCATCGTCACTGACGCAGTCTTTCACCAGAAGCGGGTGATGGCGGGGGAGTTTGCTCAAGGGCTGGCGACGCCCCTTTGACTTTTTGCTCTCTTTCATGGACCATAGGTATTCCTTTGCCACCTGAAGGGGGTGAAGAGACAGCTCAGCAACCAGCCAGGCTCTCCAGCCCAGAAACCAACTTTGGTTAAGTTTCCGTAATTGCCCAAGAAAAGCCCCTTTGAAAAGCTCACTGAAATCCAGATACTGCAACACCGCTAGAACCAGAAAGTGAAACTGGCTGGTCTTTTTGTTGGACAAGTTAAAGGGCCACCGTTTGATGATGAAATAGCAGTTAGTCACCACTGAATGATGCAGTTAGATCATTAAGAGCAATCGCATTGAGAAAGCTGAAGCACAGGCTACGAGTGACATCGGACTTGACTCTCCCTTTACAGCTTTTTGCACCTAGCTGGGCCAGATGTTTCCAAAGGGCGGCGGCAGAGCCAGACCTCCTGGAAGGCGGTCCAAGTTAAGTTACAGTCACCGTCAGTTCAACGACAAGGCCGTTAAGAGACGTGCTGCAGCGAGGCTTTGACCAACCAGCCCACTATGGAAACCAACACCTGGATTGACGCCCGCTGCAAGGTCTACCGCAGCACAACACACCCCTTCTCCCTACCGCACCTACCTCTGCAAGTTCCTGTTCGTTCATACTGGCTGTGGCACTGGCTTTCTTCCCAAAAGACATCTCCATGTCGGTCCCGTCAGCCTCTCCTTTAGCATAGCTATGAACAGTCAGAACCCCGGCCTGGCCGAGATGCTGCCTGGGGGGCAGGTCAGCTGGCTCGGAATCTGAAGAACCTGAATAGGATGGGCTGGAAGCACAGCTCTGTTTTGGGGCAGACTGCGCTGAGCTGGAGCTCGCCGGGTGAGGAAGCGAGAGATCCAACACTGCTGCTTCCTGCTCTTCCTCCTCTTCCTCAAGTTTCACATTTTTCAGTTCTTCAAATTTGACTTCCGAGTCTGCGTAATCTGGAACAAAGAGGGTTTGGTGCATTGAGGCACAGGCACTCGAACAAGGAGCCATACTAGGAAGACGGCAGCCACAGACAAGAGGCTCTTGGCCCGGCCAAGAGAAAGGGACAAGCCACCAAGAGACAGTTGCCAGGGTGCTCAGGAGCCCACCGGAGCTGCTACACTATAGAGTGGGGATCGTGTCTCTTTAGGAAGAGGAACCTAGGGCAGAACCCACAAAGACAATAGCTAGGGTAGGGGAGCCCACACACACACACAGCAAGGGATGCAACAAAGGAGGGCGAGTGCATCAAAGCACAGACAAGCTAGACAGGGAGGAACACAAACTAAGGAAAGCTAAACCCAGCCGAGTCACAAGGCACGGGCTAGAAGATGAACAACAGATGCTCCACCCCTTCGAAGGAGGGCTGGGCCAGGCCAGGCCCACAGCGTCCGAGAGACAGAGCGGGGGAATTGCCACCCTTGCCCAGGCCAAGTGGTGGTGCATGGGGAAACCCCGACACCCCTACTCGGCAGCTACCTGGCTTCAGCACTAGTGTCCGAGCCGCCGCGGAGCAGCCAGTACCTGGAAGGGAGAGTCCATGCCCCGTCTGCTGCACAGGCTCGCTGCTAGGTCCCACCAAAGGCTCGGCCACTTCCACCTCGTACTGCACGCAGCTCAACTCCTCCTTGGGGAAGGCCTCACTCTGGCTCACCTCCTGGGGCACCTCTAAGCAAACCCTGTGCCGCTTGGTTCCTATGCGATGCTTGGGCAGACTGCGGAGAAGAAACCCACGGGTTACCAGACACATTGACGGGAGAGCAGGTCAGACCAATCCCCTCGGAACACGGCTACGGACCAACAAGCAGTAGGGCCAGTCAAGAGCTGCCGGGATTGCTGGAGACCAAATCACTAACCTTTTGGCATCAACCCCAGCACAGACATCTGCCCAAAATTACCGAGCACCCCTTTAATCTAGGCAGCTGCTGTCCCATTGGTCCCAAACACGAGAGATCGAGACAAAACCCGGATCAGTCTTCACCTATGAGCGCATGGAAGTTTTCCAGCTACACTGAGCCCTTCTTCAGTTCCACCCGCATCAAGAGAAGTGAGTCTAAATAAACAGGGGCAGCTACCTTAACTCCCCCCCGAGCACCCATTAAGACGGACCCTCCCTCCTTGCAAGGTGGCCAGCAGACATTTATTGTTTATCGAAATGGCTATGCCGCCCTTCCCAGAGGCTCATGGACTCTCCCAGCATCGCCTCCGGAGTGCACTTCCGCAAGCTCACCCTGCTTAGCTACCCCGGCCTGCAAGCGAGACCATTCCTGTCCCCTTCAGCAGCCCAGGAAGCCAGCTTAGCAGGGGGGTATTCAAATTCCCTGCCAAGTGCTTTACACTTTCAAAAGCAAGTCGTCCGGGGCCAGCCCCACTAATCTGGGCTGCTACTGCTCACAAGAGCCTCCCTGGGCAACGTTACCTCTTCTTCTCATCCATCTCATCCTCGTCCTCGTCCTCTCTGCACCCCTCTTCCATCTCCAGCTCTTCCGGACAATGCTTCCCGTTCTTGACTTTCTGGAGGAGCTCCCCCTTGAAGAACTCGGCTGCCTCTGGGGTTGGCAGAGCGTGATCAAGGACAGTCCCGTCTCTCCCAGCTTTCCACAGCTTATAGCGGTCCGGCTGGTATTTCCTCACAAACACATCCATGGAGATTTTGACCATATCCTTCCGACAGGAGCACTGCAGTGGAACACCAGAGACTTACACACAAAATGAGCTTTACAATCCAGGGCTACTTTGCTTTTTGGGTAGATCTTTGCTCTCCAAATATTCTGGACATTGGAGTCCAACTCTGAAGAGTCAGAGCCAGACTGACCCCCAATACTGTAAGTGATGGAACAGGCAACGTAGCAGAATCACAAAGAAAGGGACGCACATTGGAAAGGAGAGCTGGCGGAGAGTTGGCTGCTACACAAGGAAAAGGACAACTGCTGGAGCAGAATCGTCACTGCCAATTCCCAGTCCCCAGCATAACGTTCCCGCTTCTCACTGGAGGCCTCCAGTCTTTACGATGCAGGGACAAACGGAGGTTCTGCAGCTTGCATGGCAAGGCAGTTTGGGCCCAGGCCAGGGCTGCTCTGGTTAACGATCTCCAGCTCCTAGTGCATGGCATTTCTAAGTTTAGGAAGTCAAAGACCATGAAGTGGGGGGCGACTGCATTTTGGGAGAGATGCAACTCTGAACAGATTCTCTGCCCCATAGCCTCTGGAGGAGAGGATCCCATTGCACGGAACAGGGACACAGTTCCCATGGACAGACTTCGCATTCTTTGTTGCTGTTATGGTCACAGGATCATATTTAAGTCTCAAAATGGGGTCTCAAAGGCAAAAATGTGAGAAACTGCTCCTCCAAAGCCTCCCTCTCTAAAATAAGCGAACAATAGAACCTTCCGTCTCCAGACTCCTGGCAATCCACAATTCAAAATTTTCTGGAGCTGCCTCTACTTTATATGGCATGAACTGGTGCCCTATCAGGTTATCAAATTGTTCAGCAGGACTCCTGGAAATTCAGAGGTTCTCTATGCTGCACAGGTAGACCTTAGACTAAAGAGCCTGTGAATGATTTGGCAGGAGACATGGGACGCTGATCGCATTCCATGCACCTGTACGGCAGTATCCCTGCACGCTCCAGAGGAGTTGGTGTCCGAGGCAGTGCGGTGGTCCCCAAAGACATTATTCTTGGGGGGGGGGGGGGGGGGAGAGAACTTCAATATCCCCACGGACGCGTTTTGTTGGGGCGGAGCGTGAGTTCATGGCCACCATGACAACCATGGGCTTGTATCAAGTTGTCACTGGCCCAACCCATAATGGGGGACATACCTTGGACCTGATTTTTTGCACCGGCCTTGAGGGAGGGGATCTGCTACTGGGGGAGGCGTCAGAAGAGCCCTTGTTCTGGGGGAATCATTACCTACTACAGGCCTGTCTCCTGGCGGTGTCTGCCCCCAGAGAGGTGCGGGACCAGTTCGGTTGGTCCACCCTCAGAGACTAATGGAACCGGGGAGGTTTCTGAATGCGCTGGGGGAATTACCCTCGGATCCTGATGGCCGCTCACTCGAGGACCTCGTTCTGCTGTTGGAATTCTTTTGAGGGTGTAAATAAGCATGTGGACAAGGGAGACCCAGTAGCTATAGTTTACCTGGATTTCCAGAAATCATTTGATAAGGTCTCTCATGAGAGACTCTTGAGAAAATTAAAAAGTCATGGGATAGGAGGTAGTGTCTTACTATGGTTCAGAAACTGGTTAAAAGATAGAAAGCAAAGGGTTGGACTAACTGGTCAGTTTTCACAATGGGGAGATGTAAAAAGTGGTGTGCCTCAGGGATCTGTATTGCGACCGGTGCTGTTTAATGTATTTATTAATGATTTGGAAAAAGGTGTTAAGAGGGAGGTGATCAAATCTGCAGACACCACCAAGTTATTCAAGGTAGTTAAAACACGAGCAGACTGTGTGGAACTGCAACGAGATCTTACGACACTGGGTGCCTGGGCATCTAAACGGCAAATGAGATTTAATGTGGACAAGTGCAAAGTGATGCACGTAGGGGAAAATAATCCAAACTATGCGTACACAATGCTGGGTACTAAACTAGGAGTTACCACTCAGGAAAAGGATCTGGGGGTGGTTGTGGACAATACACTAAATCTTCAGTCCAGTGCGCCGCAGCAGTCAAAAAACCAAACAGAACGTTAGGAGTTATTCGCAAAGGGACAGAGAATAAAACTGAGGATGTCATAATGCCTCTATACAAATCAATGGTGCGACCGCACCTGGAATATTGTGTGCAGTTCTGATCGCCCCATCTCAAAAAAGACATCGTTGAACTAGAAAAGGTGCAGAGAAGGGCAACAAAAATGATCAAGGGCATGGAAGGGCTCCCGTAGGAGGAGAGGCTTGGTAGGTTGGGGCTCTTCAGTTTGGAGAAGAGACGACTGAGAGGAGATAGGATAAAGGTCTATAAAATCATGAGTGCTGTGGAACTAATAAACAAGGAGCAGTTATTTACCCTCTCAGCTAGTACTAGAACTAGAGGACACTCCATGAAATTCATGGGGGGCAAGTTTAAAACAAATAAAAGAAATTATTTTTTCACTCAGCGTATAATTGGATTGTGGAATCTACTGCCAGAGGCTGTGGTGAGGGCCAGTACTAGAGCTGAGTTTAAGAGACGTTTAGACAAGTTTCTGGAAGATAGGTCCATTAGCAGCTATTAGCCAGACAGGATCAGGGAACATGACGGGAGCTGGGGGAAAACAACAGGGAATGGATCCCCCACTGTGACCTGTTGGGGGCATCTCCCAAGCCACCGTGATTGGCCACTGTCGGAGACAGAATACTGGGCTAGATGGACCATTGGTCCGACCCAGTCTGGCACTTATGTTCTTAACACCTTGCTGACTGAGGCCATCGATCGGATGGCTCCTAGGCCTCCACTCCTTGAGCGTCAGCACCGCAGGCCTCCAGGGTTTAATCGAGGACTTGCGGTAGCTGAAGCAAGAAGGGTGGAAGTTAGAGCGATGGTGGCGCCGTTCCCATGCTGAAGCTGACCGATTACGACAGAGCCAGTTTACACGCCTATGCCATGGTTGTCGGGGCAGCTAAGGAGTTCTTCCTGCCTTTCTAGCATCCGCAAAATCTCGTCTGGCAGAGCTTTTCCAAGTGGTGAGGGGGCTGGTTGGGCTGGCCTGCCTCCGCCTGAACTGGAATGTTCCAGTGCCCGCTGTGACATGCTTGTTGATTACTTTGCGGATAAAATCGCTCATTCACCATGACTTCGACGCTGCACTGATTATAACAGGAGAACCAGAGGTAACGGTAGTCTCACCGTGTCCGGTTTCCCGGGATCCGTTTCAGTGGGTGTTGCCCACCGAGGCGGGGGATGTCCGAGCCACCTCTTGCGAACTGGACTTGTGCCTGTTCTGGCTGGTCAAGGCCAGCCAGGAGGCGCTGGGGCTGCTGCTGGCAGGTGTGATCAATGCCACCCGGTGGGAGGGCAAAGTGCCAAGCTGCCTCAAAAGAGGCAGTGGTGTGGCCTCTGCTCAAAAAACAATCGCTTGACGTTGACTCCCTGGCCAGTTATCGGCCTGTCTCTACCTTCCTTTTCCAGGGAAAGTTACTGAACAGGTTGTGGCTCGGCAGCTTCAGGGGCAACTTGACCATGTCGGGTTTCTGGAACCCTCACAGTCCGACTTTTGCCTGGGTCATGGCACGGAGACCATTTGGGGCTTTGGTTGATGACCTCCACTGTGAATTGGACCAGGGTTGTTCGACCCTGTTGATTCTATTAGATCTGTCAGCTGCCTTTGATACTGTTGACCATAAGATGTTGGTGACTCACTTGTGGGACCAAGCCGGGGTGAGCAGGATTGTTCTTGAATGGTTCCGCTCTTTCCTGGCTGGAAGAACTCAGCCAGTGGTGCTTGGGGATTTTTTCCCATCACCCCAAGACCTCGTGTGTGGAGTCCCGCAAGGTTCCATTTTGCTCCCATTCCTGTTCAACGTGTACATGCGGGCACTGGGTGAGGGCGTGAGATGGTTTGATGTTCAGGGTCATCAATACGCTGATGACACCCAACTCTACCTCTCTTTTACATCCGACCCAGACCCCGCAGTCTCGGTGCTTCCCCGGTGTTTGGAGGCTGTGGGGGGCTGGATGAGGACGAGCCGACTGAAGCTGAATCCCAAGATGGAGGCGATACCGGTGGGGAAGGCAGAGGGGTTGGCATCCCCCATCATTGATGGGGTTTGCCCCCCACTGGTTCCCCAGGTTTTTAGTCTGGGGGTGCTCCTTGATTCCCAGCTCCACCTGGATGCCCAGCTTGCGGCAGCGGCGAGGAGCACTTTTCGCCAATTACATCTGGTGCGGCGGCTCTGGCCGTGTCTCGGACTCCGACCTGGCCACCATCATCCAGGCTTTCATCAACTCAAGACTTGACTCTTGTCAAGCACTCCACATGGGGCTACCCTTGGTGACGGTTCAGAGGCTGCAGTTAGTGCAGAATGCGGCGGCCTGCCTCCTCGCGGGGAACATATTACGTCGGTGCTCCGTTCTCTGTACTGGCTGCCTATAGTCTTCCAGGCCCGACTCAAGAGGTTGTTGACCTTTAAAAGTCCTACATGGCCTGGTCCTCATCTAGCTACGGGACCACCTCATTCCCTGGGCTCTGGGTCGGCCCGTGGTGCCTTTCTCAAGGTGCTGCAGGGATCCTGGGGGCGACTAGGGCGAGGGCATTTTCGGTGGGTGGAACTGCCTCCCAGCGGAGGGCCAGTTGGCCTGGGACCACCCCTCTTTTAGACGATTCTGTAAGACCTGGTTGTTCTGTCAGGCTTTTGACGAGGGAGTTGGGTAGGGTGGTTTTGAGGGTTAGGGTGGGAATGTTTTTTAATATATATATTTCTCTTGACTTTCCCCTTTATTAGATTTAATAGAATTTATATTTGTATTTTTAATTATTTTATATTTTGTTTG
This sequence comes from Sphenodon punctatus, assembly GCA_003113815.1. Lineage (NCBI taxonomy): Eukaryota > Metazoa > Chordata > Lepidosauria > Sphenodontia > Sphenodontidae > Sphenodon > Sphenodon punctatus. The sequence goes on along the minus strand of QEPC01012035.1, from coordinate 1,101,516 downwards.
AGTTTGCAAGTCGCCCTGAAATGCTTTGCAGGAGGGGTGGGGTACAAACTATGCAAAATAAATCCTCTGCAGCCTGCTGTGATTAACAGAAAACATGTGAGAACAGTTTCAGAACTTCAAAGCATGGAAAATACTGCGTGAGATGAGCGACCCTGCAGCAGCTGAACACCTACCAGGACTGACTGCTTGCCATACTCGATCCACCGGAGAGTGGCAAAGTTGGTCGATTCGGCGCAGTTAAACCCATGATTGAAGCCAGCATGATAACCATAAGGGAACGTTATCATAAACTGTCCTGCTTCCTGGGTCACCTGAAAAAGAGGAAGCCCACTCCAATCAGATAACCGGTCACAGCACAGTGTCCACTCGCCTTTGCTCAGGGAAGACAAGAACCTGAGTTACAACTAAGCTGAGGTCTTCACTTCCTTGCCACGCTGGACAGACTCCACAGCCAGAGCGTTGCTTTGGAGCAGACAGGCCGACTCACTCCCTACACCACTACTGCGGTGCAGCAGACTACAGTCAAACCGGACGGAGCGCGTCAAGCTAATACCAGATTAGAGACACAACCGGAAACATAGGTCCTTAGCGGTTCACAAAAGAGAGGGAGGAGACACCCTCAAGCTGCCAGACTTCTGGTTTTTGGAACAGAAATCAGTATCCACATACGTATCATGGGAATTCAAATGATTTCCATTTGCTTTAGTTTTAAACGAGCGATGTTCCCTTCAAACCTCAATTGACTTCCCCTTGAAAGCCCCCATCCTGCCAGCAGAGAGAGATCTTGGGAGATTTCCTGCATGAGGTACTTGGGCCCTTCTTCTCACCTTATCAAATGGGATGCCGTATTTCTTCAGTATCGATGGCGAGATCAGGGTCATCTTGTGACGAAGAAAAGCTTCGCAGCTCTGTGCACTTCCTGGGAAGAAGCCTGTTTAAAACGGATGCAGAGTGTGATCAACAGACATTTTATGCGTATAGGCAAGTTGCTGCCCAGATCATTGTGTCCATCGTTGAGGGGACAAGCCAGACTAGAAACTGGAGTTACTTGCAGAGACGAAAGATGAATGAGCCAAGCAGAGAGCAGCAACATACTTAAAAGGGAGCTCCTACAACAAGATCAAGAGAATCTATCAAGAGGGCAACGCCTTGCCTTATTGCCCTTCACACGCCAGCAGCAGACAAGCCTTGTAATTTGGAAACTGAAGAGGAGCAACCAGAACATAGGCTACGTTTAGGGCTGTATTTGAGCTCTGCCTCACGTTACTAAATTTAACAGAGGAAGGGGGAAATAATGCTAAAACCCCTGTGTCCACGATCAGGAATTTCACATGACCACTCGAATGCGAGTTAAACTGGCCCCTTTCTGAACATAGGCAAGCAGCCTATGTGCGCTTTAATAGTGTTAATTGTTGAATAGTGAGCACCACATTTCCAAACAAGTAATTCATTTGCACCAGACAGACTTCCATGAATGCTACAAGCATACCAGTCTGGCCACTAGCCAAAGCTGTACCGACTATGCTCAAAGCATGCCTTCCCCCCACCCCCAGAAAGGAGAGAGAGCAGAAGATCAGAACAGACAATTACCCTTAGCAAGCCGTTCCAGTCGTTTCCCGTGCTCTGGAGGGATCGAGTACCTGCGGTCACAGCAAGAACAAATTACAACAAACAGGAGTGGAGTTTGGTTCCTTATAAAAGCTTCCAGTTCCCTCATCTAGCCCTGCTCTCCTGTAGTCACAAGCTCACGCTACCTTCTCCGCTAAAGAGAAGCAAGCAAGCCTACAAATACTCCTTAGAAAAGGAAGATGCTGCTTGGGGCAGTGATTTAGTTCCATAAAGAAAAAGCTGCAGCTGATTTGGTCCTTCAACAGCCTGAACATTCAAACAGCTGCTTTTCCTCATGCACAATCTGAAGCTACAAGTTAGCTAAAATTGGCATTCGACTTCCAGAACTGATGGAGAAGCACAGGGTTACTCCTACAATGGAGGCAGCCAGTTTCCAACCTAGATTCATAATGATTTAACCCTCAGAAGAGTCCCTCAGGCTTGTCCAGGTAGAGTCTATTTCACCAAACTAGAATGAAGGGCCAGCCCTAAGGTTGCCCTGGGTGCCCCAAAGGTTTGCCTATTTCTCACCAACCAAAGATATCATCTGAACGAGTTTCTCTCTCTCTAATTCGGGGACTCAATCTCTCTAGATTACCATGACTTGGGCTCCCCAAAGTGTAGGTAGTTGATGCTGTAGAGGTCCATGTCTTCGGTGTGCCAGGCAAAGGAGGTTTTCCACATCCCGAAGTAGAGATACGGAGTGTTCACTCCTTCGATGGTTATGCCACTTTCATTTTCCACTACGTCCAGGATGGTGTTCAACCGGCCAATATTCCATTCATCGATGTGCTGCAACACACCAATAACCAATGAGGACAGCCGTTACTACACTCCATTCAGGATAGCCGGGGAGTCAAACACAGCCCATAGCGCCAGGATCTGTCCCCTAAACCCAGTTCCTACCCTCAAGCACTGACAGACTGAGCTCAGGATAAGGGAGCATGCACGCAAGGAGAGGGAACGATCCATGGGTCTCGTTTTCCTGAGCACGCCCCTGCCCACAACGGCTACGCTGCTAGCGTTTGCACCTTGCGTTTGGACTAGTTTTCAGAGTGGCCCCTAGGAGGGAAACGGTTCCTGCCCACCCCCCAGTACAGCATCACAAACACGAACAGGGAATGCACTTGGCTCCGATGAATACAATCCTAGCCCTTCACAACTACTGCTAGCACAATAAAGCGACCCGCCTCCCTCTTGTATCAGCATAAATGAAGACTCAAAAACAGCACACAGTTAATTTAGCAAGGGATGCACTTTTTAGTTTTGTCTATGAAGAAACATCTCTAGCAGCTTTCGTTTTAAGCTCCCTTACACACGTAAAGCCATTTAGCGCTGGTTGGGGCTGCTCCCCACACCTGCCCCACCAGGTCTGCGTAGACCAAGTCCTAGGCAACTCTGGGAGCCATCAGCCTCCACCATCTTGGATAACTGGAGAACCTGTGCCCAATGCATTTTCCCGCTGCCGTCAATGATCGGAGGCACCCCAGGCAACGTACCTCAAATCTGCTGCTAGGAACTCCATTAACCCCAGGCTGTGCTGATGTCAGAGGCATCCCAAATCCGACCCCAAGCCCTATAGGCACAATTGTGTCACGCAAAGATCAAGCTTTCCCTTTACCTTCTCATACAGCGTGCCGTTCACATCTGCACCATAAATGGGGGCATTGAAGGTGAGGTTCTTCCAGTATTTTCGCTCTAGGTCCTCAAAATCAGCGTAGCGCGGCGTGCAGTATCTAAAAGCAACACAGCTTTGAGGTCAACACCGTCTCCCCGACGCTGAATTTTACAACAGGTCCTCTAGTGGCGCTAATGCAAACACCTCTGAAATGAAGAGAATCACTGTCCGTCTTCAACAGAAGGTTAAGTGTACAGTTCCATCTTTATTAGTTAGGTCTGAGCAAACTAAACAAGTGCCCTGCTGCAGCTTTTGTCCTCAAAACCATTGATGAAAAGGAAAAAAAAGAAAAATAAATACAAGTCTTAAAGAGCGAGATCTGTTTACTAAACCATTTTACCAAGTCAGCTTAATTCAAGACATAAAAATAATGCCATTATTCCTCATACATAACCTAAACCTTTCCTCTTCCTCCGGTTTAAGCCCACCACCTCTTGTCATAACTTCTGTGGCAACAGAATAATGCTCCCACCCCGCTCACGGCAGCCTTTTACAGCTCTGAAAGCCGTTTTCATGTCTGTCCCCTTAGTCTTCTCTCTAAGCTAAACATGTCCAGTTCCTGCAACCCTTCCTCAAAGGTCTTGATCACCCATCTTCCTTGCTCTCCTCTAGCTCTCCCCACTTGGGCTCCACACTTTCAATAAGATTGTGACCAAGACCGAAGGTGGTACTCCCTCGGAGGCCTGGCCACAGAAGAGTCACTTTGACAAAACACTTCCGCTAACAAACCCCACAGCATCTGCCTTTCTTGCAACACCATCGTCTCTTTGGCGGAGCCACTATACGCGAAGCTCTCTCTTAGCAGCGTGCTCTACCTCGCCCGTTAGCCCTCGTTTTGTACTTGTGCATTTAGGATTCCCTCCTATTTATATTTAAATACAAGATGTGCAGATTTGCAAACACCACAGGAAAAACTTTTAAGAGTTTCAAAAATACCTAAAAATGATGGCATGGGGATTCATGTTTCCCTTCACTGCATGTTTACTGCACTAAAGAAGAATTTGCCACTCACTTCCAGCCCTACAAACTAAATCTAAGAACTGCAAGGCAATCGGTTTTCTGTTCCTGTATTATTAGCAGGGTTCCTGGTTTTCCGTTTAGCACAGAAAACCAGAGAAAAAAGTGGAATTCTCATTTTCCCAGAGAAAAACATGGAATTCTAGGTTTTTCTGGGAAATTTTTGCCTGCAAAAACTCACTGGCAGTAGCGGAAATTTAAAGGAGGCTCCTGGGGACACGTGTCTAAAGGAAGAGATTGGGTGCGAGAACACAGTCATGTGGCCTCTGGCGAGGCAGAGGTACCTGTGCCGGGCTGGTGGGGAGGAGGGAGTCGGAGTGGCACCCCTCCCTCTGCAGAGACTTGGGTTCCGTGCCTGGGCTGGCTGGGGTGGAATATTGTTATATTTTATTATTTGAGTGGCAGTGACAACCACTGCAGCAAACGGTCACCAAAAATGAATAATTTGCAATAAACACACTCATTTTAATGGCCGAAAACCACCAATTTTGGTGTTTTTAATCAGAGTTTAGGGCTGTTTCCTGCCCCCCCCGGGAGAATTTCCAATTTTTGGCAGAGAAAACTAGGACCCCCAGATATTAGTAACAGAGGATCTGCCACCCAAGAGGACGCCATTAACCGTGCAAAAACCCAGTCTTATGTCAACACCATAGCAGAGTAACACTTGGGCTCCTAGGAACAGCCACACAAGACTAGCAGAAGCAAGAGGTTTGTCACTAGAGCAAGCCTGTTTGTAAATACACCACCAGTTTTGCAACCTTCAAGAAACAACTGTTCTCCCTGAGACTTAAGTTGCTGTATAAGAACACATCCATGAGAATAAAGGTGGCGGGCCCTAGGGGGTGGGGCAGCCGCCCAAGCGTACAGAGCAATAGGCACAAACTCTTACTTATCGCTGTTGGCAATTCTTCTGAATTCCCGGACGGTCATAGCCTTCTTCTGGATGTTATACTGCGTAAAGAGGCCCGACTGTCCGGTCACCACCTGCTGGATTGGAGCTGGGATCACAAGTTCATCGATGTCATCATAGCACGTGCGTGGCTTCCATTCCTTCGGAGGAACCACCTAGAAAGTTCAGGACACACAGGAGAGCTTCAGAAACCAAGACAGACTGGTTATTTCTACAGAACAGGCCATCAGTGGTTCTAAGGAATGGATTTAACAGGGATCCAAGGATTCACGTTACGTTTTCCATTCTGGCTAAAGAAAAATACCCGGTTAAAGTTATTGCCCTTGCCACTTGCCAGCGCTCCCTACACCGACAACAACGAGAGTTTGAAAGGTCACCCTTGTGAATCGGCACACAGCTCCCACCGATTTTAGCAGATCAACGGCCCCTCCAGCCCAGCACCTTGTCTCAGACAGCGGCAGCTTCACGCACTTCAGAGAATTGCCCAACAGGTCACAACGGAGGGATCTGTTCCCTGCTAGTTCTGGCTGTTTCGCACCTCCGACAAAATCAGGGCCAAGGGCTCCAAATGTGAGCTCCTTGGGGTCACTTGTGCGCACGGCCGCTAGCAGAAGACGGCACTCAGCCTCTCTGAGTAGGAAGGGTTAGGGGCAGCGCTACAGCGGTTCTTTCCCCCCAATCCCTTTATAAACAACTGCAGCGACCAGGCGTGCAAGCTACAGGAACCGTTACACCCCTCGCTCTTTGGTGCTTAGAACAGAGAAATGCTTCCCACGCCGCAGTCAATCCTAAATATTCAGCTACTCTCCAACCCCTCCCGCTTGGGCGCAGCCCACTTTACCAGGAAGCACTCTGGGGGGCGGTTACTGGATCCGTTCTCACCTTTGCGAGCCCGGCTCGATGTGCCCCCTGGGATTCTATGTAGGCAACGTAGCGGCTGAAGTTTTTGAACTCTTCTATTGTCGGGTGAAAGGTCATTATCCGGGCACTGGGATTCAGGCTCTCCAAGTCCGAAGCCATGTTCCTGTTTCAGCGCTGCGTTTCTCACATCAGACTCTGAAAGAAGACTGGACACTAACACATCAAAGCACACGGGCTGTCTGGAAGGCACGCGAGGACACACAAGCACCCGTCATCAGGCAGGGGCCTCAACAACTGAAAGAGCTGGCTTAGGGGCAAACACAAAGCAAGGCACCTTCTCTCTGCAGCTTGGACCCCAATACTTCCCAGCTCGCTTGCTATGGTCACAGCAAGAGCACCACAAATTGGCTTCTAAGAGACACTGCCCCATCTTCTTTGGGTGCCCAGGCATTTGGCAGGCAAGGATAGGGGTGGTGGGGGGGATTTCTTTGTAGCCTCTTTATATGTTTTTATATTGGGTATGCCACCCTGAGCCTACTTGGGAAGGGTGGGTGGCGCACAAAGGAGAACACATCCATTTCAGCAAGCCTGAATCACGTCGCTGTGCTCCCGCTGCACACAACATTGTTGGGAACTGCTTGGCAAGCCCTTGGACGGGGGTCTCTCTGCCGTAGGAGAGGGGGCAGGCGGTGTACGGGCCCAGAGGAAAGAGCTTTCACTAAAATGGCTTTGGAGCAGGCGGCGTACGTCCTGCGTTAATGCAGTCCCTGCAGGGCTGGGTTTGGCAGCAATTCCACCCCCCAGCTGCCCACCTCCCCAAGAGGGCGGGCCCCAGGTCAGTAGGGATGCCCCCGTATGGGACACAGCACCCCGGGGAGAGGGAGCCGGTAGGAAGGGGCAGGATCCGGCCCCGGGGGGGAGAGGGGAGGACGCTGAGGGGCAGGATCCGGCCCCGGGGAGGGGGGATCCGGGAGGAAGGGGGAGGGGCTCACGCTGGTTCCTAGCCCCGGTTTCCCGTTTGGGGCGGGGGCCCGGCGGGGTGTGTCTCACCGCTGGAGCCGCTTCCCCTTTCGTTTCGGTTCGATTCCCCCCCCTCACCTGCAGGCCCGCGCCGCCCCTCCGCCAGGCCCGAACCTCGGCCGAACCTATCGAGCAAACAGGCCCCCGCCGCCGCTGCACGCACGTTGTCCCGCCCCCCGCCGCCCATTGGCGCAGTCCCCCGCCACCAGCCAATCACCACAGCTATCGCACCTCCTCATAGGATGCTCCCTCTGCCAATTACTTTCCTCCCCTCCTCCCAACGGCGTCTCGACGGCAGACGCAACGGAATCATCTCAACCCGCCCCCACCAAACCAGTCCCGGCGCGGAGGGATTTACGTTAGCGCATGCGCACTATAGATAAACAAACGACAGCGAGAGATCATTCCGCCACAGAGACTAAACCGTCCCCTCCCCTGCTGGGCACCGCCTACTGCGCAGCCTCCGCCCTTCTCTATCGGGAGGTTTCCACCGGGCCTTCTTTCTTTCCTTTCTCTAAAAATCGGTTGAGGCTCCAGCCAATAGGAAGTTGAGTCTCAGCCTAGCGGAACCAGCCAATCAGAAAGAAAGAGGAAGCGCGACTGTTGGTAGGCAGATTAGGAGCCTGCCGGAGGCCCCCTGGTGGCGCAGGTAGGTTGTTGCTACGGGGTAGGGAGGCAGTTGCTAAGGCGGCGGTTGCTAGGGGCAGGGAAGCGGTTGCCAGGCTCTTTGAGGCCTAGCAGAAGCCAGTCTGAGAGAAAGCATTGGAGCCCTCAGCTAGGGGGGCTGGGGGGCACCTCATGGGAGGAGCTAGGCTTGGCAGAGATGCCAGTTCCCCCCAGGACACCTGTGAGAAATGCATGGTGCAGGGCCTGCGCTGGTGCCTTAGGGGCCAATGCAGGCCCAGGAACATGTATTGTTCATATCTGGCCCCTAAGAGTGGGCTGAGTGACCCATGGGAGGGGGCCTCCAGGGGTGGGATCCGGCCCCAGGGAGGGGGATCCGGGAGGAAGGGGCAGGATCTGGGAGCAGCTGAGCAGAGATAGGCCAAACGGCTGGCAGCAGGGGGGGCGGGCACGGCTGCCCCATCCAGAGCGCTGCCGGCCATAGGCTTTGCAGGGGCCCAGGGGGAAAGTAAACTGCAGCCCCCCGCAGTCGGGGAGACAGGAGGGGAAGGGCAGGCCCAGTAGGAAGCAGCCCCTCATGCCCGGGGCTGAGAGTCGCAGGCGGGGAGAGCGTCCTACAGAAACAGCCTCAGCGTCCCTGGGCCTGAGCCGGCTCCCAGGACTGGCCTCTCGGGGGGGGCCTCGCCAACCAAAAGGCCCTGCCTAACGCTGGCCCTGGGCCAGGCCAATGGCCGCATGCATCCCTGACACTATTAGCCCAAAGGCTACTGTCTGTGGCCCCCAGGATGGAGCCTGTCCCTGGGAAGCTGCCCTGCTGTTTCCTGTCCAGCATTTGGGCAGAAACCTTCAACAGACTCCGCTACATTTTGTGTCCGGCTGGCTGGAGTGAGGGCAGGCTGGATGTGCAGCTCAGCGATGGATGGGCCAACCAATTGATTATGACCAACCCAGCGATTTCAGGTGAGTACGCCTGCCCCACAGGGTGTTTCTCTACCTGAGAGCCAGTGGGGTGTAGTGGCGAAGGTGCTGGGCTTGGTCCTGGGAAGCCAGGGTTCAAATCCCACTCTTACTATGAACTCCGTGGGTGGCCTTGTCTCAGCCTCAGTTCCCCATCTGTGAAATGGGAATGTATGTCTCTGTCTCTCCCTGTGTTCCCCTCATCCTTGTCCATCTTAGATTGTAAGCTGGCCGGGTAGGGACCTGTGACTGTGAAGCACTGCAGCCACCTAGTAGTGCTATAGAAATGATTCGTAGTAGCCTGAGCCGAGTTTGAGAGATAATCTCTTGACCCCAGACACCAATGAAGTACAGGAAGTATAAATGATTCTGATTCAGTTTTGGACTCTCTGTTCCAGTGGTTCTCAGGCTTTTTTGATCTGTGCCCTCCCATTCCGCTTGTCAGTGGCTACTGAGCCCCCCCGACACCTGGCTCCCTCGCTCCCATGCCACCCTCCTCTAATCCCCCACCCCTTGGCTGAGCCATTGTCTTGGAGATCCCAGCTAACTCAGAGAAGAGCTAGGTGTTTACCAGCTGTGGTCTCTCTCACACGTCCCCCAAACACTTTCCGTGCCTCCCCCCATTTGAGAATCATGGCTCTGCTCTGTCTTGTCACCATGGTGGCTCCAGACACAGCCAGCCCTAGCGGTGCTAATTCCTCCACCCCCCATTGTAGTGGCGGCGGGAACTAGCCCCTGTCACTTAGGGGGGCTAACCCTGTGAGCAAGGGAGTCCATGCCAGCGCCTGGGCAGTCTCGCTGTGAGCTGCTGCCATTCCCCACTGTGAAATGCCAGCACGAGCCCACACCACCCCAAAAGGAACCTGGAGCCTTAACACAACGGACAAGGTGACTGACTAGCCCTTGCACACGTGCCAGCCGGGCAGTAATCTTGCCTGCAGGACCCCATTTTGAAACAAAGGATGAAAACAGACGGGCACGGAACTGTACTTTAACATTTCTTACCCATGTTGCAGGGCTGTATTGGTGCCCTGTGCAGCCCTTCAACATGCATAAGAAATGTTAAAGCAGAGTTAAGGGGCATGTTCTGTTTTCACCCCAATGTCTGATCTCAGCTCCACCCGGAGTTGGCCTGGCCCCACGTAGCTCCCAACCCCCACGCCCATTTGCTCTTCCTCTTCTCCCTTCTTTTCCCACCCAGCTAAGGGTGTGGGGCCATCTGGAGGGTCCCAATCCAGCCCTGGGCAAACTTCAGGGAAACATCTGCTGCTTTGAGGATGAAGTCCAGGTTGCTGGTATGAAAACCAGAGGGTCTAGAAATCGTACAACCGAGAAAACAAGGCAAAGAGACTCTAAAACCTTCTAGAGACAAGATCTGTCAATGGAGAGAAGGAGACAGCTAAAGACCAGCGATGAGGGAGATGGTGTGGACCACCTGGATTCCTGGGGACCGGAGCTGGCAGAATCAATCCTGGTGGCTATTAGCAGGAGCAGCATTTCAGGATCCGTCTGGATGATGAATGGTATAGAATCACCAGCAGAGGAGGCACAGAAACTTGGTGACATTTACTGCTCCTGCTCCTGCTCCTGCTCCTGCTCGTGCATGGAGATTACTCATTAAAAACGAGTGAACTGGCCTCAGGCTCTGAAGTGACCAGAGACCGGAGCCCAGGTAGAGCAAGTGTCGAAGGGGGCTCTCTGCTGTGGGGAACTTCACAGATTAGAAAAAACGCTGGAAGTGTCTGAGAGCGAGGATAGCTTGGGCTTTAGAAGGAAGGAACTTCAAAAGCCTTGCTGAGCCAGTGCTGCTGCTGCAGTGTTCCAAGTCTTGTCGTTTATAAAAGGAACACACTGATACTGATTTCAATCATTTAAACACAACCAATCCAATCCAGCAGCAAGTATTTGGGCAAGTCTGTTGTTCTGGGCGTGGCCAGAAGGAGCCATTCCCCAGGCATGCCATCATGTTTCATACCACATGCTGACTGTGTTTTCAGCCTACTTCCCACACCTCTGGCCCCTTCCTCTCCAAAATCTGGCCCCTGGGCCTCACCCCCCTGAAATGGGGAGCTGCTATCCTGGGGCAGCATGCACATGATTTGCTTACTCTGGGGGTAGCTAACCAGTTTCCCTGGAGTAAATTATCCTGCTTCAAGTGGGGATAGTGCCACCCTGGGATATAGGAACTCTGTGTGAACGCCAACCAAGCAGAGACCTAGCTAGCTTGGACTGAAGCTCTCCTGCCCCTCTTATTGAGGCAGGGGCCCAGCTGTACCTGGGAGCATCAGCCACCCAACCCAGGCTCGTGTGCACTGCTGCTCTGCCTCTCCTTGTTCGAGCTACGCCCTTGCAACCAATCCCAAAGGCCTAGGGGGTAAATAGCCCGGTGAAGTCTGCTCCTCATGGACAACTTGGCCTCTAGACAGCTGTGAGGTGCCAGGCCAGGGCTCAGAAGCCAGAGGGCGGTGGGGATTGTAACAAGAAGACTTGGAGTCTGGGCGGTTTATTTAAGTTTCTCGTTTATTGTTAGAAGTGAAATGAAGAGCCATCCATTGCTAGTTGCTGCTGTGCAGCCAGCTTGCCCGCCCAGCCGGGAGAGAGGTGCAGAGCGAGGGAGAGAGCCAGCAGAGACAGGGAAAACCCCTCCCACAAGGCTGGGCTGTATCACGCCCCTCCAGGCCCGAGGTGTGCCCAGTCTCCCTGAGCCTGGGCTATACCAAGTCCCCCTATAACAGGGATGAGAAAAGGTAGAGGAGCTTTACTTCCTTAGCCAGGAAGACTCTCCAGAGAGAGCTGTGTTCAGTTCCAAAAAGAGCCGTGAGAGTCTGGATAAAACCCAGAGCAGCAAACCACAGGGACCAAGTCTTGGGGGTGAGGGAGCATGCTTATCTCAGGAGGAAACAATGATCTTTATTGCTCCATTGTGTTAAGCCCAGTCCTCTGTGGAGGGAGGGATGCACTTACCTGTTAATTGAATCTTCCCCCTTCAGATTAACCAGGGTTAAAGGGTCTTGAATTAATCCGCCATTGAAATTAATGGGGAAGTTCACACTGGTGAGTAATTCTATTATTATTATTATTATTATTATTAGCAAGCATTTATATAGCGCCAGCAGTGTACCTGGCACTTTACAAAGTAACGGAATAGACACAGTCTCTGCCCTAGGGCTTACAGTCTTGGGGGTGGGGGAGACGGGAGACGAAGGAAGGGGAACAGAGGGAGAGACAAGGAGTGTAACATTCACGAGGATGCGAGGTCCCAGGTGCACGCGCTTGGCTTGGTTACATCGAGAATGATGGCTGGTTGGTCCATGTGGTGAGGATACGAGTACACAGAGCTCAGGTAACAGATTGTACTGGATGGAGGGGATCAGCAGGAGTTAGGAGAGGGGAGCGAGGAGGGCAGAGCAGAAGTGGTGGGTCTTGAGGAGAGATTTGAAGGTATGAAGGGAGGGCGCGAGGCAGATGGGGGCAGGGAGGGAGTTCCAGACGTGGGGGGCAGCTAGGGAGAAGGGACGAAGGCGGTTAGGGGAGCAGGGGAGGCGTGGGAGGGCGAAAGAGGGGACGGGAGGAGCGGAGTTCACGGGCTGGAGTACGGAGGGAAATTAGGGGGGAGCAAGGTTGTGAAGAGCTTTATAGGTGAAGACTAGGAGCTTGTGCAGGATTCGTTCAGGAATTCTCTCACGCTTGGCTCTCCCCACCCACAAGGGCCAGAGAGCTGAATTCCTTTGGTGTAGATGGAAGCTGCTTCTGGCTTCCTCACAACAAACCTTGTTAAGAACATGACACGAGAACATAGTCTGTGCCAGACGGGATCAGACCAATGCTCCATCCAGCCCAGCATCCTCTCTCCGACAGCGGCCAATTTCAGTCACTTGGAAGACGTACCCAACAGGTGCCAATGCCGGGGCTATCCATTCCCTGTTGTTCACTCCCCGTTCCCGACAGTCAGAGGGTATGTCTCCCAAACCTACGTGACTAATAGCTGCTAACGGAGCCATCCTCCAAGAAGTTATCCAATCCTTTTTAAAACCCAGCTATACGTCTGGTCTTGACCGCTCCCTCTGGCAACAAGTTCCACAAGTGAATTGTGTGTTGTATGAAAAAAAAAACTTCCTTATATTTGTTTTAAATCTGCTGTCAGTCAGTTTTATGGAGTGTCCCCTAGTTCTAGTGCTGTTCGAGAGGGTAAACAACTCCCTGTTGATATGTCCCACACCACTCATGATTTGATAAACCTTTATCCCCTCTCCGTCGTCTCTTCTCCAAACTGACGAGCCCCAGCCTATCAAGCCTCTCCCCATACAGAAGCCGTTCCATGGTCTTGATCATTTTTGTTGCCCTTCTCTGTATCTTTTCCAGTTCTACCATTATCCTTTTTGAGATGGGACGACCAGAACTGCACATAATATAGTCAAGGTGTGGTCACACCATAGATTTGTATAGCTGCATTAGGATATTTTCTGTTTTATTCTCTACCCCTTTCCAGATTAATTCCTAATATTCTGTTTGCCTTTTTGACTGCTGTGGCGCACGTTGAGCTGAGGATTTCAATGAACTGTCCACAATGACTCCAAGATCCTTTCCCTGAGTGGGAACCCCTAATTTAGAACCCAGCATCCTCCAGCGTTCGGATTATTTTTCCCTGCGTGCATCACTTTGCCCTTGTCGACATTGAATTTCATCTGCCATTTGGTTGCCCAGTCTCTGAGTCTTGCAAGATCCTCCCGTAATCAGGGCCGGCCCCAGGCATGTGCCACATGTGCGGCCACACATGGCCCCATGGCCAGCTGGGGCCCCGGACTTGCCTGGCTGGACAGCAGGCTGCAGCCAGCTTCTCCCCCAGTACGTGATTCTTCCTCCCCTCCCTGGCTCCAGACCCCATCCCTCACCTGCCTGTGCCTCCTATTAGTCCTGGACACTTGGGCTGGGAGATAAGGCTGTTTGTTTACAAACAGCTCCTCCCCAACGTACTGATCAGAAGGTTGCTACCTTGTAAAGAAGGTTCTTCGAGATAGCTCACCACTGGGTTGTGCGCGCTCACCCTATTCGAATAATAGATCACATGATGGTCTGGAGCTCCTCTAGTATAAAAAGCGCTGACTCTTCCCCCTCTGAATGACAGTTCCTTTCAACCCTTTCTAGAAATATAAGAAAAAAATTCCATGGGGGCTGGAAGGGTGGGTGTTGTGAGAATGTTTGGCGCCATCTCAAAGAACCTTGTTTACAAGGCAGCAACCTTCTGTTCTTCTTTGAGTGGCTTCTCACATGATATTTTTACATGGCTCCGCCAGGTGGGGAGTCCGTGGGCGCGCCAGTGCATGGATGGGGCATGCACACGGCTGCACACGCATCCCCACTCGCCCCCCCACTCATCCACACAGTAACCACCATTTCCCCGGTTGCTCCTTGCATGGGGATGAGTGGGGGTGTGTGAGTGGGGATGCATGTTAGGCGGGCGCGCACGTACCCCCCCACTCACCATGGGCGCGTGCACCACGTCATTCACATGGGGTTCCCCCACCCATGAACACACAGAAATCTGCGTGTTTACGGCTGGGAGGAGAGACCCGTGTAAAAAGGGCCACATTCTCACAACTGTCTTACTTATACTATCTTAGGTAGGAATTTAGGATGTAAAGCAATATCTATTCTGTCTTGGAAAATAAATCTGCAAATATGGTTCTGAGATTATTATGGCTGCTATTTCACTAACTNAGTTATTGCTAACAGGAATACTGTCTTTAAACCCCCACCCCATAACCAGTTCATTTGCACCCCCATATAATCAATTCACGCTGCCCCGTGAGCACAAATTAAATGGTTATGGGTGGGGGGCAGCGTGAATTGATTATATGGGGGCGGGGGCAGAAATGAACTGGTTATGGGGTGGGGGCAGCATGAACTGATCATGGGGGCACAACTGAACTGGTTATATGTCTCTTTTCATGGCATAATGCGCTTAATAGGCTAGCTGCATTTTGGGTGTCTTGTGTGTGTGATAGCAGCACCTCTGGACTGGTCACACCGCATGCGCGCACAAGGCACAGGCGGCACCGGCAGCAAGAAGCAACAGGCCCTGGAGGCCAGACTGGCTAAGCTCACCCCCTCCTCCAGTAAGGCAGTGGATGCAGTCAGTCTCTCTGTGCCGGCCTCACTGCCCGCTTGGCTGCCCCTGCAGTGAAACCACTCCTGGGGAGTGGTGGTAGACACTCGGCTGGGGAGGGGGGGAAGCATTGGGAGGCCGTGCTTCTCCATGGTTGCTCGGAGAGGCGGAGAATGGGAATCCTTCCTTTCCAGAGGGAGTAAGGTTTATGTAAATGTATACATTTGCATAATTAGGTGGGGCCTAATTATGCAAATTAGGCCCCGCACCAAGCTTTGCACATGGCCTCACAAACCCTGGGGCCGGCCCTGCCTGCAATTCCTCACAGGAAATGAAAGAGAAGTAGGTAGAGGGGAAAGACCCACGGGGGGGGGTTAGACACCCCCACAGACCTACCTGTACCTCACTATTACACAAATGGAAAAACGACAAAACACACAAAACTCGGATAGAAATTGCATTAGCGAAATTAATGAGTATGACTAAACAGAGAGAGAATACAAAAGCTGCTAAGAGAATCAGGAAGGGGGAAAATTACATCTGAAAATTCTGAAAGAAAGAAAAACAGCCTAAAATAACGGTGTGAGGAAAATCAGAGTGTGGAGGGAGCAGAGAGACCGCTACGGACAGAAAGAGTGAAATGAAGAGAGAATGAGCAACTCTTGAGAGAGTTGGGTGAATGATAGGAAAATACAGCCGACTAATTTATTCAAAAGTACCCCGAAATTAGTGGAAGGAGCCCTTTGATGAAGTGTTTGCCAAGCTCTAATTCACAATGAGATGGTTAAAATGATTTAATAGAAAGCGAGTATAATGGGACTTGGACGTGCTTAGATTTGAAACAGGGTTTGAAAATGAGACCAATTTCCCCATCTTTCATCCATCATTGTGCAAAACTCTGTTGACTGAGCCCAGAATGACCCCCGGAGCCCACGCACGGGGGCCCCAGTGGGAGGTGGCTGTTTGGGGTCACGGGATTATATTTCACACTAGGCAAAGTCTGTGAGCAGGAGGGTGCGGGTTAGAAATGTAATGAAATGAATAAATAAATATTAAATATCGTTTGGGAACGCGACCCCATCCAGAAGTGAGGGGGGCTGCCTTTCAAGGATTAGGGCACATGTGTGTGTTTGTTTAAACCTATTTGCTTTCAGGGGTCCCGAGCCCTCTAAGCCCCGGCGACTCATTGGGTGCATCTTGGATTTCTCATTCTCCCCCACCCCCCAAGCCAGGAGGGCTTAACAAATGCGGCAGCAGCCCACACCAGGTGTGTGTGGGGGGGTCCATGTGCCCGTTTATTAGATGTTCACACACACACCCCGGCCACGTGGCCACCAGACACACAGGCCCCACTCACAGCGAGTTCCTGGAGCATGTGGAGCCTGCCATGTGGGTGAGTGCGGGCTAGGGTTGTGTCCACGTCCCGTCAGTTAGGTTGCATGCAGCCTCCATGCATACAGGTCCACCAGCACCATAGAGTCATGGGCAAAAAAGCCTAGACCGTTCCAAGGAGTGACCACTTTGGGCTCCACTCTCACTGGCGCCCATCGCACCATTTTCAAACATGCGTTCTCCCAGCTCTTCCTGGTTGGTAGTACATGCCTGATGACTTGCGCTCCATTTCCTCTGCGAGGTCAGCCAACTACACCACCCGGTCGAGCAGCACCTCCACAATCGCTCTGCAAACAAACCTCCATGTGTACGGTGCCCAGGTTCCGGTGCCAAATTACTGGGCGACCGAGCAGCAGGAGTGGCAGTAGCAACGTGCTTCTCCACGGGGACGGGCGACCGCATCATCGTGCTCTGTTTCTCCAGCTTGTGGCTTGAGGATCTCGACTATCTGCAGGACGAGGAGACGGGGCATCCTGAAGTTTGTGACCCGCGCAGCATCACCCCACGAGGTGGTAGGACAGCACGTTCTCCCACCAGTCTCTGCTTTTCTCCTTCACCCAGACCAGCCTCTCCGTGGGTACAGCCCTGCGCATGGTGTCGGTGATTGAATTTGTGTCTCCTGACAGGTACCTCAGCTCCCCTTGCACGGCTTTGAGCTTCCCCAGCGTGAGCCGTTGTCACCAGAGGTAGGCAAGTGCCTGAACCAAAGCAGGAGTCACCTCCATGGGGTGGTACATCCAACTATCCTGGCCACAGATCAAGCGTTTCTGTGCGTTGGCATCACATTGTGCTAACAAAAGACTTGGGATCTATTGGATCGCTTGTAGGGTCTGCTCAGCAGCAGAAAGGAAGGCCTGGAGATCACAAGGAAGTTCTCAGCAATCGCATGCATCTACAGGGCTGAAGTTCTGGGGTCTGTGAACTCTGCAGACCACATGCCAAATGTTTTGAACGGCTTAAACAGCTGGGCGGCGACTAGCTAGGATTGGCTGTGCAGTGCATGCGAGCAGCTATTGGCCCCTATGGTCATGTGTTCTCATAGGATTGGCTGAGCACCGAGCGTGAGCTGCTATTGGTTACAGGCCGGCTATTGGTTGAAAATTTTCAAAGCTTATGCTGGGTGGGCGTGTGTTACTGCGCAGGCAGTGCCAATCCAGGGGGCTATTCAACTGTATGGACATTTGTCACAATTTTCTTGTTTTTTTAAAGTACCAGTTTTTGCTCTCTATGGGGAAACCAGTGGCTTGGAGTACAGGGAATGTCAACCAACTGAAGGAGAGATTGTCCTATATGAGGTTTGGAGACTCAGAGAAGTGCCGAGTGCCCTGGTGAGCAGGGATGTTTTCCGGCCCCACTGTACAGTAATGCAGGAGATGCTAGAGAAGGGGTCGAAGAGGGGCATGTTTGACTGGGGGAGTTTATGTGAACCAAGAGGGATTTCCAGTGCCACGGCGGGTGAGACCTCAATCGAACTGTACTGGCAACGGCAAGTACATCACAGTGAGCCATGGATACGAGAAACTGGGTGATGACAACATGCAAAGACGGATACCAAGAGGTGATTTCCAGCCGCAAAGTGCTGACCGGCGTAAACCCAGGTATGAACCTCTGTGGGTGGGCAGCGGGGATAGCAGGCACCGGACCGCCTCCCGGAGTCACAGCCTGGAAGAAACAAGCAGCTAGGGTGGGTGGCTGCTTCTTCCCATGGTTCGCTGCGGCTGTGAGTCATCCTAGGGGGCAGGATACTGAAGGGGGTGTGTAGGCAGAGCGTGACGGGGAAGAACGCCTGCCTGTGTAGTAGGGTGGTCATGCTAAACCTGTGACTGGGGGCTGCCTGCACATACAACTACACGCAGGGGCTGCCCATGTACTAGGCTCTACACGCTAAGTCTGTGAGTGGGCGCTGCCTGGACCGAACCCAGGCTCCCAGGAGCTACTGTCTCTTGGTTAACCAGCTGTGAAAGCCAACCCGTCATTGGCCAGGGACGCAGTCCTTTCGCCTCCGTGCTAGTTTAGGTCTCTGTGGGGCAGGAAGAGGCCTGTCGGGGAATGCATCTCACTGCTGTCCGTGCCGGATCTGTGTGAAGAACATAACGGCTTGGGCCCCGCAGCTCCTAAACTCCTCCCCCTGTCTCAGTCAATTCACTCTCCCCGTTGCTAAATGTGAACATTAAGGCAGCTGACTCAGCCCTGGGGGTTGTGAGCTTGTTCCAGTGACGCTCGCCAGACCTGGACAGGATAGACCTTGCTCTAGCCGAACCGCACAGGGGCCAATTTGCAGGTGGAGTTGGAACGATTCCTCACGAAACCTCCTCTGGGCAGACACAGAGCTGGGGTGATTTGCATATATGCAAATGAAGGGAGCTGCTGCACTCCTAGGTTCTGGAAATTGACCCTCCGAGGAAGGCAGCTACAGCAGGAGAGGACTCTTCCTTCGGTGCAATGGGCACAGTCCTGGTCTGGAGGGGGATTGGCTGGAAGAGGAGGGAGTCGCTTTACCCAAGAGAACGTTGAGCGATGTTTTGAGCAGCCTTAGTAGTCCAGGGATCTCTTTTATTGAACCAACTCCAGTTGGGGGAGGTAGGACCCCACAGGGTCCTTCGTCAGGCAAGTCAGGAGTCAGAACAAATTCTAACTGGATTCTGGCTGGACAAATCCAGGCCCTGATGCTGCAAAACATATGCATAAGCAAACCGTGTATGCACTGGAACCCCCCGTTTGGACTGAGGTGGAGGTGTACGCTGCACCTGTTAAAGCCAATGGGGATTTTGCCATTGCCCACGATGCAGTCAGGATTGCAGCCTGGCGAGTTGGAGCAGGAATGTCTGTGTGAATTTCCCTGGTCTTGTCATGCAGGAAGTAGTCAGCACTGGGTGGCTGTTCTCATTCTAGTTTCTGACGGCCTTAATAATATAGAAACAGTTGAAGGTATTCCTACGCTGAAAAGCAGACAAGGAAGGGATCTGTCCTTTCTGCTCAGAAGGGAAGTCTTGCAGCCTGTGAAATTCCAAGAGCTTGGAGTCTAGTGAGAATTTGTCCAGTGAAGGGTTAACCTTGGCCCCTGCCTTCCTGCAAAGTGCTGGCAGGTGTGCAGGCCAGGGCAGCAGCAGGGAGTCTGGGAGCTGGAAAGATTCCTGTATGCAGGCGAACTCTCCCCTTCCTGGAGTTGGTGAGTGCTGTACCGTGGGCAAGGGCTGGTTGCAGGCTCAGAGACTAGACTGGTCTAAATGAAAGCAAACTGCTGGCTTTTCAAAACCAACGGGCACTTGAGAAGCTGGCAATTCCAGGCTGGATGCAGGGGCAGCCACTGAGAAGCTGGAGTCTTATTTCTCTCAAAGGAGTCAGCTTCTGCCTGCGTCCTCCTCCTCGGGGCTGGCGGTACAAATATTCCTTTATACTCCCCTTGGCTCCGGCGGAGTGAAGCGTCTGGGTAGGTTTCTCTCCTGTTCGCTGCCAGGCAGCCCAAATGTTATCTTTGCATTTATTCCTGGGCCCCTCCTGAACAGTCATTGCCCCCCCCCCCCCAGGCTACTTTGAGGCAAGTGCCTCTCACACTCCTGTTGCCATTTTAATCTCTGTTCAGAGATTTTGCATCTGGGGTGCAGCCTGCACTTGTCCAGCTCCGGCTCCACGAGTTGCTAACAGGGATGTGGTTCTCTGGCGAGGAGCAGGTTCAAACAAGAGATGTTTCCCTCTTCCACTAAGGGGATTAAAGAAGTCTGTTGACAATGGCCGTCCCCATGGAGCCAGCCTCAGATGGTCGGACTCCTAAAGGGTTGAAAAATCCAACCTCAAGTCTGTCCAGTTCTTTAAAAAGACAGAGGTGTCTCAAACCTCTCTCTCTCAAAAATAAAAACCACCTCAGGCCTTATTCCCTAGTGGCTGGTGTCCCTGTAAGTGTGAGCAGTGTTTCCTGGTGAGCTTTGTTTGCACAGGATCAGGCCCTTGTGCTGCTTGTAGCCTGGAGTTTCAAAGGCTCAGGGTGAGCTAACTGTGTGTCTTGCAGATTGGGATGGGGCACACCGTGCAGAAACCCAGACAATTGCAGTGCCCTCGGGGCAGTGACTCTCTCAGCCTCCACCACAGCCAATGGCAGCAGAGAGGGCTGCCTGAGGGTGGGGCTGGAGCAGCCTCCTTTGTTCCAGCTAGCTTAGCCTGTACAGATTACAAGGAGGGGGAGGCCTGAGGCCTGACTTGTCAACGTGCAGCAGTGACAGCAGCTTGAGTCGGGAGAGGGGGTGCAGGAGGGAGTGAGGGGGTGGGGTGCAGGAGGGAGGGGTGAGTAGGAGGAAGGGGTGAGTGTGCTGGGGTGTAGGAGGGAGAGGTGAGAGTGTGTGTGTGTGTGTGTCGGGGTGCAGGTAGGGCTTCCAAGTTATGGAAACTTCAAAGAGGGACATGCTGTGCACTCACCCCTGCTACCTTGATTTTCATAAAGCTGTATAAATGAACATTAATGTAAATGAACTCCTCACACACAGACATCGTCCACTCTCCCCTTGACCCTTTCAACATGATATGCCGCTCCCTTCCCACCCACGGGATGGGGCAGACACACGCTAGTGCTCTCTGTCTTTCGCACACGCACACTATGGTGCCAAGAGGGGATTCCTCCCTCCCAGCTGGTGACACGGGGGCTGCCCAGAGACAGAGAAAGCTAGTTCATCCTGGCAGGGACTGGATCATTCTCTCACCTCTACAATAGACTAGGACTGTGCTCCTGCTGCTACCGCTGCCGGGACTGGGGAGTTTCTCCTGAGGCCACCGCTGCTGTCCAGCTCCAGCCGGGGCCCTGCTGCTGAACCCAGAGGCAAGGGGCAGGAGAAAATCCCCCCAACGCCTCCAGGCATTTGCTGCTTGTGGGGAGGGCCTGGAATAGTTCTGCAAGGGGAGGAACCTGGCTGCTCACTGCTGTTCCCCTAGTGCCAGCTGGCCAGAACTGTGGGGAAACTCCTCAAAGGAGCAGTAAGCAGAGCAGTCGGGGGGCGTGGGTGGGGGTGGATTTCAAGTGTCCTGACTAGACTGGGGGAGAGGGGATGGTTCCCAGGCTCCTCCAAAATGGGATTGTCTCTCAAAAAGGGATACCGGTTCCCTCCTCAGGGCAAGAGGAAGGGGTGAGTGTGTGAGAATGGGGTGCTGGGGCAGCTGCTACTGTGTGTGTGCGCCATCCCTCGCCTCTGGGCATTGGCCCCTCTAAGTGCCCTGCTGCTACCCCATACTATTACCCCAAACCCATTCTCACTGCTGCTGCGCCACACTGATGTCATCTTGGGAAGTGTACTGAGCTTCCCCTTACCTCTTAGCCCCAGTCTCCTTACACACTCCTGCACGCACTCTCTGCTCCTCCTCTATCCCCTCGCTCGCTCTCCCCTGCTCCCCTAACCGCCTTTGTCCCTTCTCCCTTGCTGCCCCCCATGCCTGGAACTCCCTCCTTCCCCATATCCGCCTTCCCTCCGCACCTTCAAATCCCTCCTCAAAACCCACCTCTTCCTCGCTGCCTTTCCTGACACCAGTTAGAACGTTCCTTTCAATATACTGTCTGCCCTCTCTGCAGAGTCCCGCCTAACTGCAACCAAGCCAAGCATGTGCACCTGAGACTTCACATCCACTTGAATGTAATTTATCCCGTGTCTCTCCCTATGTCCCCTCTTCTTGTTTTTCCTTCTCCGTGTCTATTAGATTGTAAGCCGTAGGCAGGGACCGCGTCTATCTTATTGTTCTGTAAAGCGCCAGGTACACAGCTGGTGCTATGCAAATGTTTATAATAATAATATGGTAACAGAATTAGCAAAGAGTATCTTCAACCAAACAGAGAAAACTGTCCTGTTTGTGAGGCTAGTGTAATCGTATGACAGGTATTTGTGGTGTTAAGTAAGCGCTACTGGTGTAAGATTTAAATCCATTTTTTGCTTTGTATAATTGAGTTCTCCCACCCCATTGGATAGGTTTTCTTACAAGAATCTCTAATTTTTTCTAAACAAGGAAGTGTTTCCTCAGTCTGCAAAAGAGGCTGAGAGATTGGGTGAACTTTGGAACTAGCATTAATAAGAGTGTGCCATTTTCAGGTACTTTTTTCTTGAATGTACGTAACTTCTTAGTTTGTGACGTGCTAAGTACCTGTGTGATGTGTGGCTCATTTCACTTGATGGTGATCTTGTTTTGTCATGGGGCACTTTTTGTAATTGACATACAAGACACCATTGTCTACATGACCTAAAAGTTTATTTAAAAGTGCTCTTTTACACGCCCATTACAGGTGGTGTGTAATGCACCATATACTGGCTGGTGTATGTATGCATGTGACCTCAGAAGTGGCTTGTCTGGTCATACTTGTTGAAGTTTGGCTTAGGTGATTTTCAGGAGAGGAGCCTTGAATGTTCTAAACGGAAGGGATGATTAGCCTTGCAAGCAATCTATTAAGTACTAGCACCATTGGGTGTTTTTAGATACAGCAAACATCCAGGAGAAATGTGTAACATCCAGAACTTTCTCTGTGTCTAAATTACTCACCCAGATCTTAAACATCCAGATCTTTGAACTTCTGTGTAGAACTTCTCCCAGAACTTTTGTGTGTAAAAAGTTCTGGTAAACTGCTTTGCTCCAGGCAGCTGTGGTCACTTGGTTTCCATGGCAGCCTGTCACGTTTACAACTGCGGCTACTTTAGGCTGCCTTAGGGCAGTGTTTGTGTGAAGAATGCATCCAGAAACTGCCTCTGGGTGGGTGTGAAAAAAGAATGAATTCGGAACTTACTTGTAAACTCAGAAGACTGAAACATCCAGAACTTTAATGTGTGTCTAAAAATGCCCATTGAGTCCCGATGTTATGGCTTCCATAACTGGTTTAGGGTGTAGGCCAGCCAGACCCATCCCTGAACCAAAATGGCCTTTCCTCACAGATGACCACTGAAGAGGAAACATCCATTGAGATGATCTTGTGATGCAGTTTTGACCACTATCTTCATGTACATAAAGTGTAACTAAGCCAACAACACTCTACTGAAGGTTCTCCTGCTGACTGACCATATAGAAGATACTGAATCCAGTACATAGAAAAAGAAAATTTTAAAAAGTTTTTTAAAAAACTAGTTGAGATCTTTTGTCTTTGGTACCAGTAGTTGTATTTTGGTGCCAAGAAAGCCTCTCTAGTCATGTGTTAATTGCATTTTACCAAGATCATAGACTCTGGTCCTTTTCTGTGGTGTGTCTGTCTTTGGTAATGCTGGAGGTCCACAAAGTGATCCTCAGGCCTTGCCATGACTACAGCAAAACAGGCTTTAGTCCCTGCCTCACTTCCTGAAAAGATCATACTGCACACTTATAGTAAACCTTGGAGATGGCTGTGGGGCCGCCAGTGATTGAAGCAGGCTACCTTGTGTAGCCGTAGCCAGCCCATGTTGAGTGTATATCAGCTGTAACCATTTCCTCCTTTAACTTTTCCCGATATCATATGACATCAATACTTTGGATAAACCACTTCTGCACTAGCAATGTTTGGAGTTTTCCTTATATCCTTACATCCAGTTCAATTTCCAATCTGTATGTGTTCCTCTTCCTTAGGGCTCTCAGTGTTAAAACATGTGCTTACACCACNCATCTTGGGAACTGTACTGGCCATGTGCCCAAAGTAGCTGAGTCAGCTCCTGGCGATGGCAGCGGGGTTCCCGCAGACCACAGCCAGCGCACCCCGGCCCGCCAGTGCAGGCTGTTGCACGCCCCCCACCCAGAACTGGCCCTGCGTGGCCTACAGCTCCGCCGCGGCGTCCGGTTGCCCAGGCAACCCCGACAGCAGCGCAGCAGCGGAGCCCCACCCCTCCACCTCACAGGCCAGGGGTCAGCACGCTGCTCTGCGCGCCTCCAGGCGTGTCGGGGAGCGGAGCCAGGCCGGCGCCGCCAGATAATCGGAGACTGAGAAGCTGGCCCCAAGCTAAGTGTGGGTTTTTGATTGCCTGTACCTTGCCTGATCGTCTTCCTTGTTCCATCGTTTTGTCTCCCCTCCTCGCAACCCAACCCTCGCCCTCGCCCCCTCTTGTATTATTGTCTATTGCTTCTTGCTCCCCCTGTGTCCCCGTGGCCTTACCCTGTACCCTTCTGGGGAGGGTTGTTGTGGGTAGCGAATGTACTTATGCTTATAGGGAGCGTGTGCGTGTTGTGGAACCTTGTTGTTGCCCCCCCGGATCTGTCTGACATTGAGTGCGGCATTTGTGTTGATTGTTCCCCCCCATTTCCCCTCCTGGGATATTTCCTTACCTGTGGAATGTGAGAGCCCCTTAGTCCCTTCCCCCCAGACCTGGGCCCTTACTCCCCGTGGCCCCGTGCACTGCTCCACCCGACTCAACCGCCCGTGTGAGTGGGCGTGGTTTGTTTGTTCCCCCACTTCAAAGCTCTGCGCCCTACGATGATAGGGGCCTGATCTCCTGGAGATCATCTAGGCCCACACACTGTCCTGACGGGCATTTTCTCCTCAGGGCCTTCCTACAGAGCGTGCGGTTGTGTCCCCAATGTGAGTGGAAGGAGTCTTCCCTGGAGTCTCCCCCTCTGTCTCCCTGTGACAAGCTGCCATATTGGGAAATTCTGCACATGCTCAGTACAGTTCCCATTATGGCAGTAGCAGTGAAAACATGGTTTGGGGGGGGGGGGGTAGGTGCTTTCACAACCCCCTCCCTTCTCAGTGAGGAGAGAGGGGCCTGAGAGAACTCAACTGGGCATGTCTGTCCTGGGTGCTGGAGCTGCCTGCCCATAATGGAGATGTCCAGCCAATCAGAGTAGCTTTAGGGTGGTGATTCATACCGCCCAAAGCCAATCAATGGCCAGAGAAGCTCCCCGAGAAGCAGAGGGAGGAAAAGTATGACTTCCCTGGGTAGCAGGTCCGGTCTGGGCCAGTTCCAAACCACCAGCACCAGCAGTGAGCTGCTTGAATTCTTCTACCTTGGGTAAGACACTTCATTCATTCTGGGGTTTCTGCTGGTCTCTGTAGTGATACCCCGTCCCCTTGAATTATGTCTCCTCCCTGGTCCTGGGTGATTTGTGTTTTATTTATTGTATAGATCTATATTATTATTCTGGGTGTTGCTGCTCCTTGCTGTGGTACAGCCCCATCGAATTATGCCCCCACCAGTGATTGAATGGATTGTCTGGGTTTTGCTTCCGGTTGCTGTGATACAGCCCCATCGAATTAAGGACCCTTCACCCTCTACCCCAAGTGATTTATTTTTGATTTTATTTTCCCCTGGTTTTTGTGCAGCCCCACTGAATTATGCCCTCCGTCTCTGTGCGAGCTCATGTTTGGGGTACTTTTGAATGATTTGATGATTAAAATGCTTTGGCTATTTTGTGGATTGACGGAGTACACTGAAGAGAAAAATGCAGACAGAAGTTCTATCAAAGGCATTACTTGCAGCCTTCCTTATATTGTTAGCCTCCTGTCTCCCCCCAGTGCTCTTGTCCTCCCACTCAGCCTGTCACCCTAGTGACTCCCGGTAGCCTTCTTCCTCTCCTTGGCTGCCTCCCTCCCCTTCCTCCCATTCTGAGATGCAGCTCCCTTGGTTTGCTTTGCAGCCCGTCCAAGTTCTTCACACCTCTCCATTATCGTCAATGGGCATTATTGTTTCCTCCATTGCTTCCAGTGGACATTCTGTGTCATTCAGCTTAGGGTCTCCTGGGATTCTGGCCTTGAGCTGCCTGTAGATTCTCAGATACCAAGACATCTGCTTTCATTGTACCTTGACTAAGATACTCATCCTCGATTTGGAGTTCTGCTGGCTTTGGAGACTGAGCCCCACTGCTGCCAATCAAGCCACCTCTGTGTTAAACCTTTTAGGTGTCACTTTGGCAGGGAGTATATAAAGAGAGGGAGAAGTGAGGGAATGGTCTGTCTTCATCGGGAGGAAAGGGGTAAGAGAAGGAGAGCAGGGGTGGGAGGGGCTGGTGAGGGTTTAGAAATCCAACCCCACAATGGAGTTCAGTGGCCAAGTTTTGTCTGTTGTGCTGCTCCATACCTCTTCCAAGTGAACTCGCCATTCCTGCCCTTCTCTCTCCCAGCTGCAGCCGAAGTGGGGATGGGAATGGGGGACTGTGTGGGTTCTTTCATGCAGACAAAGACTGAATTTCACACAGGAATGTTCCCCGCAGTTAGGCATCCACAGGGCCTTTCTCCTGCGTGGTGGATTCTCTGGTGTGTAATGAAGCCTGTGGCATTTCCAGTGGAGTGGACGTGTAAGGTTTCTTTCCTTTGCAGACTCTCAGTGCCCCTACTTCTAAGCTTTCCTCGCACTCCTTGTATATGCAGGTTTCTTTCCTGTGTGGATTCTTATTTTAAAACCAGTAACTTTTAAAATCACACATATATAAGGTCCTCTTATCTGAAACAGACTCAAATCCTTGGATTGCCTTGAAAAATCCTTTTCTTTTCTAACCTGCTGTCCTACAGGAGCATCTGCTGGTTTTCCCATTTTTGGTTTGCTCACAGAACTTTTCACTTTGCTCACTGTTGCCTGCTACTAATTTTGTGTCGTTTTTAAGATCTGAATTCACTGTGTTTTTTTATTCATTGTGTATTCCATAATAAAAGGTGAAATTTTAATGGTGGCCCCACCCCTAGTGCACCCTGCCCAACCAACCTAAAACCCCAACTGGTGGGGTGGGGGGGTGCAGGAGGGAGGAATGAGTGTGCAAGAGGGAGGGGTGTGTGAGTGGGGTGTGGATGTGCCAAGGGGTGTGTGGAAGTGCAGGGGAGGGAGGCATGTGTGGGGGTAAGGATGAGACAGGTGCAGGTGAGTGAGGTGAGGGGGTGTGGATGTGCAGGAGGGAGGGAGGAATGTTGAAGTGAAAACTGTTACTTCTTGCTAATGGGGATTTGGAGTGTCGCCTCCTAGTTTGTGTGTTAGTTTCTTGGGTGGCTGGCTAGCGGCCGCTAGGAGACAGATAAAGCATTTGGAGATTTCAGTGAGAAAAACAAACAAAAAACAACCCTGGATTTCCCTTTTTTTTGTTGCTGAGTTTTTCTCTAAGCTTCATGGCCCCAGGATTTGCTGAATGCCTCCTGCTTGGTCAGTTGTCAATGGATGTGGTTTTGCTAGATCTTACTGCTGCTTCAGAATGTTAGGAATCATTTGGAAAGGGATTGAGAATAAAACTGAAAATACTGTAATGCCTCTATATAGGTCTATGGTACAACCGCACCTTGAGTATCGTGTGCAGTTCTGGTCCCCCCATCTCAAAAAAGACATAGTAGAACTAGAAAAGGTGCAGAGAAGGGCAACAAAAAATGATCAAGGGTCTGAAATGACTCCCTTATGAGGAGAGGCTGGATAGGTTGGGGCTCTTCAGCTTAGAGAAGAGACGACTGAGAGGGGACAGGATAGAGGTCTCTAAAATCACGAGTGGGGTGGAGCAAGTAAATGGGGATGGGTTATTTACCCTCTCGAAGAGCACTAGAGCAAAGGGACACTCCATGGAATTAACTGGCAGCAGATTTAAAACAAATAAGAGAAAGACAATTCACTTGTGGAACTTACTGCCAGAGGAGGTGGTCACGGCCGGTCGTGGAGCTAGTTTGGAAAAGGGATTGGATAAGTTCTTGGAGGATCGGTCTGTTCACGGCTACTAGCCAAGTCGGTTTTGATAACGTAACCTCTTACTGTTGGGGGCTGGAGCAGCGGGGACCGGATTAGCCATTGTGACCTGTCGGGTATTTCTCCCAAGAGAAAGAGCTTGGCCACTGTCTGAGACAGGGTGCTGGGCATTGTGATCCAGTCTGGCACGACGTCTCTTCTTCTCTTTGTGCTTCGCTGTAATCCTGCAGGGTTTCCTCATGCTGGGGAAAGCTAGTTGGAGGGGGAAGATGTTTCCCGTTGGGAATAGCCCTCCAATCAAGCTTCTGTAAAGAACCTTCATCCACAACATTGGGTGGTAGTTTTGACTGCAACTGAGCAAGGTGTGTCTGCAGCCAATGGAAACCTGCCTTTCCCAAATGAGATGGGGTGGCTGGCGGCAACAGTGCTGTTCTTGCTGCGCCCAGGGCCTTGGACTCTGCCAACAGGAGAGAGGCCCAGCAGCTCTGCTCTTGCGGGCAAGCAGCCCCTGGGTTAAGCCGTTAGGTGTCACTTTAGAACAGGATACAGTGGAATCCACTTAAGTAGAATTTGTATAACTAGAATGTCTGGATAAGTGGAATCAATTTGTTTAAGCCAGCTGCAGGTCTATGGGGATGTATTTGATCTGGAGAAGTAGAATTTTTAAGGTGTCGGAGTATAAGCAGCCAGCTAAAAATGTCAGGACCTTTTGAGTGCGTTGATGATTTCTTGGCAGCATGTGGCTAAGATACTGTAATATATATTCTGTCCAGGCGTGTCTTCATGTCTCAGACTGGAGATGGGCGTTAGGGAATATCAGTTCTATCCACATTGACAGCCAGGCAGAGCTGTGCCTGTCACTTTTGAAAGGGAGTCTCAAGGTGGCTGTCAGGAATGAGCACCCAGTTCCCTGTCTCCAGCCCATCCAAGACTCCTAGAGTCAGAATTAACCAGATTACACTTAGAAACAGCAGGGCAGAGCTGTGTGTAGGACTCTCTGCTTCTGAAGGTAGTGAAGGGGACTAGAGAAATAGGGGAGACAGAGAAAATTGGTACTAATTTATTCTGAGCACCAGTTTTCTCCATCTGCAGGTCAATTTCTTTATGGGCTGTGTGGCAAAATGCCATTGGCCCTGACAAGGACACTCGCCTGAAACTGAGTCAGGCTTAACTGAGTGCTAGGCCTCGAAACAAGCACATGTTCAGGGCCCCCACATTCCTGAAATTCCTCAGGCCAGCAGGAGGCAGAAACCGGATTGGCTTGGGCCGGTCAGGGGGGATCTGTACCTGAGCCAGGTGACTCTCCCGAATGAATCACAGGGAGGGGGAAGGGAACTGTTAAAAAGCCTGAGCCACAGGCTCTCTCTCCCTCTCTGGCACACATGGACGGGATGGCTTGGCTATGAACTCTGTAACTCTGACCTTGCCAGGACAAGAACCTTGACCCCATAGGAAAAACATCCCCTATGGAGACCAGACCAGACCCAACCCTGCGTGAGCACTTGCTAGTCTGCCTGCTACATCAGATCCAGTTGTAGACGCATTCCAAACAGGCTACCACGCCCAAGAGACTGACTCGCGTTGCTCAAAGGGGTTTATCACCTCTTGGTTCTCGGTGCAAACTTTGCTTTTATTCCTTTTTATATGTACCAGTAAATTCTAAGCTTTGTTTTTACCCTTGTGTGTGTGTGTGTGTGTGTGTGAGACCATTAAACGTCTCCTTTGGCCAGGTAGCCAGGCCAAAGAGGGGGAAACCCCCTATTTGGCTAGAAGCCAACAGCTTTGGGATCAAGGGAAGCCTTCCTTGGGTGACTCTGGGGATCTGCCTCCAACGCAGGGGAGGAAATCCCAGGAACAGAGTGCCAGGAAAGGGGAGTGCTCTTGGGAAGTCGTGAGGTCTATGCCTTTTGGGGTTCACGTTTCCTGAGTGGTGTGAATGCCCTCAAGGATACACTCGGGGGGTGGCAGCGGAATATCAAGAGTTTTGGGGGGGTTGCCAGCTGTGGGGACCCCTGGTTAGAGAGTTGGAGAAACACAGTGAGGTGGGATGCTCAGCTGTATAGCACCCCCTATGGCGTTTTGCCACATGGTCCATCAAGCCCAGCATCCTGTCTCCGACAGTGGCCAATCTCAATCGCATGGGAGAAGAACCAACAGTCACAATGAGCAATCCATTCCCCATTGTTCACTCCCAGCTCCCGACAGTAAGAAGTTCATCCCATAAGCTACTTGGTTAATATCCATTAATGGACCTACTCTCCAAGAACTTATCCAGGCCTTTTTAAACCCCGGCTATACTACTGGCCCTGACAACATCCTCTGGTAACAAATTCCATAAGTTAATTATGCGTTGAGTGGAAAAGTACTTCCTTTTATTTGTTTTAAATCTGCCGGTAGCTAGTTTCATGGAGTGTCCCCTAGTTCTAGTACTATATGAGAGGGTAAATAATCGTTCCCTATCAACTCGTTCCACACCACCCAGGATTTTATAAACCTCTATTATGTCCCCTCTCAGTTTTCTCTGACCGTGTGGCTCAGTAGCGAAGCATTCTGCCCCATGCCCTCCCAAGTGAACTCTCCAAGCTGTAGCTGAGGTGGGGGTGGGAATAGGGGAGCTGTTTGGGTTCCATACGAAGACTGAGGCTTACACCAAAGCTGGACATTTAGAGAGCCTTTTCCCTGCATGGTGGATTCTCTGGTGTAAACTGAGGGCTGAGCTCACTCTGTAGCATTTCCCTGTCAGGGCACATTGGGTGAAAACAGACATGACGCTAACCACCCTTTAACCAGCCTTGGTGGTTATTTATGCATGTTGCAGGGCTGTATTGGTGCCCTATGCAGCCCTGAAACATGCATACATGACCACCAAGGGTGGTTAAATGGCGGTTAGCGTCATGTCTGTTTTCACCCATTGTCATGGGATTGGGGGCCACTCAGTCGGGGGCTACCCCACTCTAGGCTGTCATTTATTTTATTTGCCATATTTGTAACCCACTCTTCCTACCTCACGGTAGCCCAGAACCACTAACAACAACAATACAATATAAAATATAATATAAAACAATTAAAACATTTTAAAACATAATAAACAAAAGCAGGGGAATGACTCGGTTTCCCCATCTTGCAGCTCCCACTGGACCAGCTCTCTCTCTAGAACTGATTCAGCCTGCAACGGGGGAACCTTCTTGTCACCTTTTCAGCCACAGAGTTTCCCAGCACAGACTCTTTCTCTCTAGGTTCATCTGTGTTTGTAAACACAGAATCAACCCCAAACTGTGTCCCGCCAATGTTAGGATTCACAATTCCACTGGGCCATACAAAGTTCAGTAGAAAGAGGTTTAATTAATAAATCATGAGTAAGCTGCAGTACAAGATTATACACGAAAGAGCAGAAATCAAAATAACCTAACCAATAACGCATTCCTATCTGTACTTCGATTCTCCTGACCTAGGCTCTTACCCTAATCAAGATCCAAGGCAGTGGTGGCCCCTTGCTCTGGCGCTGGGGGCACTGACCTACAGCAGCGCCCAGCGACAAAGCACCCACACTCAGCACCATTCTGGATGCGCTGGGGGCTCGTGCGCATCCGGAATGTTGCTGGGCCAGCGCTAGGGGCTTTTGAGTCCCGGCGTCTCCTCCGTGCACGTGCGCCAGGCGGGGAGACTTTCCTCCCTGGGCTGGCGCGCATGCGCTGAAGAGATGTGGGAGCCGGGGGGAGGGAGAGCTTTTCTGTAGGTCGGCATTGCCGCTGCACATGCAACTTGGGGGGGGGGGGGGGGGGGGNAACCCATAGCCCAAGCTGTTTCAATTGTCTAGAGGGGCAGCTTTGAGCTGCATTCACTCTGGTTTTTTATTCATGGTGGATTCCATAATAAAAAGTGAAATTTTAATGGTGGCCCCACCCCCAGTGCACCCTGCCCAACCAACCTAGAGGGGCAGCTTTGAGCCGCCCCTCTAGGCTCCACCGCGTCTGCTCCAGGCCAGACGCGAAATTTGTGGGTGGGCGGGGTCTCTCAGACCTCGCCCACTTGCTCCCAGCGTTGCTGGCGGCCACACACATTCCTGCTGCAGCCAGCGCGAGCAGGTAGGTAGGGTGGTCTGGTCTGGGGGGACAGGGTAGTGGGGTGGCCCCATATCCCCCCACCGTGCCCCAGACATGGGGATATGTTGGGTGGGGGAAGACACATGGGTGACACATGGTGGGGGGCATGGGGGAGACATGGGGACACGATGTGGGGGGACGACACAGATGGGGGAGACACATGGAGACAGATGGGGACATGATGGGGGTGGGGGGGAGACATGGAGGAGACAGATGGGGACATGGTTTTATATCTGTATTATATGGTTTTATATGTTTTTAGCTGGGTTTTTTTTTTTTTGCTGTGTCATATGGTTTTTATCTGGTTTTAATGGTTTTATATCTGTTTTTAGCTGGTTTTTAGCGCTGTCATGGTTTTATATCTGTTTTCTGTTTTTGTGCTATTTTTAGCTGTTTCATATGGTTTTAAGCTTTTTTTTTTCTGTTTCATATGGTTGTTACCTGGTTTTTAGCTGTGTATGGTTTATATCTGTTTTATCTGGGTTTTTTGATGTTTCTTATGGGTTTAGATCTGTTTTATCTGGTTTTTTTGCTGTGTCCTATGGTTTTTAGCTGTTTTTTATCTGTGCATGGTTTTATATTTCTGGTTTTTATATATCTGTGCATTCCCTGGCCTGGAAAACAAGTTGGGTTGTTCATGATCAGTTGCAATGTGGGTTTTGTTTGCTTGAAGTTGATGATGTGGCATGTTTGTTTTGCTGCTGCCTTTGGGGGTCTCTGAATGCCTTTGGGGGCCTGTGGGAATGGTTTGGTTTGTGTGGTTTTCTCGTTTTTATAGATCTGTGCATGATGATAGGGCTTTATTTGTTTGAGCAGACATCGGCTCCGCCTACTGTTGCCCTGGCTCTGCCCCTAGGCTAGGCTCCACCCCTATTTTCACCGGCCTACCGGCGGCAAAGCCAGCAGTGGCCTGGCCGGTCTTAGTGACCCACCAACCTCTAAACCCACCAGCCACCACTGGTCCAAGGGTATTTCAGTTCATGTCACAGCCAGCGATGGAAAGCTTGGCTGGGTACCAGTCTTTAGAGTTTCCAAAAGGCCTTACTTCATAGTTCCTTTGGTGCAGCCCTTCTCTGGCTGGAAAGATATGATGATGCAGCTGATCTCCAGCAACTGAGAGAGATCGCCTTCTTTGTCTAGTCTCCCCCCCCCATAAGTACCTTTCCAGGGTCCTTTGTTTGATTTTCCCACCAGGTAACTCTGTGCTTTCAGTCACGTCCACAGGAAGAAATCCATTGGTAACTCAATGGTCTATGTGTCTGCAGAGCTGTTTAGGCTTTTTCTGAATACACACTCGGCATGAGTTTGCATTTCTCCATTCCGTGAAGTGAGTTTCCAGTTCTCAGCTTTCACATTACATATGTGTTTAACCTTTACCTTTACATATTTGTTAGACCTGTAGTCTACATGTAGTTCAGTGTCCTATGACACACATGTAAAACTAAATCTGTCTATGTAGATTCTCTGATGTCTTTTAAGTTAGGAATTATTTGCAAGGGAATAGAGAATAAAACTGAGGATGTCATAATGTCTCTATACAAATCAATGATGCGACCACACCTTGAATATTGTGTGCAGTTCTAGTCGGCCCATCTCAAAAAAGACATAGCTGAACTAGAAAAGGTACAGAGAAGGGCAACAAAAATGATCAAGGGCATGGAAGGGCTCCCGTATGAGGAGAGGCTTGGTAGGTTGGGGTTCTTCAGCTTGGAGAAGAGACGACTGAGAGGCGATAGGATAGAGGTCTATAAAATCATGAGTGGGGTGGAACTTGTAAACAGGGAACGGTTATTTACCCTCTCAACTAGTACTAAAACTAGGGGACACTCCATGAAACTCACAGGTGGCAGAGTAAAAACA